>VDFB02047397.1:42324917-42776028 GCA_007258455.2 Sequoia sempervirens | reverse complement strand
GTGCACACATTCTATTTCATAACTTTCTATCTAGTTTTGTTTGCATTTCTAGGTCATTTATCACATGTTTGCATATCACAATGTGTTTTCCAACAAGTTGCATTTCTTAGGTTTAGCATTAATATTCATCTTCCTTTTTCATTTTATTGCCTTTAGATCATTTCATTTAGACATATTGTATCCCAATGTAGACATTAGCATTTTGGGTCCATTTCTCTCTGTTTAGGTCAAAAACCCTAGAAGAGTTAGAGAACCCTTGGACACCCAAAATTAGTGCCCACAATCGGATATCAGATATCAAAATTTATTACAAGGATATGTTGTTGAAGGATTCCAATGGCATTGTTTTGATGCAAAGCATTTGTATACTAGAGCTTGGAATAAAAAACTAATGTTGATGAAGAAGTCAAATCTTTGACTTTATCTAGAATATTCCAATAACAATTGGCATTTGGCACGTGCTACTTTTTTATTTGATGTTTATGTTTCTATTTAATGGACTTATTTTTAACCTTTGGGGCCTTGTTCCTATAAAACTCCATTTACTGCTTTACTTTTTTTTTTAAGTTCAAAATTTGTGGATGTCAGAGAGTCAAAACTTCTTTAAGTTTTGTTATTTTTCCTATTTTTTGAATCATTCTAGATTAAAATAAAATCTCACATAATTATATGCCTAGGTGTAAAGCAATCTAGTGAAGTATAGAGTGGTTTTCTTTGATTTGGTTAATTCTTAAGGTATGCGTGGATAATATCTAGGAGCAATTTTACTTTTCAGTATTTTTTATGCTTTATTTTAGACTAGATGTTAAAATTTCAAAAAATGTTTCAAGAAAAGATATGGGTATGTGCAGGATCATCATGGAAAAAATAGGCCCTTAAGTGGCAAAAAAATCAGAAAAATCAGTGTTAGGCAACTTAAAGTAAAAATTTGAATAAGTTATCTATATTATTTCAAAAATATGTAAGAATAGAATCTGTAGAAAATTGAATGTAGTTTCTAAACTACTAGGTTTATTAAAAAAAATATATATATTTGGTGAAAATTTGAAATTTCAATGCAAAGAGGTACTTTAAATTTCATGGAAAATAAGAAGCAGGTGTAAGTCCTAATTCACCTTAACCATACAAATGGATAATATTTTTTATAAGATTTTAGATATAAGTAGAGGACTTGTGTCCTGATGTGATGCATATTTTTTGTAATTTTTTTCCAAGTAAATAACACTATGAATTTTATTACAACTTTTTAAAAAATATAAAAACTGTATGTCCTGACCACCTTAACTTGGTCAAACTCATGAAATTTAATTTTTCTTTTCAATCCTATAGTATGTGAAGTATAGAATGTGACTTATTGCTCTGCATTCAAAAAAAATGATACCGCTTGAAAGTTATAGATGTTTCTTTCAACTGTACCCATCGAAGAGGAATTTAGGTTGTAATTCTAATAGAAAATGAATAATAATTATTTATTAAATTCAAATTAAAGCATAATTTATATTGGTGGAAAGCTGAGAATCTCCTCTAAAAACCCTTTTCGTTTCATCAATTTTGGGTAAGAACAAAGTCATCAGCCACATACCCTACAAATACCCATAATATTGCCACTTTTTGGCCCATCATGATCTTGCGCATACCCATATAAATGAATGAAAATTTTATTGCAAATCTTTCGATTCCATAATATTTCTAAATGCTTAAAGATAAATTTACTTAAGTGAAAGAAAATATGTTTGAAATTCATTAAATATTGTTGCAAATCTGTTGATTTCATGAAATTGTCTGATGACCAAACCTAGAATATCTTTTTCCCATCCTTAGGATTCCTTTGAGAACTAGAGATTACCGTTTGCCCCTCATGAATAACAACATTATCACAATGAACCCTGATGCAAACCCAGTATGGTCAAGATCTGACATAAATGAGCCTTGGGATTAAGCTGAGTTAGCCTAAGATTTAGGTTGTCCTTGTTGAATCCTTTAAGTAAAGATAGGTTCCTCTGGTCTGTCTATGAGGATTTATTTGCACTGTTGGTGTGCAACTAACATCGTGATCAACATGAACTAGTGCTAGAAGGAGGGCATTTTTATTGTTCTTTTGGTTTTTTAAAGGTTGACGTTGGAGTCTCACAAAGTCACTAGGTCTTAGTCTAGCAATCCTCGTGTAACTTTAGTCAAACTTAGTGGTCTAAAGTCATCCAGACCTCAAGGGTCTAGAAGTGCAAGTGTGATACCACAAATTATAATTGTTTTTATACCTAGCTCACCCACACTGATTCCTTTCTTTAATGTAGTGTCACCGATCCAATTTGTTGTGTACAACCATCTCCCGAAGAATTTCGACAAATTGTGTCCTAAGTATTACCTTCACAAAGATGCAAAAGAACATATCAGTATCTTTAAGGATATTTGTTTCAAAGAAAGAATACAATATGAAGATGTTGTACATGTAGGTTGTTTCCATATACCTTAAGTGATGAAGTTGACCAATGGTACATCAACCTACCTCATTACTCGATTAGATCATGAAAAGATATGGAGAGTCAATTTTTAGCCAGGTTTAGAACACTTGTTGATCCTGCCTTGTTATATCATTAGTTTTCTCAAATGAAAAGATTTAATGTTGAGCCTATGACTAATTTTAATGACAGGTTCCAAAAGGCCTATTCTAGGTTACAAGCACTTTATGTAGTAGATAATTTGTCCTCCATCACAATTTATTATATGATAGTAGATCTTTTAATTGCTATGTTTTTGAAATGAAGGGAAAATCCTCCCACTACTTTACTTGAAGCCTATGCTAAAGTCGTAAGTGTGAATTTAGAAATGAAACACCTCAAAAGTAGATCATCGATAAATAGTGGAAATGGATTGAATAACTATCCTATTTTGAGCATGAGTGGAATTCCATTAAATCATCCAATGACTCCTAATTATTTTCCTTCAGTGTCTCAAAATGGGACATTTCCTCAAAACAATTTCTTTCCATCAGGAAATAGTCAATCTTTAGTCCTGCACTGTGGTCTAGCTATCATAAAGTTGCATCCTAATAGAAATTATTTCTTTTCGTAAACTCAAGACAGTCAAAAGGTTAAAACTTCAAATGACAAAGAAGAAATTAAGGAAATCATAGCTCAACTCAAAAGATTAACTGTAGATATTATGTAATTAAGAAATTAAAACGTTTACTCTTGGAGTAATAATCAAAGTTCACAAAGTTGAGCATATAATTCTCCTAGACCGCCTAATACATGACCGAATAATAGAGGAATATCCACACCTTTAAATAACACTAATTCCTTTGATGATAAACCTACGTCAAAGGTGAATTTAGTTGACCTTGCGATGAAAAATTGGTTTCAAATCCATAACAAAAATGTTCATTCCAAAGTGGACTACCCACAGTTTAAAACCACATCAAATATTTTTCTAGCTACTACACAGTATAATGAATAGTGTGACTCTCATCCTCCTAAGGGAATGAAATAGTTCTAGTAGGATATGACTCTGCTTTGGTTCTTGAAAGTTATGAATTTTTTGAGTCACCTATTGTTGTCAAGAGTCATACTTGTGAACACGATGGAGATAGTTCAACCATGACTTTAGAAACATGCATGTTTCATTATCAAGATGAAAATAAACCTTAGGATGAAGTTGATGAAATTCATGATTTTCAACAATATTCGAAAGGAAATAGCTATGATCTGAGAAGTAACACCAATGGTGCAAGTAGATTCAAAGTTCCTTTGACTATGTCAATCCACCTAATAACTTTAATAATCCACTTGATGATATATCAAGAAATAATCCAAGGTTACCCAAAGTGACCTCTCAATATAACTCATCAAACATTTCAAGAAGTGAAAAGGTAGACTCCATTGATAAAAAAACTTTGACTAATTATTTATCAAAATAAATCATAAAGGTGAAAATCAACCTCTCTTTATCATAATTGCTCAAAACGCTTGTGATCAGAAAATCTTTCTTGAATACCTTAGAATATTTTTCAAAAGAAAGCAAGTTTAGTAAATAATCCCAAGTGAAGGATAACTCCATTAAGGAAAAAGACAAAAATATTATTCCTATGGTGGACATGCAAGTAGCCTTTTATAAAGAAAAAAATAGAGTCCCCTCCATTTTTGCTCACACTGAGAATATTTGGTAAAAATATCCATAATTGCTTAGTAGATTTTTGGAGCATCTACTAATGTGATGCCTTTGTCCATATGTCAGATGTTAGGTCTAACTTCAAAAAATTCCCTCAAGAAAGTCACTCAACTTCACAAAACTGAAGTAAATGTAGTCATAGAATTAACCAATATTCATATGTAGCTAGCATTGGATCCCCAAATTCAGTATTATATAGATATTCAGGTTATTGAGATACTTTATACTTATGGGATGCTATTGAGTAGGGATTGGTCCAAGACTTTGAATGGATACATGGCCATAGATTCCTCGCATATGTAGCTACCATGGAATGGATTTCCTAATCAAATTAGGATTGAGAGAGAGCCACACATGAAATATATGATCACTGGTTACTGTATACACCTAAAAACGGTCATCATATTCAATTAATTAAATACAAACTATTTGATTAATACTTCAACTACATATAAATAAGGTCTTACTTTATTTATATTGTTCACTTTCCTTTTAATTCTCCAAAATCATATTCTTCTAAATAATTAAATAAAAAATACTCCTAAACATGCTCTTATTTAATTAATCTTCCTAATCCCACTTAAGAATTAGGAGCACATGTCTATTACATTCATTGTGCCAAATTTCACAAGCCAGTGGGTCAAGTACAGAAAATAAACAGCTCATCTTAGGAATTATCCTCACACACTTCCACCCATGAGTGGTACATACTATTCCCTCCACATCACCAAATGGAGCTACACGGCCTTGTTTCATGACACTAAACTCACACATTTATGTTTCCGGGAACTGGTCATGGATTTCTCTCTCTGACAGACATATATGCTGTCTCATCATGTGACAAGATTCCTGAATTCTTCCATCTCATCATCTCACATTTTCCTTGAATCAAATCAAGGATGAAACAATTCTCACAAATGTTTGAGAAACCCTATAAATACACCTCTGTCTTTAGCATTTATCATCCACAATTTGAGAAAAGTCATTATGTAGGTTTTTCATAGGAGCTTGGAGCTTTAATGGAATCTTATAATTAGTTTTCATATCATGTGTTACTTTGCATTCTCATTTTAGATTACTTAATTTCTTCATAGTTGCATTTTATCATCCCCATTGCATCATAGTTGCATTTCAGGGTAGTTTGTTTTATGTTTGCATTTGATCATATGCATAATCATGGATAGTTCACTATAGTTTCATATCATCTCACTCATCTCCACTTGTTCATCTATCATCATGATGCAGAGTCAGGAGGCTCAACCTTAATCAACTTGGCAACCTGCCTTCAAGAGGCATCTAGAAAGATTAAAATGACCATATAAAGTAATTCAACTAGTCTTCCAAGTTCAACAATCATCAGAAGCACAATTTCCCAATTTCACTCCTAAACCCTAGTTTCAGTGCAAACCTAGTTTAGGCATTTTCACCAATATTTTCCAAAACACCTAACAAACTCAAGGATGATTAAGATACCCTTTTGCAAGTTATAAAACATACAGGAAAACCAATATCAACTCTTTTGGATAAATTCAAAGATCCAATACTCCTGCCATGGAAAAGGCTAGTGGATTAGCCCACTTTTACAAAGAAGGTACACTTTAAACTGCACCAAACCTTATGAAACCTTGGGGAAGAAATTCAAATTCCCAAAAACTACTAAATCCACCACTAGTTTCCAGAAATAACTCTTCCAACATGGCAAACCCTAAAACCCTTGATTCTAGGACTTCAAAAGGAGGGTTTATTGTAAATCATACCTCCAGACCTTTCCAGACCTTGCCACCTATTCAAACACTCATAATTATGCCTGCATAAGCTTCAAACTTCATTTAATATGTTATTTCTTCCAAAAAACTCATAAACCATCCTTTAGTTCCTTACTTTCACAAGGAAAATCACCCAAATTCAACCTAAGGCAACACCCAAAACCCACAAACACACTTCCTCCAACCTCCACAGAATTTGGAAACCTATGTTACAACAAATTGGGTCATTCCACTGAGTTACAATTGCTACAGTAGGTGGAATGCCCTAAAAACTCATTTTATTACTCTCAAAACACCAACTTGCACCAAACCAAAGCAGTTTCAGAAAAACAGAGATAACTCACTCCAAAATTAATAGTTTTCAATCAAACCTAAAGCATTTGAAAGTAGAATCAGTGCCCTAACATTCCATGTCAGCCTTCAACCAAGATCTAGATTTGTACGGACTGTTCCAGCCAAGCAAAATTTAGGAAATACCAAAAAAGAGCATAGTTTCAAAGCAAAACTGAGTTTTTTTATTCAAGATCTTCAAAAATTGTGTTTACAACGATGGAATCAACCAAATATACCTTCAATAACCTCCTCCAATGCCTATAACCACCTAACCACCTTTGTTTAAGAGGATTTTAACCCTTTACATTGCTAATTATGCATTGTTTACTAATAATTAACTTAAGATTTTCAACTTAGAATTCCTTCTAAAGACTCAAACCTGCATTAAATGGCTCATTTGAACCTTATTACATCATGATTGGTCTCATGGACCTCATTTAACACAAAAATTACTCATACTATCACTAACTCCTAGACTAACCCTTATAGAATGCACTTTGCAATTACATGTTTTTAAGTGCTCCTGCACCACATCAACATCATCTTTCATTTATCATCATATTCATCATCAATTCCATCATCTTGTTTCATTTAGAAGCATACCACTAATCCTTCCAGCACACATTTGTACATAGAAATCATCTTAGCTTGCAAATTAAGCATCAAATATTGTTTTATAGGTAGTAATTTTAACAACCATTTTTTCCATAGAAATATGAGGGCCAAATGGTTTAACAAATCCCTAGAAATAGAGGACAATGATACATATTTGAAAGATTTGATTGTATTACGAATAGAGTAGTTTTACTTGCTTCAAACTTTGAATGTAAACCATATCATTAAGGTTTGTGTTGATGTTAAATCTCTCCACATTTGACACATGCAAAAAATGGTGCCCACTGTCTCATATCCATATTGGAACTTCTCAAGATTTCACTGGCACACAAAGAAATCCTGGAACAAGCTTTAGTTGCCACCACAGTACCAAACAATTTCGAAGTCTATACATTTCAAGATATGGTGGGACATTTGACTGCACCTCATTGCTTATCATTCTCTGAACATGAAAATGCATCCACCACCCATACACATAATGTTTCTCTCCACATTGAATTCCTAATCCATAAACATCACATCAAATGTGTCCTTATAGATGGAGGAGCAGGCCTAAATATCTATACTCTCAAGTTTGTTCATGCATTAGGATATAAGGAAAATCACCATAAAAGCATATGATGATAAAGAGAGACCCTCCCAAGGATTGATCATCTTACCCATTCAAGTGGGACCAATCATCAAAGACATAGTGTGTCAGGTGTTAGACAAGGAATTGACATATAACATACTCTTGGGATGACCATGGATTCATAAAATGCAAGCGGTACCATCAACCTATCATCAGTGCCTAGAATTTCCTTTCAATGGACAAGAGTTCACCATTGCTACAGATTCTAACAATCCCCAATATTGCAATGCACTTAAAACAAGTCAAGATACCTTTGTACCACATAATAGAGAAGTCATCAACTCTGATCCATCAAACAAAGAAAGTCCAATGGGTTCTCCATCAAGACAGTATGAGGAAAAGGCTCAATCAAAAGGAAAAGGGGTCATTGACTATATTTCATGCAACAATGGAAGTTAGCTTGATGCCTTATCAAAACAGTTCAAAAAATCCAAATAAAAGACAAGGGCATGGGGGAATACTCATTTGAGCAATCTTCATACTTATCACAACTTTCATCTTCTCCTAAGTCACATGGACAACCATCCACCTCAAGACAACAATCTTTAGAACCAATCACACTCTTTGATGGGATGTTTATAAAATCAAGCACTCAAGTGGAGGAATCAAAAGACAGGGATGTCCTAAACTGGTTATACAAAGATGAAGAACCTTCATAGGTATCAATGTCCAATATATGCACAGATAAGTATGGAAAAGGTTAGACAATCTTGGAAAAAATGGGATATGAGGGAAATGGTCCTTTGATTAAAAGAAAGAAGGCACCAGTGAACCAATAAAGCTCGTCATAATGAATCCCAAAGACAAAACTAGACTAGGATACAGGGAAGACTCAAAAGAGGAAGCTACTAAAAGAGCTGTCGAAATAATCTAACAACTACAGGCTAGTGAGGATCATGAAACAAATTCAAATGAATATGAATGGGACTACCTCTCTGAAGAATCTTTCCATAACAAAGAGATCGATGTAATCCAAAAGTATACACCAATATCTATGAAAGGAAAAAGTTCTGGTTCTAGACCCCTTGAATATGGATCACAATATGTTGTTGACTCAAGTGAAGATGATCATTCTTCGAGCGAGATAGACACGTTCGAAGAGAGTAACATCCTAGACCTCATTGGACACTTTGACAACATGGCTATCCTGATGCTTACACCTTATGACCTTGGCCAATCTAATGATTCCTTGTCCTTAATGCATCTTGAACTAATTGATTGGGATCAAAATGAGCTGCTTGACATACCCACCTTTTCAAATGATGATGCCCTCATGAACTTCCTATGTTCTAATAATCCTAACACATGTTCTACCATTGAATCTCATAACGAATCTCCTGATGAAGGGAGTGCCAAACCTTTCAGTTGTAAAATGAAAAATATAAGAAATGAGTCTAATAGTGAAAATCATCTAATGACACTATTAAATCAGGAAAAAGTAAAAAAAAGAGTGTATCTCAAGGTGAAAACCTCCCTGAGGCACCAAGAGATGGAAGGTTTGACACTCTCCCAAAACACTATCAAGAGATACTTTTAGTACTAATAGAACCTACACAATCCAACAATGTTGGTACAATTGAAATAGTGAAGACCCTATGTTTAGAAAAATCCATGATAGAAGAAGAGAAACCTCGTTTCACCAAATTATTTGAGGAGAGGAAAATAAAATTTGCTTGGTCATATGCTAACATGCTAGGCATAGATCCAGAACTCATTATGCATCACTTATCATTACCACCTCGTGTAAAGCCGGTAAAGCTGAAACTAAGAAAAATGCATCCCCATATTGCCTTTCTGGTGAAAGTTGAGTTGAAAAAGCTATTAGATGCAAGACTCATAAGATCTATTGACTATGCCGAGTAGATATCAAACATTGTTTCGGTATCCAAACTAGATAAGAGCATTAGGATATGCACAGACTTCGGGGATCTTAACAAAGCCTATCCAAAAGATGATTTTCCTCTACCAAACATTGATCTAATTCTAGACTGATTGCCTGGAACAAAATGTTATCAATTATGAATGGATTTTCAGGATACAACCAAATAAAGATAGCACCTGAAGATCAAGATAAACATCCTTCACATGTCCTTGGGTCACTTATTTGCTGGAATGTGATGCCTTTTGGGTTGAAAAATGCTAGAGCTACATATCAGAGAGCTATTACTACCATCTTCCATGACATGATGCATACTTTTATGGAAGACTATGTAGATGATTTGTTGGAAAAATCCTACACTAGAGAAGGACACTTAGAGATTCTAGGAAAAATCTTCACAAGATTGGGGAAATTCAAGGTGAGGTTAAATCCCAAGAAATGTGTGTTCAGTGTAACATCAACTAAACTTTTGGGATACATTGTCTCAGTTAAAGGCATTGAGGTGGATCCTGCAAAGGTCAAAACCATCATGAAAATTCCTCCTCCTAAATACATTAGTCAACTCAGATCATTACAAGGAAGGTTCCAGTCCATCAGAAGATTCATTGCACAACTAGCTGATAAAACTCATCCTTTCAACCACTTATTACATAAGAATGTCTCTTTCAAGTGGGATGACAAATGTGAAGTTTCCTTCAGTCAACTAAAGTAGTACCTGATGACACCACCTATGTTGATAGCACTAGTTAAGGGAAAACCATTATTACTATACATTGCAACAACCTAGATATCTTTGGGAGACTTATTAGCATAGGAATATTCTATAGGAAAGGAGAAAGCCATCTATTATATTAGCAAGACCTTAAATGGTTATGAGATCAATTACACCTCTATTAAGAAAGCCTTATTAGCGGTTGTATTTGCTACACAATAATTGAGGCACTACATGTTGACTCACACCATCAAACTCGTTTCCAAAATTGACCCATTAAAGTACTTACTTAGCAAAGCTGCTTTAATAGGGAGGTTAGCTAAGTGGGTCACGATATTGAGTGAGTTCGACATCTAGTACATGGATAGGAAAGAAATTAAAGGTCAAGCCATAGCAGATCAACTAGCTGAAGCACCATTGTCAGATAACAATCCAATGAACATTGAATTCCCTGATAATGATATTCTAACCATATCTACACAACAGTGGCTGCTATATTTTGATGGCTCTTATACACAACATGGATCAGGTGTAGGAATCTTGTTTGTCTTGCCGCAAGGATACACAATTCCTAAATCCTATAAATTAATGTTCCCCTACACCAACAACACAGCTGAATATGAAACATTGATCATTGGAATCAAGATAGTTGTTGAATGGAAAATCACAAAATTGCTAGTCTATGGTGACTCACAACTGGTCATCAACCAAGTCAATGATGATTATCAAAAAAAGGATGACAAGTTGTTGCCCTACAAGAGGATGGTAGATGATTTCAAAAAGTACTTTATTGAGATAAAGTTTGCATAGGTTCCCAGAATAGAAAACAAAGTTGTAGATGCAATGGCCACCATTGCTTCTCTCTTGCAGATACCTAGACAACAAAGACATTATGAATTCATGGTAGAACAAGTTTCCAACCCAGCCTATGAAGATCTAGAATCCCAAGTGATATGCCATATTGTTGACCCTCAAATTCCCCTCTATGGAGAGATCCATGCCTACTTGCAAGACAATACCCTTCCAATTAACTTATCTCGAAACCAAAAATGAAACTTCATTCGATAAGTGGCTCGCCACACCCTAATAGCTTATGTACTTTATAGATGAGGTTTGGTTGGTACTCTTATTCGGTGTCTAGAACGTAATGAAGCTGAAACTACTTTACAAGAGGTTCATGAAGGTATCTATGGCACACATTGAATTGGCTTAACCTTACCTAATAAGTTATTATGATTGGGGTATTACTAGCTGAATATGGAGAAAGAGTCATTTCAATATGTCAAAAGGTGTTCCAAATGTCAAATTCATGGAAACTCGATACATGCACTGGCACAAGAGTTGCATCCTTTCACAACTACATGGCCTTTTTGTTAGTGGGGATTGGACCTTTAAGGTAAGATTCACCCCTCTTCCTCCAGTGGACATAAGTTTATAATCATAGCCACAAAATACTTCACCAAGTGGATTGAAGTTGTTCCTCTAATCACCATCACCAGGAATAAAATTTCATCATTCATCCTGAATTATCTTGTTTGTCAGTATGGTGTTCCTCAATCTATCATTACAGACAATGGTTGACCCTTTAAGAATCAAGATGTTCAAGAGCTCTGTGAAATATTTCATATCCAACATCGGTTTTCTACACCTTACTATCCCCAAGGGAATGGTCAAATAGAGGCCTCAAACAAGACTATCTTGAATATTTTGAAGAAAACCATCAATGAAGCTAGACGTGATTGGCATGTTCAACTAAACCCAACATTGTGGGCTTACAGAACTAGTATCCCTACCCCGATAGGAGCAACACCCTATTCTCTAGTCTATGGATTATAAGCTATTCTACCTATTAAGGTTGAGATACCATCCCTGCGTGTGTCACTTAAAGGGATGATTCTAGACGAGGATTATAGAGTATCTAGACTACAAGAATTAGAACTATTGGATGAACGTCGATAGCATGCAGTTGATCACCTAAAAGCTTATCAACAAAGGATATCTAGGAGCTACAAACATAGACTAATACCTAGAGAATTTTAGGTGGGTGACTTAGTCTTAAAATAAAATCCCTGTAATTAACAAGATCGAGAGAAGCAGGGGAAATTTGAACCTAACCAGTTGGGTCCCTTTGTTATAGTATCAGTCTTTGGATCAAGAGCATATTAGTTATCCACTCCAGAAGGGGATCTGTTTGACGAACCCATCAATAGCTTGCATCTCAAAAAAATTTACACCTAGCTCATCCAGTGCATTGGTAAAGGTCCTAGAAAAATACCAAAAACATCAGAAAATGTCCTAAAAAAATACAAAAAAAAATCCAAAAAATTCAAAAAAAGGATTGAAAATAGTAAAGAAAAAAGATTGTCCTCTAGTGAAAACCACTTCGGTGGTGCTTTGGGAAAGTACCTTGGTGAAAACCTGGCAAACAGGCACCTTGTGTAAAATAAGTACTGTCCATCTATCTTGGGCTATGTGACTTTCTCTACATCATTCATCCATCATGCTTCCATCTCTGCATTTGTCACGCTTCCATGTTCGCATCATAGCTTGATCCAGTGTTTGTATCATGGTATCCCCTAGCATTACTTGGCCCATTCTAAAAATTAGTTTCTCTTATCGTATCACATTAGTGGCATGTCCTACATTGATTGGGTTCTTGTACATTATCAAGGTCGGAAAATCAAAAATCCAAAAACATTCAAAACATATCAAAATCCCAAAAACATTCAAAACATATCAAAATCCCAAAAACATTCAAAACATGTCAAAATCCAAAAATAGGTCAAAAAGTCAAAAACATAGTCATTATTCGAACTACGTTATCTCTAAGCTTTGAACATAGGCAAGGGTGATCTTTAATTATCCCCCGAGACATTTAGGCCAGTCTTTTAGGTGTCCATTATGTTCATATTTTCGTCTTGTAAATCTTGGTCGGGTCGTTAGTCAAACTACGTGGTCTCTATGTGTGTAACATAGGCAAGGCTAATTTTTTGATCAACCCATGAGGACCCTAGGATAGGTCTTTAGGTTAGGTCTTGGTCGTCATGGTCTTGTCTCACCCTAAACTAGGGGAAAAATCTTGCACTCACTAGGGGAAAATAAACTCTGAGCTTGAACCAATAGGAAAACAATCATCAGAGCAATGTTACAAAAACAAACTTCAAATGGATGGTGGTCTTTCTGAATCAAGAGTTTCTCACACTAAACACGAAAGTTCAAAATTTTCTACTTGGATTTTTGTTATCATATCTCTCGAGTCCTCGATGATATATCAAACTAGAGTAGCAAGGAAGTAGTATTATTTTTCATTGTCTATTGTCTGTGAGTTTATCATTATTACTATGCAAGTTGTCACGAGACATGCACTACAAAGTATCACCGATGACATTCCAAATTTACATAGGAAAAAGATTAACTCTTGTCTATTTATGCAAGTAATGCTTAGGTCATCTCGGTTTAATTATACTTAGATGCTTGTGTTAACTTGCAATTTTAAAACATCATGAAAGTAGTACTCAGGTCATCTTGGTCTAAACTATGCCATCAATGCTTGTACTCACTTTCAACATTTTAAAGGCCCAATGATGATAAAGAGCATGACAAATTGGTTAATAAGAATGACAACTTTTGAATACAATATTTTCATAGTTAAGTTAGACTGCATTCATGTTAGTATTGCATGTGTATTTATGGGTTTTTTCAATGCTGAAACAATTTCACAATGGTGTCATCTCTATTTCTAATGGATTGAGTACACTGGTTGCATTATCATTGGCATATGTTGGAAAACATTCTCATCGCATCTACATTCATACATTCCATCATAATATTTTCCTCATCAAATACAAAATAAAATAATAAAGGACATACATTACATATCATTTCCAAAATAAAAATCATGTCATCCACTACGATTAAATAAGTGAGTCTCTTCAAATTTCCAAGAAAGTTGGGAAATATTTCAGAGTTATGAAGCTTAAAATATCAATCTACTATAGTATTCCCACAACTTTTGGAAGTTGTATAGACTCACTTATTCAAGCTTAAAGCCTTGAACATTTGAAGTCATGCACATCACATTGCATAATCATAATCATCACATCACATTGCATAATCATAAATACATTCATCACATAGAAATTAAAAAATTCACAACATTGCATATCATAATAGGGAATCAAATGCATATCAACATTTAGATCATAATCACTGCTGCATATCATATATCATCAAAAATGTCATAATATCCAAGTGTACAAGGATATCCAAAAGTAGATGAGATACATCAAAATCCAAAAGGGAACTGTATCATGGGAAATACATCCTCAATCTCACAAAAAGTGTATACAGAATGTCCAAGGAACATCACAAAATGCTATGTCAAGCTCCCACCAGATGTTGTTGCTCTCATGGAACTAGTACCTCCTCTACCTGACAAACCTACAACTGGATCTCTCCCATCTCTAGGAAATGGTTGTGTGACACCCATACTAATAGTCTGAGTATGAGATCTACCAGAATGAGACTATATAAAACTCTCTCGTCACTCAGGAGGAACCAAATCATGATATTTACCTCTGTAAAACTACAACTCCTGAGAAATGTGTTGAATCTCTCTAAAGAAATTCATTGTACTTGCAAATGGTGTCGTTTATTGTATCTTCTTGGCAATGGCCTCAACCTACTCTATCCAGTGTCTCAAGTCATCCCTCTCTAAAGTAAATATGATCATCAGTGACTGCAACTGCTTTATTTGTTGCTTGTCTATCCCTCTATCAGTCGTCAAAATATCAATTTGTACTTGACACTGCACTAACTCATCCTAAAGGGACACAATCTATGCTCGAGCTTGCACTATCTCACTCTAAAATGACTAAACCTCTGCCTACAAAGCTGATATCTATGATGGATGGTGATGAGAGGGTATCCCAATCTAAATCCTAGGAAGCACCACCTGAGCTATGGTAACACTCCTCCTGCGCCTCAAAACTACAAAATCAAATGGATGGATGTCATCTGCCTCATCATCAATCTCCCCACCAACCTCTACACCATCATCACTTCTGCAACCAACCTCTACACCATCCTCACCCTCCCCACCATCATCACCATCCTTGTCATCTCCTCTCTCTCCATTAACTTGCGGTAATGGCTCCTTTGGATGAGTAAATCTAGGAAAGGGATGCGTGTGGAAGTACTCTAAGTAATCCTCGGTCATCTTGGCATCTGTAATAAATGGAACATAATTCCATACATTTGGTGTCAAGGTATAGTACTCTATGCAAGCTACCTCATATGATACATAGGGGCCCCACTCTAAAACATCCTGTCATCACCATGCATAATGGGTAACTCTCAGGGGCATCCCCTGAACCCGTCCAAATTGTCGACATACTTGTAGATACAAGTATCGCTCAAGCACAACATGTGTCCACCCAATCAGATAGCATAACACCAACATATACGACATCTCTAGTTGATCCTCTGGCCACTACTCAGAATCCAAGTATGGGTGCCATGTGACAGTCTCCAAATCATCTAGAGCACACCTCCAATAGGAAACCTTGCCCAACTTATGTTGGACATGTGGACCGCTGTAATAGAAAACATAGGGTCTCCCCAATGGTCAATGTCTCTTTCCCATGGGCCAAGTGATGACTATATGCTCCCATGCCCATGTTTGTAGTAATGTGATGCCACATGACAGGCTCATCGCCCCGTAATAAACAACCTCATGCAAATCTTGAGATAAGTGGGCTAACATGCATGAGCCCCATGCATATCTGGTACCCTCAAGTGTCATCTATGATAACAACACGACCCCAACCTGCTAAAAATCCATTTGACCTATGATAGGACAAAGGAATCCACCAATGAAACCAAAAAATAAACATGACAAAGGATCATATATGTTAACCATCTTTTCCCAAGGAATCCATCGGCCCACAACATGATCATCTCGACATAACCTCCGCAATGTCGTTGTCCTACCTTGCTCTATCTTATCATACACCACTATCTCTCCCATCACTAGGATCCACATAATATGATAGACATACTCTAGTGTCACTGTCATCTCTCCCGTGGCTAAGTGAAAGGTGTCGTGGTCACTATGCCACCTCTCTGCCAATGTCGTTAGTAAATCTCTATTGATTTGATACTGTGGGATATCTAATAAGGAGGTCAGCCCACAACGTGTGATAATATCCAAATCTATTGCGGACAAATGATGAACCATGTTCCATGTCTTTGGGAAATGTTCCCGAGACTAGAGTACTTCTGAATCTCCCTAATCAAAGCATGTTCAATCAAGATTATCAATCAATCAATGTCATGTTCAATCAATAGTATTAGTTATTCAAGGTAATGTGCAGTTAATCAAATCAAGTTCAATTAGGACAATCAAATCAATCAGAACAATCATCAACTCAGTCAATCAGGAGAATCAATCCTATCATCGATCCTTGCCTATCATGAGGTCAATGTGCAATCAATCCTATCACGAGGCCGATGTGTTATCAATCCTATCATTGATCCTTGCCTATCATGAGGTCGATATACTATCAAACCATTATCAATCCTCGTCTATCATGAGGTCAATATGCTATCAAACCATTATCGATCCTCGCCTATCATGAGGTCGATATGCTATCAAACCATTATCAATCCTTTCCTATCATGAGGTTGATATTTTATCAATCCTATCATTGTTCCTTTCCTATCATGAGGATGATACATCAATCATCACACCATCGATCCTCACCTATCATGAGGTCAATATGCTATCAAACCATCATCACTCCTCACCTATCATGAGGTCGATACATCATTGGTTCTCTCATTTGATTCTTACTCAAAAATCAATCAAGCAATGCACATCTCACAATCACACTGAAATCAATCCAAAACATGACAAAGAAAATGACTACTAGGACTCTAAAACATCTTGCGAACATCATCATGGGGGCTTTCCACAATCACACCTTCTCAAACGGGGAAAACCCCAAGCTTAAACCACCTAGAATCAACCATGGTTAAGACTTTCCAAGGCAACAAGAGGCGCCATTTGGGACCCCAAAGCCACCAAAACAGTGTTGGATCTCAAAAACATGTTTTTCACCCTTGCAAGAGGTGCCATTTGGTACCCCAAAGGTGCCAAAATTCTCAAACACACTCAAAAACACTTCAAAACAGAAAAAACATCATCCGAACGTGCAACAATAACATCAAACAAGCTACAACACCTATCTACGACATTCAAAATACCATTAAAAGGCAAGAAAATTACTAACAAAAAGGTTTCTCGTAAAGAGTACCATAGGTCCAGAGGTAGCAGGTTGATCAAGTTGGTGAAGACGCTCGAAACAATGCTTGTGGTATGGGATCACCATCTTCCTCTAAGCTCTCCACTCTTCAACTTATCCAAACTCCAAATGTGCAAATGAATCCAATTTTACCACTTTTTACCTTTTCAAGGGTAAAATGGAAGGAATTATGGGGGGATTTATCTCTCACTTTTACAAAAAAGGAGTGGTAATTAATCAACATTCTTCAAAGCAAGAGCTTGCAATGAACTTTCAAGAGATAAATTGTATCCAACATCAAAATATCATTGAATCAACGTTGGATCATTGTCATAATCATCACAACACCATCACATCCTTCCAACATTTCATCCATACATTCACTGATTTATCTCTCAAGGGGGCATATACCCGTCAATACCTGAAATTCAAAAGTCTAGGGCATTGTCTGGGGCATCAAAATCTTGCATCGTCTAGGGCATTGAAATCTTTTCTAAGCATCAACATAAAAATTTTATTTGAAGCAATGTGTAAACACATTACTTCAAAGAGGGAAAAAATGTATACGCCTAAAAATGACCATCATATTCAATTAATTAAATACAACCTATTTAATTAATACTTCAACTACATATAAATAAGGTCTTACTTTATTTATATTGTTCACTTTCCTTTTAATTCTCCAAAATCATATTCTTCTAAATAATTAAATAAACAAAATACCCTAAACGTGTTTATTTAATTAATCTTCCCTAATCTTGATTAAGAATTAGAGCACATTTCTACTACATTTTCTTGTGCCACCTCATAAAGGTCACATGAAAATAAATAAATCCTAATTATTAATTAGAATTATCCTCACACACTTCCACCCATGAGAAAAGGCACATGGCTTTATTCCCCAACACTTCCAACAAATTTGTAGCACGTGGGTCTTTGTTTCACACACTTGGGAATCCCATACATTTGACATTTCCAATTGGTCAAGGGATTCTCTCCAAACACATGGCATGTTGTCCTTGGTCAAGGGGACAACATCATGATTCCTTCCATCTCTACCGTCTATTATTTCTCCTTTGAATCTAGACTGTTGATAGGTGCCACCTCACAAAATGCTTGAGAAACACTATAAATACACTCTCTTGCCTTAGCATTTATCATCCACAATTTGAGCAAAGTCATTATGCAAGTTTTTCATAGGATCTTGGAGCTTTAATGGAGTTTTATAATTAGTTTTCATATCATGTGTTACTTTGCATTCTCATTTTAGATTACTTAATTTCTTCATAGTTGCATTTTATCATCCCTATTGCATTATAGTTGCATTTTAGGGTAGTTTGTTTTATGTTTTCATTTGATCATATGCATAATCATGGATAGTTCACTATAGTTTCATATCATCTCACTCATCTCCACTTGTGCATCTATGATCAACATCATCTTTTCTTTATCATCGTATTCATCATCAATTCCATCATCTTGTTTCATTTAGAAGCATACCACTAATCCTTCCAGCACACATTTGCACATAGAAATCATCTTAGCTTGCATATTAATCATCAAATCTCATTTTATAGGTAGTCATTTTAACAACCATTTTGCCCATAGAAATCTAAGAGCCAAATGGTTTAATAAATCCCTAGAAATAGAGGACAATGATACATATTTGAAAGATTTGATTGTATTACAAAAAGAGTAGTTTTACTTGCTTCAAACTTTGAATGTAAACTATCTCATTAAGGTTTGTGTTAATGTTAAATCTCTCCACATTCAACAAATGCACAGTTACAATAAAAAAAGGAAGTTCTATACAGAGATGTAGAACCAAGGGTTTATAAAATTCAAAGTTTAGGAGTTAAAATAGAAGAAGTTTCCATGTGTAATGCTAAAAAGCATAATCAGATAACTCTCAAAAGTAACATGTTAGTTGAATTGGATTATGATTCTTCCAAAGAAGAGGATAGTTATTTAGATAATTTTTTAAAGAATATTGTTCTAGAAGCTCAAAAGAGTGGGAAAATTAAAGATTCATTGAAAAAAAATTGTTGCAGGGTTGGTGCAGGTTACACAATTCTACACAGTCAAAAGAAAGTTGCATGATGTGTGTATAAATCATTCACAAAATTGAAAGCCAATGCTACTTGGAAGACACTACACTTAATAGGCATGTGCCAGAAATACTTGGAGATAAGATGTAGGCTAAGCAACCCAAAAATGTTAATTTTTCCACTCTTTATAATGTTAAGCTCAAAGTTGCTAAGGATCAAACTTGGACCCTTAAGTTTGATGGATCTAAATCAAAACAAGGAATTGGAATTGGATTTGAGCTCATTATTTTGCAAGGTAAGTCTTTTCTTTTTTTCTTATAGATTATAATTCCAATTTACTAAAAGTGTGGTAGAATATGAGGCCCTCATCCATGATTTGATGCTCACAATGAAGAAGAAGTTCAAGATCCTTAAGGTGTTTGGTGATTTAGAGCTGGTGGTCAAGCAAGTTCTAAAGTATTATATTTGTCATTAAAAATGCTTCTCCAATTATTGACACAGAGTGTGGGATTTGATAGAATATTTTGATGCCTTTAACATTACTCACATCCCATGAAGATTCAATTAGAGATTCGATGTCCTAGCTACTATTGCTAGTGCTCTACAACCTTTGGATGCTTCCAATTTGAGGAGGTTTATTGTTGAGTTGGTATAGTTACCTTTGGTTCCTAATAATGTCACAAATTTGTAGGTGTTTGAAGATGATCGTCACATACTAGAATTTATCACTAACACCTATATCTTTGAGGCATAAATAATTGAAGAAATAGATCTCCCAGATGGAATATTTCAAGATGAAGAATTAGCTCAAGCGGGTAA
Organism: Sequoia sempervirens; assembly: GCA_007258455.2. Classification (NCBI taxonomy): domain Eukaryota; kingdom Viridiplantae; phylum Streptophyta; class Pinopsida; order Cupressales; family Cupressaceae; genus Sequoia; species Sequoia sempervirens. Next base: position 42,755,754 of record VDFB02047397.1, on the reverse strand, counting down.
GTGCAGGATCATCATGGAAAAAATAGGCCCTTAAGTGGCAAAAAATTCAAATAAATTAGAGTTAGGAAACTTGACATAAAAATTTGAATAAGCTATCTATATTATATCAAAAATATGTAAAAATCGAATCTATAGAAAATTGAATGTAGTTTCTAAAGTACTAGGTTTATTAAAAAAAAAAATCTATTTGGTGAAAATTTGAAATTTCAATGCAGTAGTACTTAAATTTCATGGAAAAAATAAGAAGTAGGTGTCAATCTGACCACCCTTAACCATAATAAAATGATAATATTTTTTTATAAGATTTTAGATATAAGTAGAGGACTTATGTTTGGATGTGATGCATATTTTTTGTAATTTTTTTCCAAGTAAATAATTAATTATGAATTTTTTATTATAACTTATAAAAAATATAAAACTCGTATGTCCACCACCTTAACTTGTCAAACTCATGAATTTTTTTAAAAACATGCTATGATAAAATAGTGTACATGTTTTGATTCAAAAAAATGTAAGGCCATTTGAAAGCTATAGATGTTTTTCAATCATATCAATCTGGACTTTATTCGTAATTCAAATAGAAAATTAATAATAATTATTTATTAAATTCAAAGTAAAGCATAATTTATATTGGTGGAAAGTTGAGAATCTCATTTAAAAACCCTTTACGTTTCATCAATTTTGGGTAAAAAAAATTCGTCAGCCACATACCCTATACATGTATCCATCATATCGCCACTTTTTGGCCCATCATGATCCTGCACATACCCAAGCTAAAGATAATAATATTCTAAAAGGGATAATTGAGTTGGAAAGACTGTTTGATGTAGATCAAAGAGTCTAATAGAAATACCTATCTAGAAGTGATGGAGGGTAGTTTGAATTATATAATTTGAATACTAAAAAAGATCCTAACAATGTGCTTATAGGGAAGGTATGTACCGAAGAAGAAAGAAGAAATATTTATCAGGAAGTCAAAGATTATTGGAAGGTTATAGCATGGACATATGAAGATTTGAAAACTTATGATACTTCCATTATTGCTCATATGATCCTATTAAAGCCTGATGTATAACCTTTCAGACAGAAGCAGTGGCACCTAAATGCACTCTTAGAACCTTTGATCCAAAAGGAAGTACAAAATATCCTTTTAGCCTAGATAATTTTTCCTATTAGAAATTCTACTTGGCTGGCGAAATTAGTGCCTATTAGGAAGAAGAATGGAGATATACAATAGTGTGTGGATTTCCAAAATCTTAATAAGGCATCTAAAAAAGACAATTATCCTTTGCCTTTGTTGGAAGAAGTGTTGCAAATTGTTAATGGTTCATAGATGATGTCCTTCTTGGATGGATTCTCTCGATAGAATTAGGTAATGGTCACAAAGGAAGATCAGATGAAGACAACATTCAATACAAAGTGGGGAACTTTCACTTACAGAAGGATGCCCTTCAAATTGATAAATGTTGGAGCCACATTCCAAAGAGCTATGGATTATGCCTTTCAAGACTTGATAGGTAAATGTATTATTATATACATGGATGACTTAATGGTATTTTCCAAGAACATAGGAGATCATGTCCATGATGTCAGAGCAATATTGCAAAAGTGTGAAACTTATGGAGTTTCACTAAATCCTAAGTGTTGGTGTAATTAAAAGTGTTGTACCTTGTCCTAGGTCATGATTACACCTTAGTTATGTTTACTTAGGGACCACATAGGAGGTAGTTGGAGAATTTCCACTTTTGTTGGACTTATCATGTTATTACTTTATCACATCCACCTTTCATGGACATGTCATGTGATTACCTCTCCACCTTTTGTTGGTGATCCACCACTTGTGGTGATTATCACATTATCACTTTTCCACTTTAGGTGGAGTGATAGCTTTTCACAGTTGTCTCATGTCATAAGATTATGACAATTGTCATAATCTTATGCCCTTCTATGTTCTCACCTTGGCTATATAGCCAAGGAGTCTCCTATGTGCTTTCACACATTACATTCTATTTGCATCATTGGTAGAATATAGTTTATTTTTGTCATATTGTTTTATCTCTCTTATGCTTGTTCTTTCTATTAGGCCTCTAGATCTTGGGTGGCTACCTTCATAGCCAATTCTTACATGGTATCAAAGTGATTGGAGTGTTTTTTATTGTCATTTTGAGGAGATTCTGGGGGGTTTCCATTTTTGGCCTTGTGTTGCAAGTGCATTTTGTGAGCTTGTTGCATCAGTTCTAAGCTCACCATTGTGTCCAGAGTGTCCGAGATAGTCATATTTTCCTTTTGTTTCGTCTCAGTTGGACATTGGAGACCAAATCTACAAGGGTTTGAAGATTGGAGGTGGTTGATAGATCCAAGAGCTAGCTACCACTTCAGAGCATTTTCAACCAAAAAGGACATTGCCATCGTGCTCAGAAGGGCCAAAAACCCCTAAATTGACTGCCAAATCGTCGAATTTGGATAAAATTGTCCATTGAGGCAAAAAAAAATTGCTAGCCAAGCCATACGACCTAGCCATCATTGTAGTCGATATGATTTATTTATTTATTTTTTAAAATTATTTTTCTACAAAATTTATTTTGTAAAAAATCATTAAAAAAAGTTCCTATATATCTCGCAGTATTTATTTTTGGTTTGTAAAGTTTTTAAAAAAAATATAAAATTAAAAAAAAGTTTTTTTAAGTCTATGGTATGCAGACTGCAGACTATACTTGTAGGTACCATAGTAGTACAAAATCCTACAATGAAGACATGTGGAGGGCCATTATTCAGCTACTACCCCACACGGCCCCCACCAGCGGATGTTAATAAAACCCAGTAGCTAGGTTTCTCAAAAACTGGTCGCTCAATCAATATACGATGATCTTTTAAAAAAATCTGGTGGCCAACTTCCATACCAGTGGCAACATAAAAACCCGGCGCCACTCATAACTCCTAGCAGCCATGTAGGGAATATTCTCGCCCAGTTTCAAAGATTCCAATGACATATTCAAGCAAAGGGTGACGACAAGCATGATGGGCATCCGGCCGTCAAATTTAACCTACTAGTGATGGTGATGGCTAAATGGCCGTCAAATTTAACATAGCAGTCCATTGATGTCAGCACTATATCAGCCCTTTTTTAAAAATCAGACCCCCTCATGGTTGAAGCTTTTGAATTTGCAGTTCAACTTCAAATGTTGATATCTTGCTTATTTTAGCTCCTTTTTTAGTGCATTTTTTTTTTTTATTTGGGCTAATTTTTTGTGTACTTCGTAGTGGGACAATTATTTTCCAATTTTGATACATGTATTTTCTAAAAAAATTGATTATTCATATGTGTTGTTGAGTTGTCACCATTTTTGCAACTTCCAGGGCTCTGTTCAGGCTCATACGAACTCCTTTTCAGGTGCCATTTTTTTTGAAAGTGCATGATTTTTTTTGAACTTCAAAGTGGTGCTATCAGTTTGTAGTGATTGTGATAAAAAAATGTTCTTTCAGCACTTGGTCATTTTTGGCCTATTTTGGCATTTGTAAAGATAAGATCTCAGTTTGGTCTTTTGTATTAGTCATTTGAGTCTACTATAGCCTACTTAAGGCTATTGTAAAATATTGAAAATCAGAAGCCCACTTTTCTTGGCTTGCAAGTGGCCATTGTACTCATACTAAGTATAATGTGCCAAATCATCTTTTTTTGGGGGGATTCTTTGATTGAGTGAATTTGGGGGGGTGTCTTGTGCAATTGTTCATCTCTCTCTATCTTGTTCTCTTTCATTTTTATGCTATGGGTTCTCCTAAGTTTCCTTTGTTAACTCCACATAACTATGCTTCTTGGGAAAATTAATGCTTGGAGTAAGTTAATGGAAAAAGGATTAACTCATTATATTGATGGAACTGTTGTTGCACCATATGATCCTAAAGCTAATCCTATTGCTCATATGGATTGGCTCACTAAAACTACTATGGCTCTTGGAACTTTAAGGAAATATGTATCAAAAGATCTCATCTTTCAAATTGAAAAGTGCAAAACAATCAAAGAGGCTTGGGAAAAGTTTGGTCAATTGTATGGCCAAGTTGATGTGATTAGAGGTTATCAACTTGACAATGATCTCACAATGTTAGATCCCAAGAATTTTGATACAATCCAAGACTATTTCACTAAGGAAAATGAGCTAAGAGCACAACTTAAGGATTGTGGCATTAACAAAAAGGATGCAGAGTTGGTCTACAATTTGTTGGGTAAGATTCCCTCAGAATATGTAGCATTTGTTTCTAGCTTCTAAACCCATTGCTTGACAGTGGGTAGTTCTTTCACTATGCCACGATTCCATGCATTTATAGAAATGTTGATGCTAGAGCAAGAAAAGTTGATAAGCATGGGGGTTCTCAAGTCTTCAAAGTCCAAATCTTTGATGGCTAATCAAGGGAATCAAGGAAAGGGTTCCAACAAGAAGCAGAAGTAATCTAAGCCAAAGACACAACAAGATAGAGCACAATCATCCTCTCCATAACAAGGGAATTCTTCATATTCTCCCAAGAAGGGAAATTCAAGAAAGGAGAGACCAACTTGTTCATATTGCAAGAGAGTTGATCATCATGAGCATCATTGCCACACTAAGCAAATTGGTGAGTTGAAAAACATCATAAAAAAGAACAACATCAATTTTTCATCTGCCTACAAGAAGAAGGATTCATCTCCTTCACTTCCTCACAATAAAAAGGAAAAGGGAAAGCATTTGTGGCTACTTCAAGTTCTTCACAACAATGGATACTTGACTTGGGTGCCACTCATCAAATGGGTTCTACAAGGGAGCAATTTTCTTCTTTGGAGCCATCTAAGGTACCTCACATCTTCATAGCAGATGATACTCAAGTGGAAGTTGAAGGTGAAGGTTTGGTTGTCATGGATAATGGAACATTTGAGAATGTTCTCTATGTTCCTAACTTGAGCACCAATCTTCTTTTAATCTACCAAATCACTCACTTTGGAGATGGCAAGAAAGTTGAGTTTCTACCAGATTCAGTTGTGGTCAAATAACTTAAGGATGATGCCTTGGTTGCAGTGGGACAAGCCAATCACAACACATGGATTTACTCATTCTCCCACTTTGTGCCTAAGTCTCCTTCTATAGCCTTGCTCACTCATTCAAATTTTGAAAGTAAGCTATGGCATGAGCGGTTTGGATATCTCAATTACCGCTATCTTCAATAGCTTAGCTCCAAGGATATGGTTACATGACTTCCTCAAATCAGCTTTTCAAAAGGTGTTTGTTCAGGTTGTTCCATGGGTAAGCATCCAGAAGAGAAGTTTGACAAAGGGATGTCTTGGAGAGCTTTGGAAGTTCTTCAATTGGTTCACAGTGATGTAGCAGGTCCATTTCTAGTTCCATCATTTAGCAAGGCCCACTATGTCCTCACCTTCATTGATGACTACTCCCGCTTCACATGGGTCTATTTTCTTGTTCACAAGAGTGAAGTGTTTGACAAATTTCTAGCCTTCAAGGCTCATGTTGAGAAACAATCAAGGAAGCAAGTCAAGATTCTTCACACTGACAATGGAAGGGAATATGTGAGCAATAGACTTGAGGAATTGTGTACTCTTGAGGGGATTGACCTTCAACATTCAGTTGCCTACACTCCACAGTAGAATGGTGTTGTTGAAAGGAAGAATAGGACCCTTAAGGAGATGGTTAGCTGCATGATTCATGCTCATTCTCTTCATCCTCAATTTTGGGCAGAAGCTATCAATTGTGCCACACACATCCAAAATCAAGTTCCCCATAAGGATTTGAAGGGTATGACTCCTTTTGAGGCTTGGTGTGGTAGAAAACCGGTTGTGAGACATTTCAAAGTTTTTGGTTATCCAACTTGGGCATGCATACCTCTAGAGAAGCACAAGGCATTGGAACCTCAGAGTAGGCCTTGCATCTTTGTTGGCTATCCTAAAGGTGTTAAGGCATATAGACTTTTGGATCCAGAGACACATGAGCTATTCATTGAGAGGAGTGTTCACTTTGAGGAAAGCTCTCCTAGCTTGGCCTCTAATCCTCCTCTTCCTTCCTCCATAGTGGAAAGTGATGATAGTGACTTAGATGATGATTCTCCCTCAACTTCGACTCATAGGATCACACCTTCACAAGGTCCACTTATAGTTGAGGAGCCTCATCCTTCATCTCCTACTAGACCTCGTTGGACTCAACAAACTCTTGAGTTAGTAGGTTCTCTTGTTGGGGATCCTTCAGATACTTGAAGGAATTGGTCCCAACATTAGGATTTTCCACATGCTTATATTGCTAGTGCTTCAAATCCACAATCCTTTAAGGAGGCTTTAGGAATTCCTGAATAGGATTCAGCAACAGAGGAAGAGTATAGTTCCTTGATGAGGAACCGCACATGGGATTTAGTTCTTCTCCCTAAGGGGAGAAAGATGGTTCGATCTAAGTGGATCTATTAGACCAAGTATGTAGTGGATGGAAGTGTGGATAAATACAAGGCTCAACTTGTGGAAAAATGTTTCTCATAGGTTCCAGGTGTTGATTATATAGAGACCTTTACACCTGTTGCTACGATGAACTCCATTCACTTGACACTTGCTATTGTTGCAGCTCATGGTTGGGTTGTACATCAAATGGATGTCAAGAGTACATTTCTACATGGGGATCTTCATGAGGAGATTTACATGGAGCAGCCACATGAATTCATACAAGATTCTTCTTTGGTTTGCAGATTAAGGAAGTCTATCTATGGCCTCAAACAGGCCCCTAGGGCTTGGTATGCCAAGATGGATTCCTTTCTTCTCTCCACAAAATTCACGAGGTGTCATTTAGATCCAAATGTCTACATTTTGCAATAGGATGATTCTCATTTTCCACTTGTGCTCTATTTTGATGACTTGATCATTATAAGGATTACCTCATCCATCATTGGTAGTGTCAAACCTGCTTTGCAGGACAAATTTGCTATGACTGACTTGGGCCTTTTGCACTATTTTCTTGGGATTGAGATCAAACAGTCAGCTTCTGGGATCTCTCTTTCTCATCCCAAGTATGCTCTTGATATTCTAGTTCGATTTCACATGGTTGATTGTAAGCCTACTCCAACTCCCTTTCTTTCAGGAGTCAAGCTTGAGGCTAAGTGTTCTACTCCACTTGTTGATGCCACTTTGTATCATCAGCTTGTTGGGAGTCTCATCTACTTAACTCACACATGCCCTGATATCTCCTTTGTAGTTGGCATGGTTTCATGCTTTATGCAAGAACCACATGAGCTTCATTGGAAAGCAACCAAATGCATCTTGCATTACATACAGGGTACACATCATCATGGGATTCACTATGCAGCAGGTACATGACTTACCTTGGTGGGATATATAGATTTTTATTGGGCTGGTGATCTTGATGATTGTAAGTCCACTTCTAGCTACAACTTTCAGCTTGGTTTTGGCCCCATTTGTTGGCAGAGTAAAAAGCAGCATGCTATTGCTCTTTCTTTGACTCAGGCTGAGTATCAAGGGGCTATTAATGCTGCTACTAAGGCTATTTGGCTTCAACATATTCTCACTGAGTTTGGATTCACTATTCCACATCCTACAGTCATTCATTATGACAATCAGAGTGCCATCCAAATCTCAAAAAATCTGATTCAACATCAGTGAACCAAACACATCGAGATTCATATGCACTACATTCAAGAGCTGATACAGGAGTAGGTCATTGGTTTGTAGTATTGTCCTACAACATAGCAGGTTGGAGATATCTTCACCAAACCCTTCACTAAGAGTATATATCATCACTTGTGAGCTCTCTTAGGGGTTTGGGATGCTTCATTTGAGGATGTCTCTTGACTTCTTCATCCTCTCTTTTCGGGGGGGATTTTTCCTCACTCGAGGTTTTTCCCTTTCTCATCTTTTTGAGTGTAGTTTTTTATTTTGTTTCTCTCTTTTCGGGGGGAGTTTTTTCCTACGCGGTCTTCTCCTTTTCTCCATTTTTGAGAGATTACATTGCATTTTTACATGGGTACCTAACATGACCTAGTAGCTGAGACCCATCTTGCATTGTTTTATTTTGTGTACATTCTCCCTAAGTTGCACTTAAGGGGAGGTGTTGGTGTAATTAAAAGAGGTGTACCTTGTCCTAGGTCATGATTACACCTTAGTTATGTTTACTTAGGGACGACATAGGAGGTAGTTGGAGAATTTCCACTTTTGTTGGACTTATCATGTTATTACTTTATCACATCCACCTTTCATGGACATGTCATGTGATTACCTCTCCACCTTTTGTGGGTGATCCACCACTTGTGGTGATTATCACATTATCACTTTTCCACTTTAGGTGGAGTGATCTTTTCACAGTTGTCTCATTTCATAAGATTATGACACTTGTCATAATCTTATTCCCTTCTATGTTCTCACCTTGGCTATATAACCAAGGGGTATCCTATGTAATTTCACACATTACATTCTATTTGCATCATTAGCAGAATACAATTTATTCTTGTCATATTGTTTTATCTCTCTTATGCTTGTGCTTTCTATTAGGCAACTAGATCTTGGGTGGCTACCTTCATAGCCAATTCTTACACTAAGAAATGTATTTTTGAGGTGACTGAAGTAAAACTATTGGACATATTATTTATGAAAGAGGTATTTCAATAGACCTAGATAGAGTGAGTGCATTACTCAGATTACAACCCCTGGGAAGTAAAAAAGAGTTAAAGTTGTATTTTGGTAAGATCAATTTCGTTCAAAAATTTATTACTGGATTTGTTGAGATAGTGAAACCACTCAAAGATATGTTGAAGAAAGATGCAAAAATCAAGTGGAAAAATGAGGGTAAACTCACCTTTGAGAATATGAAAAATGCAATTGCAAAAGCACCAGTGCTTCATACATGTGTAGCAGTGTTGACACAAAGGGGTGAGAATAAATAAGAAAATCTGATTGGTTTTATGAGTGCTCCATTTAAGGAAGAAGAGCTCAAATACATGGATAATGAAAAACAAGCCTTTGCTTTGGTTAAAGCAGTATGAAAATTTTGACATTATATTCTCAAGAGTATAGTCAAGGCTATTGTCCCTGATGCTACAGTAAAAATGTTACTAACATAGAGTGAGCTCAGAGAAAAGAGAGCTAAGTGGGTTACGCTCTTGTAAGAGTTTTATTTAGAGATTATATCCATGAAGTTGTTATGAGGGCAAGCCTTAGTTAAATCAATTATTGAGATTGATCCACAAATCTCCAACGAGCAATATACTCTCAATGTAAAAGATCAAGATAATTGGTATTCAGATATATGGAATTATCTAGTTAGCCATAACTACCCTGATCATATGCAAAGAAATTAGAGAAGATCCCTAAAGATAAAAGCTCAGAGTTATATGATTAAAGGAGGGGTTCTATTCAAGAAGAATCATGAAGGATTTTATTTAAGATGTTTGTATAAGACAAGTGAATCAAGTGTTACAGTAATTACATGATAAATTTGGCATAGCTCACAAAGCGCCTTTAGCTACTACACATCTCATTATGAGATTTGGATATTACTAGCCAACTATTTTCAAAGATACTTACGAACACATAAAGCACTGTTGAACATGTCAAATTACTATAGACAAAGGAAGATTGAATGCTCAACCATTACATCCAGTGATGGAGATGTTGGCAACACAAGGGAAGACAACTAAGAGGGGGGGTGAATCAGTTGTCCCAAAAATTTAAAACTTATTCAACTTATTAACCTTATTCTTAGATCTGATTAATAACAATGAAAGCATAAATCATCAACACATTAGAAACACACATAACACCAAGATTTTTTACATGGAAATCCTATTAGTGGAAAAACCATAGTGGAGGTTAGTCCACAAGATTATACCCTATTAAAAGTATAAAGAAATGAAATGGGGAATGCACATGCATTCAAGCACACTGATCAATTAGAACAAGGCTTATAGCCCAAAGGAAGACACAATATCTTATAGAAAGATTCGAATTACATCCACAGGGATTTGAACTGACAAAATAGCATATGCTAATGCCTGATCACAATTTCGGTTAAGCACATGAACACTTCTTCACTTTTCACTCTTCTTCACACTTTTCACACTCTACTCTACCTTCGAATGATTTAGAAAATTATCCACACATACACAAACATGAGCATACTCAAGCATACATCCAAATCAAATAAAAAATCGCTTATATATATCCGCAATAAGAAATTTCATCGCTACATGTTGGCTTCAACAAAATAATAAAATAAATATAAATTGTCAGTCCAAAACATTAAATATTATTAATATGAATCAACCAAGGTCATCAAAAACTTAGTGAAGACCCAAATCAACATCTCAAACATGAAAACACTTCAATTAATTACTCCTTGAAGATGCACAACATGCTACAAACACCATGTCAACCACGAACATGAAAAACATGAACACGCAAGAGAAAATGACCAATCATGAGCACAATGATCAATGTAGATGTGCAATAAAGATAGAGAACAATCTAGAAACATCCACAAACATCATGAATCACTAGAGAAGCATCCAAAACAAATGAACTAATTGAAATCATATCATCTTCAATCAGGAACACCAACTGAAGCAACAAGAAAATTGTCAGAATATAAATCTTCATAACTCAATCAAAACTTCATGCGGATCTCTAAAACTAAAAATGGATAAACTAGATACACTCAACAACAAACCCTTTAGTCCACAACCTTTGATCATCAAAATATAGAACTCAACAATAGATTGAACTTCACTTCACCATTGAAAACCTGCAACTTATTCCATTACAATTTTCTCAATATCCTCGACATATACAACTTCTAATGCATTAATGCTAATAGTGTTGACATCAATGACAACCACATATCAACAACACAACCATGACATCCAATAGGAGATGCACCCTAACTCATAATGGGATTTATACATCATCGATACCATCAATCCTCCATCATCCATAGGTCACAAGTTTGTGTTGACTGCTACTAATTATTGCACTCGATGGACCAAAGTGTGTGATAGAAAACAAAGCACCATAGAGGTGGTAATCAAATTCTTAGAGGAAAGTGTTATTACCAGGTTTGGAGTGTCATATGCACTACTATGTGATAACGACCCCACTTTTTCCTCATTAAAGTTTTTTTAATTGGGCATTTGAATATGGTATAACATTGAAATTATCATCTAATTATTTTCCACAAGAAAATAAATTAGCGGAATCATCAAACAAGAATCTGCTAGATATAATCAAGAGATTAGTTGAAAAGAATCCTAGAGAATGACATTCTCTATTGAAATTCACCCTTTGGGTAGATTGTGGAAGGATTAAATTCACATTCGGGAATTCTGCTTACCACTTAGTCTATGAGGTAGATCATATATTGCCTATAAACTTAAAAATCTCTACTTGGCAATTTTCCCAAGAGTGCATTGGATTAGATGATCAGACCAAAGCTTGATTGTTGTAATTGATGCACTTAGATGAAAAATGTACCATATCTATAGATCATTTTTCTAGGCATCAATTTGTGGTAAAATGATGGTTTGACAAAAGGGATAGATTAAAAACTTTTAAGATATCTAATTTATCCCCGTATTGGGACAAAGCCCATGAGCGTAAAGGTGAGCATGGTAAGTTTGACAAGTTATAGACAATTCCTTACCAGGTGTCTAAATTTTTAGGTGATAGCACTTATAGACTTAAAACATTGATTGGAGAAGATGTCCCATTGCCTATCAATGGGAAATTCTTGAAACATTACTTCTAGGCTTAGTGTTGGTTGCTAGTTCTCGGGCTAGTCTATAAATAGTCTATAAATATTTTTAAATAGTTTTTAAAATTTTTTTGTAATTATTTATTTTTGTAAATGGATTTTTTTTTAGGTGTTCATTTGTTGCTTTATTTTGTTTTCCTTTTGAGGTTTTGCATTGTAACATTGTACAATAATTAGCAACCTTTGAAGGTGGTCAAAATAATAGAATGTGAATTCTAGAAATGTGATCTATTCTTCGACCAAAAATAGCCCTTTAATTATTGATGATTGGGGAATTGTGTGATTCCTTTTACTTCATCTCACATAAATCATTCAATCGATGTTGAGCTAAAAACACCCATATCTTAAATCATTCTACTAAAATTTGGGATAGCAATTGTTTGCATTGAGTGAAAAAAAAAAAGGTGACATTTTCTACCACTATAATTCCCATCCTAATAGTGGGATTCATTGCTTGCAAGTTGAAGCAAATGAGCTTACAATGAATATCAAAAGAGAAAAAAAAAAGAAAAAAAAATGAATATCAAAGAGAATATCAAAAGAGAAAAAGTTCAACTCTTTAGGCTATCCAAATATCTCTACCGAGGCTATAGACACCTGACTGGTAGTAGAGCTATGTTTGGGGGAATTGAAAAGATAACATTTTTGGGGATATGGACACTTGACTACCAACAAGGCTCTATCTAAGGCTAGCTTAAAAGGAATTTCCAAATTATGTAGGTCAATGCAAACATTTTCTATGCTCTAATTTACTGTAGCGGAGTAAACCAATTGCACACATGTGAGCTCAATAATGCTTAATCTTGTATGCTGGCTAAAGTGAATAAAAAATGTTGGAATGAGGGTCTAACCATTTATAATTTGAAGAATGAAGAAATTTGAAGCATGGTTATTAGGTCCAAAATTAGATTTCTATTGTTTTGTTTAGTTTTGTTGGTTGCTAGTTGTTGTGTGGTCTCACAACACACCCCACTTTTCTCCTTTGCAAAGTGTGGACCCCATTTTTTTTGTTGCCTTTCTTTTTTTCCTTTTCCTTTGCTTGCTTCATTGTGCTACTTTCAAAGGAAATGGTAAAATGGGAGTTTTGTTTCACCTTGCCTAGTCATTGCCTAAATCCCTATTTTATTAGATTTAGAGTGTTGTGGTTTGCCCTTAAGTCTTATAAATTTTTTGGATGTCTGAGTTCCAGAGTTGATGCGGATACATGCTAAAGATATTGTATCTTTGGTTGGTCTTAGTTTCCCACCCAGTTGATAAGCCAAGCCTAGTGATTCATCACCAGGGTAAATCATCTTACTGGGCACATCCCTTTTCTTCATCAGTTAGCCTAATGGTTTCCTTTTGTTTATTTTGTCAAAGGTCAAAAATTGGAGGTTCTGTTGCAAATATGTTTAAATAATTTTGGTCCCTCTTGAACCCAGTTCTCATAAACCTGATGGGTAAACATCTCGATTCTTGGTAATCTTTCCAAGGTTTGGAAATTGAGGATTCAAACCTTGTGATTATCAATGGTCACGTATCCAAAGTGGATTTTCCTTATAAAGTATTTTCCTCATAAGAATCAAAGTGACATGTAAGTGTTCCACTTAAGCTTTCTACATTGTCTTCATCTCTAGTGGTGGGCCTATGCAGAAACCAAGGTTTTCATGATTTGAACCCTAATCCACCATGATTACACCTTTATTCAAGAAAATTAATGCATTGTAATAGGGAATTAATGAAGGTGGAAAACTACACACGTACTTGGAACCACCTCGAGCATGTAGTTACTTTTACAACACTCAACCTTGCACTATACTACTGATTGCTAAGGACATTGAAAGATCAAGATTGATATTGTGGTGCGTAAAGAAAGGTAAACCTTGAGAAACCAAGACAAATTTACCAAGGGTTTCAAAGTTGCATTCTAAAAACAATTATATCACCAGTAAAATCAGGTATGTTTCAAATAACCAAAATTATGTTACTCATTTTATGAATGCATGTCTCAAGATAATGACATCTCTTTTGGTAATTAAAATATTGATTATTTTGAAATGAATTTCACTAGATGGTAGATTGCAAGTTTTATGAATTTTCAAAGATAACTGGTTACATTTAACCCTAACTTGCACACAAGGCACATATTTTAAAAAAAAATTGGGATGCACAAGTGAATATGAGCACTTCCAAAGCAAGGCTAAAAGATGAGTTTTAATATTTTGCTTCGCAAGCCGCACCAATTGGTGGGATAATTACTAATACCCATTCAAGATGGTTTTTTGATGTCGAATTCATCGCATGGTCCCAATAATAAAATGCTTCTCAGTGTATGAAGAATATTATAGCAAGTGTGATACATTTAGCAAGAGGATTTTCACTAGCAATGGAGGCCCCTAAACCAGTTATGGAATGTTTAAATTGTTACAACCTAGACAAGAGAGTCATTGAAAAGGAAGGAAGGGTTTATGCAAACCTCTCTGTGAAAGAGATTATGTATAAATTTGGGATCCTTGCATTTCCCTAGATGTATCCAATAGATGTTAAAACAATGGCTAAAATCTACTTGAGTGTAGAAGATCATAATAGAAAAGTTATGAGTAGATAGTGGTGCTAGGAGGAAATTACTCAAAAAATGAAACCAATTATGAGATCTGTGTTCAACCCAAATGATCAAGATGTCATAACTATGCTAAGAAAGATAGTTGGACTTAGGGATGCTAGTAAATTCGAACCATGGATGTTCACAATCATAGCCAAATTAATGGAAGGCCCTATGCCAATGCATTGGGGAGGTTTTATTAGCGATAGGCTATATGAACAAATAAAGGAATTTCCATAGTCTTTATGGTTTTATGTCTTCATATGTGATTTTTTCTTGTGCCCTAAGGGAAAATAAGCAAGGGTTGAATAGATTTCGTACCTTGCTTACATAAACAAGGAATAGTCTAATATATGCTAATTTACCCCAAATTACTATTCATGAATACCAGGAGCATTATCAGAGAGTTAATGATGAGTTTTCCATGAAGTTGGTAAGGATAATTGAAGGTGAAAAAGCTAAAAAAGGTTGTCTATAGAATCATATAGAATCATTCGATAGGTCAGAGACTGGTACATTCATTTTTCCACTTTCACCTACATCAAGGTGGAAGGATTTGAAGGATTCCCTTTTATGTTGCCTAGGTACCCAATAGAAAAAGTGTTACTATTAGGATTGGTAAGACAAATGAAGCCTTCCCATGCCCTTTTCAACATGGCACATAAAAGAAGTTCTATCAAATTTCTCATCACAATGGAAAATTATAAATGCAATGTGGCTAAACTGGTTGATTTGTGCAAAGAAGAATTAAAGATGTACAAATTGGAGTTCTTTACACTTCAAAGAAAGAATTATGATCTAAAGGGGACATTGCCAAGTAGATAGCTGACAAGCATGCTCATGTTCATCATTTAGAGTATTTTTGGCTCAATTGTGATGATAAACATGAAGTGAGGAAGAGATTATATCAAAGGTTATCATTACAATCGGTGCATATTCCTAAGCTCCATGACATTCTAGAACAGTTGGATGAAGATGATGGAGAGGTGTTGAATCCAATCTACAATTCAACTAAGGTTTATGATGAACCCATCCTAAATTTAAATTATGAAAGTAAAGAAATAAAAATCGTTGAGGAAATTTTTGAACAAGTTTTAATTCATACTCAATTGTGGATTGATGATTATTATAAAGATTTGATAAAAGATAGGATAAGGCTCACATACTCACTCAATACAAAGAAGAAATAGAGATAAGAAGGTGAATCCAAGTATGGGGATCCTACTAAAAAGAAAATAAAAGTGGGTAAAGAAAATATAATTGTACATACTAAGTAGAGAAATACTAATTCCCTTAGCCAGAGAGTTTCATTAGCACCAGCTAGCCAACATAAAGAAACTGGAGAAAGTAAGGTCAAAGTGACAGGGAAGCCTAGAGTGGCATCTTCTTTCATGGAAAAATAGAAGATTCAACCTATGAATGACAAAGAAGTAGGAATGAATATGAATAGTCATGCTCAGATGAGGTCTACATCTCAGAGGATTGCAACATTATTCACCTCTCCCCCTTTAGTCAAAATAGCTAGAGTAAAACAAATAGTGGGAAAGACTCATGTGGCTCTAAAAGAGAGTTCTAAATTAAATGAAGAGAAAAATAGGGAACAGTGGAAGAAATGGGCTGCCATGATAGAAAAAGTAAAAGAGAATAAATCTAAGGAGAAACCCATGGTACAGCCAATGGTGGAAGAAATTTTGAATATAGGTTCAATTCCTATAGATTTCAAAGAAGATGAATTCATAAGAGGAACACTCACACTAGAGGTGGGAAACCCTGGCATACTTAATGAAAAGGAAACATGGGAAACTGCAGGCTAGGGTCCTATTGATGATATTATTATTGAGGGTAAATTGATTCCCAGCTTCCACTAGGAAGTGGTAGAAATAATGTAGAACAACCATTGGTTTTTGAAAAGTTAGTACAAGATCAAGTTGAAACTAAGAATGTATATCCTTCACAAACCTTGGATGGTGGGGTGAGAAATGAAGAGAATCCTTGTGTAACAGGAAATAAAGAAAGTGATATCCCAAGGGCTCATGTTGAGCACATGGATGGAAAGGAAAACATAAGTCTTGGAAATAAAGAGACAGTGTTGAATTCTGGTAATCCATAATCCATGCCAATGAATACTGAAAATGTTCTAGTTCTAGAGGATGTGACAGGAAAGGTTGAGAATGTAAGAGGAGAAGTTCTTGAGAATGCTAAGAATCAGGAACAAAGAAATTTTGCAGAGGTAGAATATAATGAAGATGCACCTAATTGGTTGGTTAGGGAATTGGCTTCCCTGTTGGAAGTGGAACTAGTGCCTCTAGATCTCAGAAGCTTAATGCAAGAAGTGGAAAATCCCAAACCTAGGTGAAGATTAAAAACAAAATATGTTATACAAAATAATGTAGATGGAGGAAGAACACTCCATATAGCCACCCCAGTAGTGGATAAAAGCAAACATGAGATAACACCTAGTGATTATAGGGTGACAAGTATTAACATTGGACATTCATTGTAGAGACAGGAATTAGAAGAGATGAAAATGAATTTAGAGACAACTACTGCTATAGTGTAGAAAAGTAAATAGAAGAAAAGATATTTGAAAGAACGGATTTCCTTCCTAGAAAACTTTAAAATATCATTAGCTCAATTTGATCAAGCGTAGGCTGAATTTCCTTAGAATCTACTACTTATGTCCAAAGAGTAGGTGGATGTTATCATAGTACTTCACCATAAAATGAGTGTGTTTGAAGAATGGACGAAGTACTTCTTAAGGCAAGGAGAAGAATTAATCACATATGCAATTGGGAAGTACAAAGAGGCATACCGTTGGATTCAAAAATCTAAGAGATTGGAAGGAGAATGTAGATTTCACTAAGAATAAACTGATGCTGAAAGGCTAAACTTAAAGGCTCTTATTCAAACAAATGTCCAAGAATTGGTAAGTGAGAAGATAATCAAAAACCAAGAGGTTTTGATGTGTGAAAAATGGAAGAAATAGATAAATTGGGAAGGTGACGCCTTAGTAAAATGTGTGGAAGGATTTGAGAAAGTCCTCGAAAGATGCAATAAATTGATTGACAAAGATCAAGGTTTCATTGAAATGCTAGCATGATAGGATTATGATCCCTAGACTTTAGGGCAGGATGGTAAAGAAGTAAAATCTTTCAAGTAATGACTTGAAATGGTGAATAAAGACCCCGTTCATTTGCTAAATCAAGAAGTCATTGATGAAATTATATAGTGCGAGAATTCCATGGTTAAATATGAAACACAAAAGATGCAGAGGAATGAAAATATCCTCCAAATATTAGAGGATTATACCAAGCTCAAATACAACTCAAAGGTAATTCAAGGAATTTCAAAAGAGTGTATGCGTTAGGTATTGGTTGTCTTCTGGTAGTGTCAACTAAAGAAAGGTGAAGAAGAATTCTTAGACCCGGGTTTGATGCAAGGCAATGAATAACCGTATATCAGATACTAGATTTTAGTACAAGGATATGTTGTTGAAATGAATTTTGCAGGTTTTTCCTGGTCTTAGTGGAGGTGTCTTGTCCCAAAATTTAAAGGATACCAATGGCCTTGTTTTGATGTGGAGCATTTATATACCAGAGCTTGGAATAAAAAACTAATGCTGATGAAGAAGTCAAAGCTTTGACTTTGTTTGGAATATTCCAATGACAACTGGCATTTGCCATGTGCTACTTTTTCATTTACTAGTTATGTTTCTCTTTGATGGACTTATGTTTAAACTTTGGGGCCTTGTTCCTATAAAATTCCATTTACTGCTTTACTTTTATTTTTAAGTTTAGAATTTGTGGATGTCAGAGAGTCAAAACTTCTTTAAGTTTTGTTCTTTTTCCTATTTTATGAATCTTTCTAGATTAAAAGCTTTTATGCACATAGAAGCTAATAAATATCAAAGCCAATTTGAAAGCTATTTCCTTGTCTATAATCTTATGTAGTTGGTTGTTTGTTCAACTGGACAAGACTATATGTTGTGTCTTTTAAGGGTACATACACAACCTACCCAATGTCCAAATAAACCCCCCTTTCTTTAAAATCTCACATCATTCTATGCCTAGCTGTGAAGCAATTTGGTGAAGTATAGAGTGGTTTGCTTTGATTTGGTTAATTCTTGAGGCATGCATGGATAATACCTGGGAGCAATTTTACTTTTCAGTATTTTTGATTATTTAATGTAGAATAGATGTTTAAATTTTAGAAAATGTTTCAAAAAAAGATATAAATGAATGGAAAATTTAGTACAAATCTTTTGATTCCATAATATTCATAAATGCTTAAAGCTAAATTTACTTAAGTGAAAGAAAATTTGTTTGAAATTCATGAAATATTGTTGCAAATTTATAATATGAATGTAAAACATATTTTCTAGTTGAAATGTAGAAAGAATATCTGATTCTTTTATTTCTTTCATTGTATAAAGTGTTGTGTTGTATAAAAATGGCCCCTTGTCATTTTCATGGCCATTTAGGTCTTGTTTCATGGTGTTGGAACTATGTTGATCTAATTTTATGTTGTAACATGGCTTGAACATGCTGATTTAGGTACTAAAATTCAAAGAACGACGTCTTGTGAAGGTGTTGTGAAGTGTTGTAAGACATTTCTACATTCTTCTAGACTCTATTTAATGTAATTTACCTAAAAATCACCTTTTTACTCAGCAACAAGTCCTATTTGAAGTGTTGTAAAGTCTTGTAACAAGCTTTCACGCTCTTCTAGGCATATTTTAACTATTTACACCTTTCTCATGCTTTATTTGGTCTCTTTATGCCCTCATAAGTTGTAATTAAGTGTATTTTTGAATGTTATCTTGACAAATAACATTAAATATAAAAATTTTCCCGACACATGCTTTTAGGTCCTAGGTGGGACCCATACGCCATGGGTAGTGAATGAATACCCCTAGGCCCCAAATTCAAAATATTTTAAATTTCCTTCAGTATTTTATTCAAAATCACTTGATGTCATCCTATGATGAGGTATGAACAGATACTAAGGCATAAGAATCATATAAATAAGTGATTTTCGTCTCATTCTAACCCCCATTCATCAAGTTCACTTATCCACCTATTCACTGAAGCATTCAAGCATTTTACATCAACAATTCAATCACTATTCAAGCACTTTGAAGCAACCATTGACATTACTTCAGATTTGCATCATCAAGGGTTAGGTAAGTGTATAGCACTTGCATGTTATAAGTTTACCTTTCCCTTTCATTTCATTATCTTTTCAAGGGTTTAATTACCAAAAGTGGGGTTTGACCAAGGCAAACCCCTATTCACTAACCCTCAATCATTTTTCCCCTATTGCATGTTTTTTTGCAACTCTTTGTATGAAGATTTGATATTTTATTAGGTGTTGAAGATTTATTTTGAAGTCAACTAGGTGCTTCAATTCAACTTGAGTCAATTTCAAGCTTGGAGAGAGTTATTTGTCCATTTTATGCAGAACTGACTTCGGCAACTCGACAAGCAGACATTTCCAAATTTGGTGTTGCAGAGTTGTCTCTTGATTTTTCAAAAAAATTGGAGAGGACTAATTCACCACCTATGGCAAATGAGTCCCATCTTAGATCTGAAATTTTGAATTTTGTTAGATTTTGGATCCCGATAGACAGAAACCAGCTCCCAACACTTTTTCACTAGGTGGAGGACTGATTCACCACCCTGGGTGAATGAGTCCCACTGTGAAAAATTAGTGATCTCAGTCAGTATCCAAGACATTCCAGGTTCATCATAATTTTCCCAAATGCACTCTGATTTGACCCATCTCTTTCTGTTTTGTACATTTCATTCATTTTCTTCATTGTTTGCATATCACACTCTGTTTTCAAACAAGGCATAAATCTCACTTTTTCATTCATTTTCAGTCATTTAGATTAGTCAATTGCATTTAGTTAAGTTCATTTGCATTAAACCACATTGCATACATTCTTATTTGAGTGAATCATAAGCATTTTTGGCCCTATCTCTCTCCTTTTAGGTGAAAAACCCTAGAAGTGCAAGAGTAGTCCATAGGGTCCCAAAAATCTATGTTTCAAGTGTTTTATTATTTTAATAGTATTTTAATATATTTTATATTGGGTTCATCAAATAGTTAGATATTTTTCAATGGTCAACCATCATTCTACCACATTCTCAACTGTCAATCATTAAATTCGGTCAATAATGTTCACATAGGGAATGCCTTCAACATAATAACTAATGACTCAAGTTGAAGTGGTAGATATTTTATACAACATGGGATAAATAATTTGGTTATGTGAATTTTAAAGTGTTATATCTAATTAAGCTCATTAAAATGAAAAAGACATCAAATTTAATTTATAGTTGTGTAACATAAGTTTGAAGTTAAAAGGATTTGTGACATGTCAAATTATCCCTTTACATGGGTGGTGGTTGAATTCATGTCAAGAGTTATGTTTTACATGCATGTAGATTATGTGATCATGGCATGTGAAAATATTAGGTGTCTTCTTTGTGGCTCTATAAATAAGGATGTTTGATGTTGAGAAGTAGAGGAGAATTATTCATTTGCAATGGTCATGTTGTCATATTTCCTCTAGAGAAGCAAGATATAAATGTCCATGTTAAAGCTTTGAGATTGCAAGTGTATTGTAACATGTTTATTTTCTTTTATTAATACATTGGTTTGATGCTTTAGATTATGGGATTTTTTACCCAAAAGGGTTTTCCCCATGTACATTAGTGTTTCCAATCTTTTTTGTATCTTTCTTCAATTATTTTTCTTTTGATTTACATGTCGTTATACTACTAAAATGTACTTAGATATGTCACCTAAATTATCTTTCCTTTAAACTTTAATGTGATAGGAAAATTATTGTGTCTATTTTTCTTTAAAGGCATAGTATTATGTGCTTGTACCAAATTTTTGATCATCTGATTAAAAATAAACAATATAGGATACTAGAAGGTGCATATTGGGTCCATCTTTCCCTCCCAATTGGTATCAAATCCAATATTTTTTCCTTGCATTTTCATGCATGTGACTTGTATGTTCTTGGGTGTAATTTTATGAACTTACATGTTGTTTGCATGTTCTTGTATGTCATTGTATTTTGGTTCCATCACGATTGACATTCTAGGTATTTATTTTGTTATGATTTCTTATCTTGAAAAGCTTGATGGAATCTATAAGAAGGAATTTGTTGATTATGAATCCTTGATTGGTTGGAAATATTTTAGTTGATCTTGTTTTTAGGGTTCAACATGCATTTCAAAGATGGATAACATGGATTATTTTTTATTTTACCTAGTGGTTATATCTAATATGATATTGATCTAGGGATTATGTTTAATAGTATATAATAACCCTAATGCATGGTGGTGTTCTTTCATTCTATAGTCATCTACAATAGATTATTCATGTTGGGTGTCTATTCTTGGCTTATTGATCATATAGATAAACTTGGGTTGTCATGATTGTGGATTGGTGTGCTTATGTTGGGTGCTTGGATTTAGTCCATAGAATTCAGAGAAATTGTTTCATTTTCCATGACTGCATGTAGGCTATGGAGTTAACCATTGGATGATATGAAATATTTTAGAATATACTAGCTCCTATATATATTATTGTAAACTATGGTGGTTGTGGATTTGGCATACAAGTGGGTGTATAGTTATTGGACCTCTTCTTCCTTTTTCTTGGTTGAAATTTCATGTCTCAATTCCATGTTGGTTGGATATAAGGTTTATGCATTTTTTTAATTCAAAATATATGGTTATTATTATCTATGTTATTTCATTATTCTAGTTTAATTATTCTTTTATTTCTTGACGTATGAGTCTTCTAGATGATAAGTGGATATGGATTTACATGTGTGTCAGTGACATGGGTAATCAAAACTTATGGTTTTTTAAATCTAAAAATAAATTATTGTTCATATTATGATTCCATTGGGGTATTTCTAGATGTAACATAGTTGCATTTTTTCATGTATTATTCATGCATGGTGTGAGGAGGTTTTTATCTTTCCCAATAAGGAGAAATTCATACATGATTAGCCATTAGTTATTTATGGGTTGTGGAGTTGATATGTTTTATATTTTATGAAGTTGTGGAAAACCTATTTCCTTAGTAAGTTGTGGAGTAGGAAATAATATGACCTAAATGCTCTTAGACAATAGGGTTTTTTCTGAAGATTTTGTAGTTATCCTTTTTTCTAAAAGTTGTGGGTTTATGTCGATCTAGGGTATTCCATTGTTTTAGATGAAATATGTGATGATCTAATTTTTTAAGATGTTTAACTATATATATATATATATATATATATATGATTTTGTAGGTTTTCACACTAATAAAAATCTATGTTTTGTACATCTATGGAAATATTATGTTGAAACTCTTATAAATTTATGGTTGGAGAAAATAAAAATTTATAGGAATGCTCAATTTTTTCCATGAATATGGTAATAAGCTGTGTATTTTATTTGGAAAGTTGGATTTTTTGGTGATTTAGTGTTTTAGTCTTGAAATTTGCATGTTAGCTTCTTTGATACATTAGTTTTCCATATAAGTGATGTGATAATTAGTTTTTACATTTCATTTTTTATAATCTATGAGCTATGTAGTTTTGTGGGATAATGACACATTTTGTTGTAGTGGGATGACTTGGATATGGATTAAATATATCCATTATTTTTATTCAATGTTGATACACTCTTTGTTATTTGACCTTTTTATGTGGTCATTTGTGCATTGGTAAGTTCTATTGAGATGAGAGAATAGATGATGTTGAGTAATTTGATAGTTAGTAATGGGTAAGTGTAAAATGTCATTTATCATTATTCTTATATATCTTGGTATCATAGTTCAGTGGGATCTCTGGTAGTGATTCAGGTTCATCACTTTGTGATGGATGATCTTCTATAGTGATTTCTAGTGTTATTGATGTGATCTTGGTTATTGTTTCTATAGTGATATTTATTTGACATTTTTAGTTTCATTTTTATAGGATGGTTATCTTCACATGGTTGGAGATGTTGGTATCTTTCTTAGCCATGGAATAATTTGGCATTCTTTTATTGAGGTTTCATATTTTTATTTTTTTTCTACATGTGATCCTTTTTTAAGAGGATGTTTCAATGTTGTTCCATGATGGAAACTTGATTACACATTAGTGTATTGGAATAATACTATTAGATCATTTTATGACGTTTTATTGATTCCATGGATAGAGCCTTGATATTGGTCTAGATAGTTCTCTTGGTATTGAGTACACTATCATGTGCTTGGGAGCTTCGTGAGATTGTAATGGTGCATTTGGATTTTATCATGGATTGATTAATTGAATATGCTCATGGATACTTAGCTGAGGTATTTATTGAGACAATTACTCTTTGGATGTTTCAACAAGTAGTCAGAGGGGCCTTTACCTAGACATGGATATGATTTCATGATGGACTTTAGAGGAGGTTATTCTTGTAGAAAGTCTATAATATTTTTTATATCCTAAAGGAGAAATATCATTACTAACTCTTGGTCTACTAGATAGATAGTCATCTGAAAGGTATATCCCATTTTTTTTTTAGATGTATTATTTTTTATAATGAAATAAATTAAATAAGAGAAGATTTAATATGAAAGATATTATAAATACTTGATAGTAATATGCCACTTTGATAGTGAAACCTCCTAATCTGCTTCAAGGGGGAAACCTACTAATTCACTCCGAGGGGGATACATCCAATAGCCTTCAACAAGAACATAATACTCAATATGATGATAATAACTAGTCTCTACCTCCCATATATACCATACTTATGCTAAGGATATCACCCAAGCCAACTTAGATAAACATAATATAAGCCATACATTGACCTAAATAGCTAAATAATAATACAAGAGTGATAATATGTTTTAATTAAGATTTAAAAAGCCACAAGACAACTACTCATGACCCAATACATGCTATATGCATAGGGGAATAAAATTTTATATGGTTTGTCTTCTAATGGATATGGATCTTGAGCTACAATTTCAAGTTAAAGATGGTTAATTTGAGGATATTTTGGCATGTATATCTCCTTTTATATATGAAGTTTTTTATGATGTAATTCATTGATGATGATTTTAGGAGATTTTATTGGTCTTATTCCTTGTTTTGGGAATGAATTTTTAGTTTGATCTTCCTTGATTAGAGAAGCTTGAATCCATATTGGTGATATGATATATGGCTTTTTTTTATCTAATGATATTGGATATGTGGGTATTGTTAAGGAATTTTATTTGAGGTTGTGGATGATATATTAATTGAAAACACTTAGCACTTTGAGGTGTTGGTAAAAGGACGTTAAATTATAGGATATGATTTATATTTCTCTCTTTATTATATGTTTTCTTCCTATAAGTTCATGTTCATATGGTTTAGTTTGGTGGACTCAAGAGAGATTTTTGACATGTTGTGGGAGATTATTCCATTTTTTTTGTTGCATGAGTAGATCATTATGGTTTTTCTTTGTTATTACATATTCTAATTATTAGCCACAACTTTGGTATAAATATGGACATGTAGAGTTTATATTCCATTATCTTCTTTTGCATTACAAATTACCCATGTAATGAGAGTTCTAATATGTGTATGTTCTTCAATGATAGGTTTTATAAATGGAGCCTATAATTGAAATTTATGTGTCTAATATGTTGTTGGCATGATTATTATTGATGTCTTAAATACCTATTTATTATGGATGATTAGATGGATTAGACTTTTTGTGGTTTATTTTTCTAGTTGTAGCATCATAAATTGTCATCCTCGACAACTTCACACTATTTTTTTCTCCACCTAAATTATGTCTAAGCCTAATTGGGTCCCTAAATTCCTAAATTATGCATTTTATAGCCCATTTATATAACTTTCTAAGAAATTACAAGCATTGAAAAAATGCATCAAACTATTATTCTACCCAAGACACTTTAAGTCTTGGAGAATAGGGTCAAGACCGTTTCGCCCTAGGGAATACGGGTCCCCCTATTCTGCTGGGAACCAATTTTGCACATGTTAGAGTGGAAATTTTAACATTCAAAATTGAATTTGAAAATGTCAACTACTAGGATTTAATTCTCAATAAATTAGAAAAATACCTATAAATACCTAGTTATTGCATCATTTGAACAATTAACAAGAATCTATCTAGAAAATTATTAGAGAAATTATTATCAAGAGAACTTTCAAGAAAGTTAAGAGAAACATTTCAAAGGTTTATTGTAGCAATTCAAGTTCCAAGCATCATGTCAAAGTGTATGTGAGTTTATGTTGTTTTATTATCATTGTTTTGTGAAGGCTAACAATTTTGTAGGTCTCCAAAGGATTCAAGCATTCAAGAAATCAAGATCTAAGACCTTGAGGTGATGTGCATGACTTCAATCCTTCAAGGAAGTCATTGAAGGGTGGTGAGTTGCAAAAATTTGTGATTTCATCATTCCTTCCTATCCACTATCATTTTATCATTGACATTGGCATTATGGAAGTGGAAACACTTACATGGGGTTTGACTGAGGCAAGCCCCTAAATGGCCCAAAATTTTCACTTTCTTTGAATTGTAGGTTTTAGGTGTGAAGAGGATTATAAGGAGCTTGAAGAAAAATTGTTCATTATTGCAATTAAAGTCCTACATCTTGTCAACTCAAGGAAACTCATAGAATTATCTGACAGTTTTTTGATAACATTGTAAATAGAAATAAAAAGCTTAGATCTATCATCAGAGGATCCAAAAGGTTTAGAAAAAAATTTAGAAAAGGAGTCATATGCCCTAGGACAACTCTATCTTGCTATAGTGATCAGATCCAACTTTCCAAATTTACCTATAATTTAGTGTTTCAATCGGATCTTGCATTTTTTATATTAGGTCATATAGTTTAATTAGGTCAATCATAGAAAATCAATTCCAAATCATTTTAATCCTTAATAGGATAATGATTTAGGTCTAATTGGCTCACCTTCAAGGTTGAAAGTCAATTTATTCACCTTGTTAATCTCCATCTTAATGAAACAATAGAAAATACCACATCCCCCTTAACCATTTTAATCCTAGGTGTACATAGTAGGTCTTTAGGGTTCTCATTTTTCTTTATTTCATTTTGGTGACCATGACCTATTAACATGACATACCTTTTGAAATTGCATCCTAGATCTAAGTTTTGTATTGTATTTCTTTGCATTTCTCATTTAGGGTTTCACTTTTGCATCAAAAAATTCATAAAAATTCAAAAAATTGCATATCATATTGCATCATAGGTTACATTAGGATTCATTTCAGTGAGTTAGATCAAATCTACATTAAAATTGCATTCATAATTATCATTTGTATTGTTAAAAAATTGCAATTGCATCACATTGTCCTAATTTGAGCAAATTCTACAAAAATAGTTAGTTACAAACATATTTGCACACAAAAGAAGAACCTTTATACATCATAATAAACATTCAACTTTTGAATTTTTAGAACCCTTATCAAGGACTCAAACACCCTTGGGCACCTCTGTCCTTGTACACTTGTATTAACAAGCTTTTTCACACGTATGTGTTTATGTATCTTTAACATGTTTTTTCTTGCAAAACTCTATTTTGGAATTCCTAATTGCATTCATGTAGGCATCATTATTTTAGCTAAAAAAGTGATAAAAAGTGAAAACCATTGCATTGTTTTGTTGCATAATTGCATCAAAATCATCATTTTCAGATTTAGGCATCTTAAAATCAGTCAATTTGTGAATTTTAGATTAGAAACTTGTATTCAAAATTTTCATTTATTGTTCGCATACTATTTCATGCTTGCATTAGCATAAATTAAGAAAATTATGGAAGATTATTCATTGTTTAAACTATTTGCAACCAAACCTAGAATCCTTAGGCATAGACTTTTGAAGTTTTAAAAAACTAGCCTAGGACATAGACACCCCTGGTCACCTATGTCCTCCTACTATTGTTTGAATAAATTTTTGCATAGACCTATATTGTGATATCCTCTATTTGTTTTTGTTGTTTGATTCTTGTTTTTGGCTATTTTAATTTGTTTGTTTGTTAGTTTAGTGTTCATCTTGGGTACACTTAATTATTTTGAAACTTGCATAAGCTTCATGATCTGGTGTCCTATTTCAAATACTTTAGTGAGACATAGCTATAGACTTATGACATGTCATGTTGTTATATCCATTGTGGATCTCAAGTCTTCCAACTCTTTCATGCAAAGTGTTGTCAATATTCAACACAATTGGACTCTATCCTTGACACTACCATACCAATGACAACCTTAGAAATACCCATTTGTATAGATGTTGATACTATGGTTGCCCATGTTCCTAAAGATAAATTGAAATAATTAGACAAACATTTAGAATTACTTCAAGAATATGTGTGAGACCCCTTTTATGTTGTTTCTTGTTTGATACTCTATTGATATGATTGGACTACTTGGGATTTTTGAGGATGATATTTCATTTAAAAATTATTATGAGTGTTAGCTTGAATTCTATAGAAATGATTTTCATGTTCTTAAGATTTTGTGGAATGTCTTAGAAGTGGGTTAGGTGATGGAACTTAGCTATTTGTTATCCTTGAATTCAGTTGCACTCAATTCATGGGATAACCCCGATGAAACTTTTTCATTTCATAGCATATTTCCTCTAAGCATGCAAAAAAAGGAAAATCATACTTGTCCTCGTGTATGGTCCCAAGCCTCGAAAAGTTATTTCAAGCATTAACCTCTTTTTTCCTTTTGAAATTTTCCAAAAGGAAAATGTTGTAAAAGGTCAGTTTTAGAGTTAGTCATTTTTCCTCCATATGTAGGAGTGCTTAAATTCAATACCCTTGCATACTTGGTGTAAAAAATAAATATGCACAAGTGATAAATTTTAACACCCCTGCATATTTTTAGTTAACTATCTTTTTCCTTAGTCATTTTCTTTAACATGCATGAGCACTGAATTTTAACACACTTGCATATTTTTTGTCACCTGTCTAGTGCCTTAGCCATTTTCGTGCACATGCAATGTCAGGTTTTTTCTCCACCTTTGCATATTTTCATGCAATGTTAGGGTTTTTCTTCACCTTTACATATTTTCATGCAATGTCAGGGTTTTTCTCCACCTTTTCATCTCCAACCACTAGGTCACATGCAGTAGCTCAGAAATTTACTACCCTTGCATCCAAGTTCCTTCCCTCATGATGTAGCTCAGAAATTCAACACCTCTACATCTAAAGTGAAATACCCCATGTAATAGCTCAAAATTTCTCCACCTTTACATATAACATGTATCTTAGAATTTTTGAGCCATTACATATGAAGTGTAATACCCCATGCAAGAGCTCAGTTTTTCTCCACCTTTGCATCTAAATTTCCAAAGCATATGCAGTCACTCAGAACTTTCCCACCAATGCATAAAACCCTATTTTTTCTCTAACACTCAAAAATATGAAATTTTTGTAGCTACTCTTACATGCCATTATGATATTTTATGTTCAGATTCTTGAGTGATTTTGATTGATAGCTTGTTGTTCCACAAATGTTTGATCCATCACCAAGCAAGAAAGTCATGAAATACAACTGGAATGTTCTTCCCACCAATTTAGTTTTCGAGAAATATACATACATGGTTCAAAAGGAATTTGAAGACAAAGGTTTCTCAATAGCTTCAATGGAAAAAATAATGGATATTCTACTTTGGATAATTTGAAATTTGTTCTTGATAGGCATTGAAAAGTGTACAACACCATTAAGGGATCAATCACATGAGTTCTTGTCATCTCCAGACATACCATAGGTCCCAATGATAAATAAGTTCAAGCGATCCTGAAGAAATATGAAGACTTCTTCGAGAAAGATGGTAGAGAAAGCTGAATGTGCCTTGGTTTTCCTTAGTTTACTTTTTAGTATGGGGTGTTGATTTAGGAAACATATATTTTG
The DNA here is from genome assembly GCA_007258455.2 of Sequoia sempervirens. NCBI lineage: Eukaryota > Viridiplantae > Streptophyta > Pinopsida > Cupressales > Cupressaceae > Sequoia > Sequoia sempervirens. The sequence continues at coordinate 42,726,463 of VDFB02047397.1, read as the reverse complement.
GTCCCATTGAGATAGACCCATTTCTATGCTTGATTGCATGAATGTTATGGGTTAAATATTTTTTATTTTTATCACTTGTATTTTCTAATACATATTACATAATATATTATATATTCTATTTTATGTTCTTTCTATATTCTCACTTGATCTTGTCACTTAGGGGCAAGTCATTATTTATTTTTTATAGGTTCTATGCTATTCTTGATTTCATTTTTTATTAAAGTGGGGGTATATTATATTCAATATAAGTCCATACACATTGAGAAACCACATAGGTATGCATATATTAGGAATTTTTTTTTGTACTCTACTTAATTTGATAGAGCATATGATCTACTAATTTAATTTTCAATTTATTTATGGTTTCAAAGTTTTATATTTTTCTTTAATGGTACGAAAGGATTGATTGATTCCAAATGTATGTTATGGGAAAAGGAAGTACACACTTTTTCCAATGGATTAATGAAATTTAGAATATAATATCTTGTTTATCATAATTATTCATTTCATTTGTTATTTGGAATTCTTTCCAAATTAGATTTCTATACACCCCAAAGTGGGGGAAAATTTAGAGATACAAAGTGCATACTTCAATGTTTGATCAATATGTTTATTCTATTTTGTGTGGATCTCTTTAATAGATAATCATAACACTCATTTTGACTCTTTTGGTGCACTTTTTTACCCTAAATCCTCCACTTCAAATGAGCACTAATCTAAGTCTTTGAAATTTCTCCTACCTATATTAGATCATAGGGATGATCCAGTCCCCTAATTTCCATATTGATTTTTTCTAGTCCTAAGGCTATTAGTCATTTTTGTATGCCAATTAACCATTTCATGTATACAAAAATATTCAAATTATGTATGTAGCAATTTGATTTAAGGATAATATTATATAAAATTTTCATTATTGATTAGTGACATCTCACACTCATTGATCTAACAAAACATATCTAATCTTAATGACATTAGTATATGTTGCATTAGACATAGTTTTATTAGGATATCAAAATTCTCTATATTACTATATTTTAATATGTTGAATCAATCCTAATTATCAATATCATCAAGGAAGTTTCATACTTTTCTCTATACATAACAGGTTTCAAATGGTAGTTCTTATCACCACCTTACTTTCTAGATACAAATGTACATCCAAACGAATATTCTATACATGTACTAAGGGATACATTTAATAGTAAATCTAATTATTCCATTTGGACGTATGATTTGAATACATACTAATTGTGTAAGGGGGAAATCAAAAAGATGGAAATGCAATAATGAAAACAAATGAATTGAAATTAAAACAAGATAAATCCCAACCTACTCATGAAATGTGATTGTAAGGCAATGAATTCAACAAGAAATGTTAGAATAAATGAGAATATAAATGAATTCAAAAGACTAAAATTTTACCATCCCATGTTGAAGTGTATTCATATTGATAACATATGTTGGACAGTTGGATCAATACAAAGCCTCCATGTTCGTAAAAGCTTCAAAAGTAGTACTTAATGGTGATCTAGAATGCAAGTATTTACTCAATGTGCTTCAATAGTCAATTTGACATGACATCTTCATAAATTCTTCAAATTATGTGATCGTTCGTGAGAAGGGAGAAGGTTGTTTTATAGATTTTTAGTTTTCAGATGAACGATCACAATTCAACAATGAAATATTAGGATCAACAGTTGAGAACCATTGAGAGGAAATTTATTGATTAGTTAACTCCCATGATTGATCCAATTAAAGGATTTAAATGAACAATCAATGGGATTAGATTGAATGATTAATGGGATTGAAGAAGTTAGTATGAGTGTTTAGTGGGATTGAAGAAATTAGGTTGAGTGTTTAGTGGGATTGGGAAATAGATTGAGAAATCAGTGGTCATGATTTATTCAATCAAGATATGTGAGGATGTATTAATTAATTTAATAATTAATTAATGTTGAGAGGAACTTGCAAGTTGTGTTTGACTTGAATAAATAAAAGAATATTTATTTATTTGACCATGTTGAGTGATTTTGGGGAAATTGAATAATTGATTTAATTCTTCACAAATTTGGAGAATGAAAAGTGGCTTAATTAAATTATTAATGATAATAATTTAATTGATTTAGATGAATAAGGTATGTTAGTGATATAATTAAATATTTTGTGTTTATTTAATTAATCAGGAGGAATAAGAAATAATTTAAAATATAATTAAATAAATAGGATTTATTTATTTAATCAAGAAGATTAATTGAAATGAATTAATTAAATAACATAAAGTCATTTAATTAATAGTGGAAATATGATTTTTGACAATAATTAAATAATTGAACATTATTTAATCATTAGGAAAAGACGATGGTATTGGCATGGTATGATGGTTTATAGGTGGCATTGTTGTTCTTGCCACCAAGGTTCAAACCCCGTTGGGGTGGTATTGTTGAATGGTTGTATCCGGTTCATAGCTCTGGTCAAAAGCGTTTACCCCTTGAATAAAAAAAAATTTTTAAAAATAAAAATAAAAAATAAAAAAAATCATTAGGAAAAGACAAATATTAGTGTTAAAATGCTAGTTCGGAGCTAGGACATTTATAGGTGTCTACACTAACACCCTAAAATCTCAATATTTATTTCTCTCATGTCTTTGATCCCATATTCAATTTCAAAATTTAGATATCTCCTAGTTATTGCATTCCCTCACTAATCAAAGTTAATAATGACATTGATCAACATTCTAGATAAGCCTTTAATTAGTCTCATGTGTTGATTGTATTTATTTATCATTGTATCTCAAATTAATCTTTGAATAAATTTAAAGTCTAATTTATTTAATTAGTTTTCATCCCTATCCAAACCACTAAATTAATGTAGGGTGTGTTTTTATGTTTGTAAGATAATAAAAAAGAGATTTACTCACATTAATAAGTATGTATAAATTAAAATGTCTATTGTTGTTTATATTATAAATTCTAGTTATTAAAAAAAATTAATAATAAAAATTGCATTTGCTTTCCACATCAACATATATTTAAAAAGGTACTTTGTTCAAGATTAAAAAAATATTCACCTTATAATTATTATTTATATTAACTAGTGAGGAGTCTTTTAGGACCCTTTTTCATAGTAAAGAGAGGCAATAGTGAGAGAGAATATCAAAAGACAACATCATCTAATCATACAGTAATATAGAAATGAACCTCAAAGAAACATTAATATAAATCAAAACAATAGATAAAAGACGTTGAATAAATTGACAAAACAACAATCAAGAGATGTTGAATAAATCCCTTGAAGGGAATACTAAAGAAATGAAATGCAAATAACCTAAATAGATATACACAAAAGAAGAAACTTGGGATTGAGTCACCTCAAGCTTCCTACTACACTAAGAGAGTAGGCCCTCCAAAATCCCTTAAAATCTTTGACCAATCATTTCATGAGTTTTCATCTAGAGTTTCTCCTCCTCTAAACCTCCTATTATTATTTATATTTTAGTGAAAAGTAACTAATAAATAACTAGAGACATACATAAAATTAATGGTTACACCCATTTGTTATTAAAATATATATGTTTATAATAATAAAATATATATTATGTTGATGAAGTCAAGATTAAAAAATTGGCATAAATGATTATGGTTGTTGTTCATATTAATATATACTTAAAAAGGTACTTTGTACTTAAAAATTTACTTATCTTCTATTACCATTTATATATATTTATATTAATTAGTAATGGATCTATTAGGGCCCTATTTCATAGTAAAGAGAGACAATAATGAAAGAGAACATTAAAAGACAATCTTAGTTGATAATTCAAAAAAGGTTCATACCAGATAAAACAATAAACAAGAGACATTAATGAATATATGAGACAAAATAATAAATAAAAGTTTTTGAATGCATCACATGAAGAGAGTACTAAAAAATGAGACACAAGTAATCTAAATAAACAAGCAAAAAGAAGAGACTCATGCTTGAGTCACCACAAACCTTCTGCAATACTAAGAAAGGTCCTCCACTATCCATTGCTATCCTTAATATATATGTTTATAATAATAAAATATATATTGAGTTGATTATGGTTGTTCATATTAATTTATACTTAAAAAGGTACTTTGTACTTAAAAATTTACTTACCTTATATTACCATTTATATATATTTATATTAATTAGTAAGGGATCTTTTAGGGCCCTCCTTCATAGTAAAGAGAGACAATAATGAAAGAGAACATTAAAAGACAATCTCACTTGATCTTTCAAAAAAAGGTTCATACAAGACAAAACAACAAACAAGAGACATTAAAGAATATATTAGACAAAACAATAAATAAAAGTTTTTGAATACATCACATGACGAGAATACTTAAAAAATGAGAGACAAATAATCTAAACAAACAAGCAAAAAAGAAAAGACTCATGCTCAAGTTGCCACAAACCTTATACAATACCAAGAAGGAAGGTCCTCCACGATCCATTGCTATCCTTCACCAATCATATCACAAACATCGATCCGAAATTTCTCCACCTCCAACCTACCTATTATTATTTATATTTTAAATCAAAAGTAACTAATAAATAACCATAAACATAGATTAAAATTATAAGATTTTAAAAATTAGAAAAGGAATGACTTGGGACAAGGAAATGGAGCATTTGAGAATGTAATGTAAATGACATGGTAAATCCATCCAAATTTACCCATTATTTATGTAGAGGCAAGTAACAAACACTTTGTTATTGTATTCCAATTTTCATGCATTAATGTTGTCCGCCACCAGCGTATCATTGTGTTGGAAAGATCCCTCAATTCAGGGACAACTGCCCCGAATATTGTTTAATGTGGGGCACTCTAGTGTAGCAATGCTCCCGAAAGTGGGGATTTCTTTTTCGATTTTCGATCTAGCATTAAATTTTTTTGCATGCGTTGTTTGGAGCAATTGTTTTTCAAAGTGGGGTTATTATATGCATTGTCTACTATGTGACTTTTACGATGAGATTGCTTTACTTGACATTATCCGTTTCAAGTGTCTAAAGTTTTTTTAAAGGTTTTCTTGCTTTATTATTTTCTCATCATTTTAGAAGTTATCATATTTTTATTTAAGATTTGGTTAGGCTAATTAATTAGTATATATTAGTTTAGATTAAATGATGATGAGGTTGATAGATTTAATCATTGTAATTGTTATTTGAAAAAAAATGTAATGGATAATGTTATTTCGATGATTGGGGCAAGTTCGTCACCTCTTTTTGGCATAACTAGCACTATGGAAATTTTATAGTTGACGAATAATTAAGCTAGTGTGAGTGTTAATAATGTCTTGTAGGTGCTTATTGTGTCATTGGTTGAAGTATAACGTGTTTCTATAAATGGGTGGCGAGATCACTTCTACGATGCTAAAGCTTGCTAGGAACCATTGAGGAAATGGCTAATGTAGCGTCATGGATAAATAAATAGAAGTTGTGAGGTTTTCTTAGCAAAATTTTTTGGGCATGACAATGATTTGGATAAAGCAAAATGTGAGAATAGGGACTTGAAAGAAAATCTTAAGGATGTGGATGAGTGTATCAAGAAGTTGAGGAACAAACTCAAGAAAGTTAAAGAAAGATTCATGGAAACAAATGAGCAACTCAAACAATCAAATGAGACAATTAGTAATTTGAAGGTGCAAGTTGAAAAAGGAAAAAGAGTTGAAGACAGCTTGAATGCCAAATTGAAAGACAAAGTTGTAGAATGTTCAAGACTTGAAGAAGAGATTGTAACTTTGAGATTAGATCTAAAGAAAGGAAAGATTCAAGAAGAGCTCCACCTTGCTTGATGAAATGATTGCAAATCAAAAGGCTTCTAAGGACAAAGAAGGTTTATGGTTTGAAAAAGGAGAAAGTTCAAAAGAAAATAAGACTTCAAACAATGCAAAAAATAAGAATAAAGAACAAAGGAAGACTAGAGATAAGAAGAGCAATATCAAACAAGTCCAAAATCAAAAGAAATATTTCAAGAAACCTCCCATCAAACTACCAACTGCACAAAGCTATTCATCTTTTAATGGTTACTATTATTCTTGTAATAAATTTGGACATAAATCGGTAGAGTGTAGAAGCATAATGAATCAAAATGTTCAATCATTTTCTAGTTAGTGATATAGATGCAATAGATTTAGTCATAAGGCTAGTGAATGTAGAAGTCAGATTCAATGAATGACTACAATAATGGTATGATGTTTCAATCATTCAATGGATATTGTTATACATGCAATGGATTTGGGTATAAGGCTTTTGAATGAAAATCTAAAATGACAACAAGTATGTATGTTCAACAAAAGGGTGTCATATGTCACAAATGCAATAAACTAGGACACATTGCTAAGTTTTGCAGAAGCAAGAATGTGAAACCCTCTATTCCACAAAAGAAGGTTGATCCAGTGGAGATGAAGAAGGAGATGAACAAGATCTAGAAGAAAAAGGAAGGGAATGAGGTGAAGAATGAGTCTATTCCAACTCTTGGTGCAAACATTTCCTCTGAAAACTAGATAGAGAGCTTTCACTCAGGGGAGTTTTAACCTAAAACTTTTCAGCCTCCCTGCCAAAGATGTGATGCTAATATCCTCAACATACTAGTATATGTGTTATTTGTTGTGCCTAATTTTTTGGTGCTATCTTTGGTGTGAAATATCCTATTGCAGAGATTTGTGAAGTGATTGAAGGTGTTTGTGACAACACAGTGTGGGTTTTCCATCATTTTTTACCTAACTTTATCTACTGCAAGCAATGCAATTAGGCCATTGTAAAAGGGTTTATATTTCATTTTGAGTTTTCTAAAGTCATTTGTGATCTAGCAGAGCGAACAAGTGTTGAAGTGATTTTGAACTTGTTGTTTGAAACCCTACCAATAAATTTCAAAGGTATTTATCAATTTCTTGCAAACCTTAGTTTTGTGAAGATTCAAAATGTTTACTCCTCAAGTGATTGATGTGCTTGGGTGAACAAGACCTAAATTCAAGAAGTATCTATATAAATATATGGAGTCAAACCTTGAAGGTGCATTCTATAGGATTCCAAGTGGTGTAATGCAAATAAAGGATGTGCATATCTATATTGATACGAATTTGGAAGAGTATGATCATTTGAAGATCTGGTGGAATATTGGCAGAAGGTGTTGATTGGAGAAGACTTCAAGCTAAAACAAGAGTGTTAGATTCTAACGAAGAAGAAATTAGATGTATTGAATAATTTCCCTAATTTCTACTATCAAAATGAATGGGTTAAGTATGTGCTTAGTAGAATTCATGACAAATTCATGTGGTTGGACTTGCCGCACATGATTAACAAGGAATAAATTAAGGTTGTAATGGGTTTGTGTTGTAATGGGCCAATTCTAACACTAAAGGCCATGAAGAATGATGTGGTGATGAATCTCACCTATGTAAAGTTTGATAAACGTTCTCTAATAGTGAATGATATTGATGACCCAGTGGTGAAGTATGTTGAAATGGTGATAGGCTACAAGACATTCTACACAAACAAAGAGAATTTATTTTTGGCCACTGCAATTCATACAACTCACTGTATGGTGAAGGAAGGTGAAGACATAGATTTGTGTGAGCTCCTGAGATAGTAGTTGATGGAGAACCTATAAAAAAAATAAAAAATCAAGGTACCCTTTTTGGTATGGTACCCTAATTATCTGCTTATTATTTTACTCTCATAGAGAGTTGCTTGAAAAAAATAATGTTATATGAGATGATAGTATTCCTATTGTTGTACAAATAAAAGGTCACCTAAGGAGGTTCCCAGATTTTGAGTCACAGAAGTCAACTTTGTCAGGATTCTTCAAAAAAATTCAAGACAACATACAAGAGAGGTACAAGATTTCAGCAAGTGTTGTTGACAAATATAAGAATGACATAAAATATATGGTTAGTAGAGATTGATGCTATATGGAAGTAGTTGAACCTAGAACTGTTTGGGTTCCGGAGCTTGGATATAAAGTGAAAGAAGTAGAGCTTATTAGTATTGCAAAGATTATGTAAAGTAAGCCTAAATATCTAGCAGTGGAAAGGTTTGGAACATATGTAGAGAAAAGAATCCAAGTGAATATAGAAAAGGAGAAGAAGGACAATATATAGAAAGTTGAGAAGATGAAATCTAGCCTAGAGGAGATGGTGAATACACCTAATGGATTTGCAGAGAAATACCAAGGCACATATGTTCCTTCATAGGTTACCTCAAGTACAAGAAGGTCAGTTAGGACCTTTGTCCCCTCTTCAATTTTTCCTAAGTCCTCCAGAACAAATCCTATAGGGAGTTCCAAGAAGAAAGAAACATCTAGCACCCCTAAGCCACATAAGACTCCTAAGAGGAGAATGAAAGAAAAAGCCACCAAGGAGAAATACATTAGTTTTAAGCATGAAGAAGAAGAAGAGGGGGAGAAACCCCAATTGGTCTGGAAGAAGAAGTATCAAGTCTCTCAAGAAGAGGCCAGTACAAAAAGAATAAAAGTTGATGCGGTGGACACAAACAGTGAAGAGGAAGTGGAAAAAGAAAAGAAATATGTTTTTTTTTAAAGAAGAGAAAAGAGTTCTAACTATAGAAAAGAATAAAAAACACCTAAAGGTAAGGGAAAGAAGAAAGAGAAAACCCCTCTAGTTAGGGAGCATAGTTCCATAAAGTTAGATTCTTTGTTCAGTGGGATTGCAGAGTTTGGGATGCTGAAGGAAATTGTTGCAATGTATTCAAAATAAAATGATGGAGAAAAGGAAACCATAGAAGCTCGGCTATAGTCAATTATATGATAACATTCAATACCATCATTGGAGAGATTAAGGATCAATTGCCTAATGATTTGAAAGGTGTGTTAAGTGTTAGGAGACAAGAAGATATTGATGAAGATGCTAAGATGGAGGAATTTTCCTTGGAGAAGGTTGGTTCCTCATTATATCATGAGGATAGACATAAGCTTTCTAAGTTATATAGCAAGAAATTCAAGACAAAGAAAAGAGTTAATACTCTTATGAGAAAAGATAAGGAGGATATAGAAAGGATAAGGAAAGAGACATGTTGCAAAATTTTGAAGAACTTGCTAAAGAGTTGGGAGTCCCTCTGGGTGAAGAAGATCAAATGCAAAAAGATTCACCCCTCACTGAATGCAATGAGCATTTCACAGCTAAACATGAGCGTGATCTTGGAAAAGAAGATATGGTGACAAATAATATCTCTCCAATTGTGGAGAATATTATTAATGAAGAGAAGGAAGAAGATAAATAGAATGTTCTAGAGAACAATGAAGTTCAAGTTGAAAAAAAATTCCCCCCTATAGATATGGAGAAAGATGTTGAGCAAAATAAAGAGGACATGCAAGATGTCCTGAAGAAGTAGATGAGGCACAAATAGAAGAAACTTCACCTTTGAGCTGTAAGTAAAGAGGAATGCAGAAGAATGTTCTAGTAGTGGAGTAAAGGAGAAGAGTGAGAAAAAGTAAGAATAGAGTGCAAAAAATTGTGTTGAATCCTCTGGAACCTCTGGAGATTCACTAAAAGATCTATTGGGCATGCAATTATAATTTGAACTAGTATTGTCTACATAACTCCTACAGATTCCCATGCAACAAGGTTAGGTGGACCTAGATAAAATTTCCCCTTTGCACAAATTGTAGCTTGGTGATATATTTCATACCTCTACTTGGAAGGAAATTATACAAACTCACCAAAAGAGTGTAGAGTTGGTAGATGGAGCAGTGAAAGTGTTGCAGGAGGTATTATCGAAATAATTGTTGATAATTCTTTTTCCAATGTGCATAAATTTAAATTATTGCTTGATTCTTTTAAGGATTATTTTGTTGGTTTGGAAGAAAAAATTAAGAAGGAAATGGAAAAGAAGGTCAATGATAAGAATTTGTAGAAGTATCTGACAAATGTGGTAATACACATGGTAAGTTGCAAGAAAACCTAAGGGATATCCAAAAATGTTTGGAAGAAGCCAAATTTTGGTTTCAATTTTGTTTGAAATGGTCAATTTATACAAGGAGCATCAAAGATCAAATGGACTCTATTGAGTCATAAATTGCTCAGGCCTCAAGTGCATATGATCTGGTAAATGATGCAAATGTAGTAATAAGAGAAATCATTGAAAATATATATGGTCAATTCTTCCTATTGTAGGAACAAAAAGAGAAAATCATAATACAACATAGTCAACTTTGAGATTTGGTGAGTGTAAGGCTTACATATTTAATTGGATTTTTAGTAAATGTAGAGAAGGTGGTGAAAAAGAATCTAGTGCCTAGTTCTCTGGAAGAAGGAGAAGACCTCCATATTCAATTTGAGAGTCAACATTGCATACTTTCCTTTGCCAAGAAGGAATAGGTGGTTACAAAGAAAGACTGGGATGCACACCTTGCTAAACTAAAGGTGTCTTATAAGGGTATATTACCCTCTGCTAGTTAAGTTGTACATTTCTTCTCTAAATATGCAATTTTTTGATTTCTATGTACATATACAAAAGTAGTTAGTGATGTTGTAGTACAAATTTTGTCATTTTTTTATGGATAACATTGTTAGGGGGGCCACTTTGATGTAAATATTTCATGAAGGGAGATTTTTTTGGAAAATTGTGTCGAGTAAAGAAGAAAAGTATCTTTTTGGTGCCCTTTCCCTTGATGACAAATGGGGATTATTTTTGGAGAAGACTATGTTGCCATCAATGAAAAAGGGGGAGATTGTTGGAAACATGAGCATGATAGTGTGTGGTGTAGTAATATGAGTATGATAGTGTATGGTGTTGTCATTAATGGCAATGCATTACAAAAATGTAGAAGTGTTGGTCTAGAGAAGACCAAGTGGTTTAGAGAATTGACTAAGTCCCAATGTGCATATTTAGTGATCAAAGGAATAATTTTGTGGTACGCATTGCTCCATTATACAGAATATTGTCATGTGATTTTGATGTGTTGATGGCACATGTGAAGGTTTTTATATCCAAGGTTTCAAGGTTGTATGTCTTTCATAGTTGAAGATATTAGTGATAGTGTATTGGTTAAGTTGTGTTAGAGTTATTGATACAGAGTGCATGTTGGAATGCTCTACATTCCACCATGGATGAATATCATGTTGTACAATTTTGAGGAAGTGTTTGAGGATTTCAGAAGTGTATGCACTCCAAGTGGCAAGTGATTTGATGGTTTGTGTGTCGCATTGTGAATGAATGGTTAGTTCATTCAATTTTGGCTTCACCAATTTTTATGTGGTGTCAACCTAAAGGTTTTGGGGTTCTATGATGTTAATTTATGTATGGAGTAGATTTATGAGAGTGATTATAGGTCATTTTGACCTATTTTTTTGGTGTACACATTTTGGTTTATTCTTCAAAGTGTGTGTGATGGAGTTTTGAGCTGACAGGTTATGGTGTTGCATGTTTCATCTAATTAGGCTAACCTAGTTGATGTTATGAGTGTCTACAATGTATGTATGTATATGTACAAGGTTAATTCATCGTGTGAAGTATGATTTGAATGTGTGTAGAGTGTGTGTGTGTGTGTGTGTGTGTGATATCTGATGTAGAGAGAAGTGCAAAGTGTAACAATGGTGAAGTATGAAGTGTTCAAAGTCTGTTTTCATAGCTTAATTGGAATTGTGTTTTCAGCATGTTGTAGATGCATTATTAGCACTTCATCTTTGACAATGAGCCATCATTTATTTTCTCTCTTTTTATTCTAGGCAGTGAGCCATTCTTTCTAGATAGCAAGTCCTTGGAAAATGAGTCCACTATTCAATAAATCCATTGCAACCAGTTATAATATATTGTAAGCTAATCCTCAACATGGTTTTCCCTTTCAAGTGTTTTCCACATAAATATGGTATTTTTGTGTTATCTATTATGATACATGCTTTAATTGTTTCGTTCTATTATTACTAGTTTAATGTGATGCTTTGGATGCATGTTTAAACTAATAAAGGTTAATGAATTTTAGTGAATATTGATTCACCCCCCTTAGTATTTTGGGTGTTCAACAAACATAATCTTAACTCACACCCTAAACTTAACCCTAATGATAACACCCTAACCCTAACCATAAACCATAATTTCATAGCCCTAATCTAACTCTAACCATAACCCATTTATCTTTAATTAATTACCTACATTAACTCCCATTATCCTAGCCCTATCCCTATGCATAACCCTAACCCTAACCCACATCTAAAAATAACTACTAACCTTAACCATAACCATGAAACATTATTCAAAATAAAACCCTAATTATAACCCTAAATTGAAGCCAAACACTACACCCTAAACTATAATACTAACCCTAAATCTAGCCCTAACCCTAATCATATCTAACCCTTTTCTCCAAAACCTTCTCATGACCCTAACCCTCACATTTATCCTATTCTTATAACCCTAGCCCTAATTGTAACCCTAGCCCTAACCCTACTCATAACTCACCCTAACCCTAAACCTAACCACAAACATAATCCTAATCCAAACCCCAACCATGACACTAACCCTACTCCAAATATTTTTATACAACCCTGGCCTTAGTCAAACATGACATAACTCTAACCACTTCCCTTTTTAAACTAATTTAAAACTAATTATAATCCTAAATCTATCCATAATCCTAACCCAAACACTTATACCCTAAACCATAATCCTAACCCTATCCTTAACCCTAAATATAACTCCAAACCTAACTCTAACCCTATTTCTCATAACTCTAACCCTAATACTAAATGTATAATATAATAAAATATTAATATTTAATAATATTATTATATATATTAATAATATAATACTGATATTAATAATAATATAATAGTAATATTAAAAATATTATAATAATAATAATAATAATAATATAATATAATAAAATATTATCATTTAATATAACCAATTAAAATATATATTAAATCTAATATATTAAACCTTATTTAATAGTTAATATAATTTTATTACCGTGTGAATGAAAATATGCATATCAAATATGTAAATTAAAAATTGAATCAAACACACCAATGAAACTTTAAATTAGAGCATAAACTAAAAGAAGAGAAAACAAACTCCATTTATTCTCTGAAGACGTCCCATTGTCCTCTATCTCTAGTGTTTTTGTTGAACCTAGCTTGCTCTCAGATTTTGTATACGAAGTTCAACAAAATGTCTTCCTAGAGAATTAGATTTAGAATATATGCATGCTTATGCTAAGATTCCATTAACAAGACTAAAAATGATAACTAAAATATGATATTACTAAATGTAATGATTACTAAAACTGATAAATGCTAGATGATAACATGTGCACATGAATGTAAGTATATGCAAGTGTAACCAATGCTTGGATTCACAGAGGTTTTTATAGAGTTTTCAAAAGACTCTGATTGGTTGACGTGATCAACGGTTTAAATCAAGCTTGTTGAGATGAACGGTGGAAGATTTTTGAAAGTCGAGGGAGAAATGGAATGTTTCCTTCTACACAAATTATCTTTCAGATCTAAGGGAAAGTTGCCATTTGAGAAGTGAGTAGGAGATACGTCTCATAATTAAATAAATAAATAAATTTAATTACATGTGAGGATGAATTTAGAAGTTTCCATAATTAAATATTTAATATCTAATTATGTGTGAGAAGATGATGGAAAAACGTTTAATTAAATATATAAAATACTTAATTAAATATGAAGTGAAGAAAGTTTCTAATTAAATATTTTAGAATATTTAATTATGTGAAGAGTGAGGAAAGTTTCTAATTAAATATTTTAGAATATTTAATTAAATGTAGAGTGAAGAATTAGAAAGTGTTTAATTAAATATTTAGAATATTTAATTAAATGTGAAAAAGGTAATTTAGAGGAATATCATTTGAATTTAAAATTCAAACTTATGATAATTAATATAAATAAATTATAAAATATATTTAATTAATTAAGAGGAATATGGAAGATGGTAATAATTAAATAAAGTTATTTATTTAATTAAGGTAGAAGAATTATAAAAGTGAATAATATATATAAATAATTAAATTTATTTATATGTAAATGACTTTAGAAGATTAATTAAATAATTTATATTTAATTAATTAACAAGCTTGATTAACCATGACCATTTTTAGACATATACAATTACTATTGCATAGCGACTGTAAAATAGCATATATACCTTAATATTAATTTTTAAGAGATCATTTTGAAGTGTATTTTTTAAAAATTTAAAAAATCAAAAAAGCACAAATGCTTGTATACCTTAATATTAATATATAATGTACATATAATTAAAAGTTATAATATATTATAACCATTATATAATCGATATTATATAGATAAATATATATATTATAATGTTAGATTATAAAGAGATATATAATAAGCCATTAAAAACTCTATATTATAAATAATTAATGCTTATATTATATATTAGATTTTTTATATATATTAATAATAATTAATAACCCTATTATATATTACAAGTTATTATATATGTGGCTAGATTATAATGAGATTTATAATATAGTAGTAATATATTAATTTAATTTTATATTCATATTTGGTAAATTATAATATCATAGGATTATTAATATATATCAATAACTATTTAATATTTATTATCTCTTTCGAACAATCTATATTTAAGTTTCTAATTTTTTTAATTAGTAATAATATTCATTAAATTTTATTATCTTATTTGTTTAAAAAATTATATATTTATGTTTTGTAAAAACAAAATTAAAATTAAAAAATGAAAATCTTAAAGAAAAAGACAAATAATCAAAAAACACCAAATATTCATTAAATCTTATTATAAAAATCTATAATTATATTTCTAAAAAATTAAAATTAAAATAAAATGAAAAATCTTTTAAAAAATTTAAAATTCTAAAAACATCAAATATTCATTAAATCTTATTTCCTATCTATTTATAAAAATCTAAAATTATCAATTTAATAATAGCTACATTTCAAAATTCACTCAAAAAAACTATTATTCAGTTTAGAAAAAGAAAAAAAGTATTTATAAACTATTTAATAATAGCCATCTTTCAAAATTCACTCAAAAATTATTAATCATTTTAGAATTAAAAAAACATTTAAAATATTTTGAGGACTGACAATCTCAAAAGAGGAAAACAAGAACTAAGAAAGTTGATGTGGGAACTGATATCAGAGTTGGAAGACCTTCAAAGAGACTCTCAAGGCATAAAGCGACAGCCAGGGATATTGCCAATGGACAACAATCAACCCTTGGCTCAACCCATCGTAATAGAAAATGAAGTTCCTTTCATGGAACATGTAAGGGCTAAATAGTCCCCAGAAACAATTTGCTCGCAGGCAATATATTGTGGATCTTAAAATTGACATCCTTTTATTGTAGGAAGTTAAGATGACTTACCACACTTTCTCTTCAATTGCTAATAGAATCTAGTCGAGCTCTACTTTCTTCTATAATGAGGTGGATGGTGCCTCTAGTGGTATTGCCACTTTGTGGAACTCTACTAAAGTTGATGGGGAAGCTTTTGCTTTCTCTCATAGTTACCTTGTTGTGACTCTCAAAGCTGACAATTACACGTGGCACTTGTTTAACATCTATGCCCCTAATACTCGGGGAGGAAGAAATAATATGTGGGAGGAAATATTATCTTTAATCTTGATTGATAAAAATGCCTTGTACATGGTGGCAGGGGATTTTAACTCCCCTTTGTTTCCTTCTGAAAATCTTGGTGGCCTTATGGACTAAACTAACAGCATGAGTGATTTGTCAAACTTCATCAACAGGTATGGACGATTTGATTTGGAGTTGCAAGGTAACCCTTTCACTTGGCCTAACAATAAAAAAGGTAACCACCTTATTCAGGTTCATCTAGATAGGGTTCTGGTCTCTGTGGGTTGGGACATGGGATGCAATGCTACCCTTAATTCCCTCCCTAGGATTGTTTTTGACCATAGCCCAATTCTTCTTCAGTGGATTAATAAGCCTTTCTTTGGCCCCCACCCCTTCAGATTTGAAATTATGTGGATGACACATCAGGATTTCAGAAATTATATTGAAAATTGGTGGAGCTATCTGATTCAGGGGTCAGCTATGTACAAAGTTTCTCAGAAACTTTCTCTTATCAAAAAGGAAGTGAAAGGGTGATATATAAATCTACCTTTGGTGACATCTTTAAGAATAAAAAGATGATTGAAGATAAGCTAAATACTATTCAAAATATTATGGCTAAGGGAAATCTCCTTCAACCCTTGCATGAGGAGGAGGAAAGTTGGAGGAAGAAATTGAAAGATATCTTTAAAAAAGATGAAATATATTGGAAGTAGAGATCTAGGGTCCAATGGCTTAACAAGGGTGATAGGAATTCAATTTTTTTCACAGAACGACTTGCAGGCATAAGAAAAGGAACACCATTAAATGCCTTCTAGATGATGACAACCAGGAGGTCATGGAGGCTGAGAAAATTGGTGAAATAGATGAAAACTACTTTAGACAAATCTACTTGGACATAGGTAGCCGCCCTTCTGCTGAAGTTCAAGACAGACTCTTAAGTCGCCTCCCCTCTACTATCAGTGTGGAGGACAATATGCAACTCTTAACCCCTATTACAAATGAGGAAGTCAAGATGGGTGTGTTTTCTATGGGAGTCTATAAAGCCCCAAAGCCTGATGGTTTTCCTCTGGCCTTCTTCCAGGAATACTAGGACATCATCAGCTATGATATAACCATGCCAGCCAGAGATTTCTTCATAACAAGTAAACTACTAAAAAAATTGAACAATGCCTTCATAGTCTTAGTTCCAAAAATATAGGAGCCAATGTGTATGACTGACTTTAGGCCTATAAATCTATGCAACATTGTTTACAAGATCTTTTCCAAAGTCCTGGTCAATCGACTTAAACCACTATTTGACAAGATTATCAGCAAATGCCAAAATAGATTTGTTCCAGGTAGACAAATCCTTGATGTTGCTATTACGACTCATGAAATAATTCACTCCATAGAGAAAAGTAATAATCGAGGTATGGCTTTTAAATTAGACATCTCCAAGGCTTATGATAGGGTCAGATGGAAATTTATTTACTTGGTTCTTGCTAAGTTTGGTTTCAATGACAAGGTTATTGGAATTATCAGAGAATGTGTGGAGTCGATCTATTATTTTGTTTTGTTCAATGGGATTCCTTGGGGTTTCTTTAAAGCTGGCAAAGGCATTAGGAAAGGTGACCCTTTATCACCCTATCTTTTCATTATGGTCACATAAGTCCTTAGTAGGAATTTTCTATCTTTGCTACACTGGGAAAATTTAGGGTATTAGAGCTGCCTCCACCCTTCCCCCCTCAGTTCTGCAACAATTTATGGATGACACCTTCCTTTTTGGAAAATATTTTGTGATTGAACCTAGAGAATGGAAAGGCCTCCTTCATGACTATGTTAATGCCTCTAGGCAATGTATACATTATCAAAACAATAATATCTACTTCTTTAACACAAAATCTGATCTCCAAGCTAAGATTTTATCTATACTGGGTTGTCAAAGTGCTACTCTTTTGGCGACTTACCTGGGTTTACCCATTACTATGATGGAGGTTACTCCTAGTTTTTGGAATAGTATTTTAGAGAGAATGCAAAAGAAGCTTGCAGGTTGGAAGGGTAAGCTTCTTAGTAGTGTTGGGAAATTGCAATTACTCTCGGCCTCTCTCCAAGGGATCCCGGTCTACTTCCTCTCCCTCTTCAAAATTTCTAGTTCCATGGCTGAAAAACTAGAGATAATCCAAATGTCCTTCCTTTGGATT
Organism: Sequoia sempervirens; assembly: GCA_007258455.2. Classification (NCBI taxonomy): domain Eukaryota; kingdom Viridiplantae; phylum Streptophyta; class Pinopsida; order Cupressales; family Cupressaceae; genus Sequoia; species Sequoia sempervirens. Next base: position 42,708,695 of record VDFB02047397.1, on the reverse strand, counting down.
GGTGTCAAAGAGAAGAAAAGGTTAGCTTTTGTGAATTGGGACACTGTCTGTCATCCTAAAAGCCAAGGGGGTCTTGGAATTAGAAAGATAACTAATTTGAACAAAGCCCTCATCACCAAAATTTGTTGGAATCTTGTTTTGGAGAAATACGAATGGTGCACTATAATGAGGGCCAAGTATTTGAACCATGGGTATTTTTCTAGGGCTCTAGATTTGAATGGCCTCCCCTCTAGGTCAAAAATTTGGAACAATATTCTAAAGTGCAAATCACTTATGAAGGAAGCTATTAAATGGAAAATTGGAAACAAGAGATCAATAAGATTCTGGGAAGACCGTTGGCTTGGGGAAAGACCTGTAACTAATAGCAATTTCAATATTTTGAGGGAGCATGCCAAATTTTACTTTGGTACTCATGTTGCTAACTATACTACCCCCAAAGCCAAATGGAAAATTTTGGAGCAGATTTTTTTAGATAGGCTGAACCTTCTCCCTAAGATTGTTGAGCTCCAAGATCTTTTAATAAAAGTGAGACTTCCTCTCTTTCCTAAGGACCTGATAAGGTTTTTCGGATGAAAAATCACTTAGGGGCCTTCTTGGTTAAGTCTTCCTACCATCTTTGCTAAATTTCAAAGGTGATGAGAATTGTTGGAAGAAGGTTTGGAACTCCCAGCTCATCCCCAAAATCAATTCTTCTAGTGGGCTTCTATTCAAGGAAAGTTTTTAATGATTGATAACCTTGTAAAAAGGGGCTTTTAGTTCCCTAACAGGTGCACCCTTTGTAAAATGGATGAAGAGACTATCTCTCATCTTTTCATCCATTGTCAATTTGCTTCCCATGTTTGGAAATATGTTTCCATAAGCTCAACATACAATGGGTTCTCGACAGGGATATTCAAAAATTTGTTACCAATTAGAGGTGCCCCTCTAAACAACCTTTAATCAAGCAACTCTAGCAACTTATACCATCCCACATTTGTTGGTGTCTATGGAAAGAAAGGAACAACATGATTTTTAGAGAAAAAGAGAATAGTGTGGATAGTGTACTGATAAACCTTAATAAACTCCTCTTGGACAAAATTTTTGTTTGTAAATGGAAGGTCCCTAGTTCCCCCCCAACGGGTTGGGGAAATATTATTGCTATAATTTGGAACCTTCCTAGTGACTATAACAAGTTTGAAAACTGTAAAAAGATTTCCAACAATAATACGAAAATGGAAAACTCCCAAACCGCTCTAGTGTAAGTTGAATTTTGATGGGGTGTCCAGAGTTGGAAAAGTTGTTGGGGGTGGTATCATTAGAGACCATAATGGTTTCCTAGTTGATGCCTGCTCAGGGAACCTGAAAGAACACACAAGTAATCAGGTGGAAAGCATGGCTCTCCTTTTGGGCCTCAAGTTTGTGCTATTAATTGGTGTCAAGTTCTTGGAAATTGAGGGTGACTCACAACTAATTGTTGAAGCCATGAAAGGAAATATGGTGGTTGTATGGTCAATTCAAGGAATAATCGAAGACATTCATTCTCTTCTTATTGGCCTTGAGGAGTTCACTCTTCATCATGTCTACAGGGAAGGAAATGTTAGTGTAATTAATATTTAATTACACATGCAGAACTTTACTTAGGTAATATTTTAATTCCTAGGTTAATTATTCTCATCCTTATCTTGTTGAGCTATCTTGTTGCTCAAGATAAGATTAGGGTTATGAATACTTGCTTTTATAAATCAAATTATCTCTTGTAATTATTGTACTTCGAATATATCAATTTGCACATCTTCATGCAAACTCTCTGCCTTTTCTAATTTTCTCTTCTATGGAAGGTTATTTTCTAGTTTTCATTTCAAATCTTGGTTTCTAACATGGTATTAGAGCCTTGATTTGCAACCCCTTCTCAAATTTTTGAGAAAATCATAGCAAAGTTCGTTCAGGATTCCTCGAGGGTATCATGCCTTGAGTTCATCTATGCAACATTTTGGATTAGATCAGGCTTCACCATTGGATTCATAGTGCTAGAAAAAGTCAAGATTGGCTTTTACTTTGTAGATTTTGGTCATCGTTTTCCAGATCGATGAGGGTTTCAAGCTCAGAGATTTTTCGCAAGCTCTGGGGGTAGCTGATTTTTTGGGGCACTTTGGGCACAAACGGATGTCACCATTGCGTTCATAGTGGCCAAAAACCCTAAGATCACCTTTTGTTTCATCGATTTTAGAGAAAATTGTTTCAGAGGCAATTTTTTTTGCCAGGGAGGTCGTACGGCCTCCCCAGCTTGCTTCCCAAGGCACAACAATCATTTTTTTTTTTTTAAAAGGTGAGTTTTCGATCCACCTGCTAGTGCCTCCAGTACAAAACCATCCCACCACTGCCATGCCACCTAGTGGCCACCAGGATTGGTGGCCACTGGGCGGTGGCCACCGAAGCACTGTTGGCCTTCTTTCTGTTGCCATGGGCTCCTTATGTGCTAGCTCGGATCATATGGGGGACCGGGTTCTATGCGCCCAGCCCCCAGCCAAACCAAGTGCCCGTGCAAGTCCCTTGGAGGACCAAGAGCTTAGATTCTAGCCCTCGGCCAAACATAGCCCTAGCCCTGGTCATATGGTGGACCAAGATCCCCGTGCCCAACACCCGACCGACCACAAGCGACGAAATATTCTGACACAGAACGAATATACTGGCAGCTAAATTTTTTTTCCGGTAGGGGGGCCGCTCTTTTTCCTCTATGGCCTCCAGGCCATCAAATTTAAGCTCGTGAATGGATGATGTCATCGTACGGTCGGCCCTCTTTGCCCCCTCCTAACCCCAGTTTTCCTTCAAGAAGCAGTTTTTTTTCTTTTTGGCGTAACTTGGGCATACGGTATCAAAAATCGGGCAAACAAGATATTGTCAAAATTTTGTTTCTGAGCACTTTCCTATGGTGTAGTTTATTTTTTAGTATTTTTTTGTTTAGCTACATTTATTTCTATTTTAATTCAGATGTTCATTTATGGCTTCCGAGCTCATAACGTTTTTCCACGATCTCCAATTTTTTCCTTCTTTGCGGCATTGTAAAGATATTGAGGAGCTCTATTTTGTTGTCCATGCACTTTTTTTGTAGATGTCCTAGGTTGATCATTATTCCAGATTTGTCCCGATGGGTGTTTTGGAGATTACTTGGATGTTTTGGTAGTTGGAAAGGTGAAACTTGAATATTTGTACCTAATTTCAGTACCACATCATTTTATTTTTTGTTTATGCACATTAGCATTCTCTCCTTTTACAATCATTGGGTTATTGTAATAAATGAACTGAGATAAAGTTCCATCAGGGGGGTTTCTTGCATAATAATCTGATTACAGTGTGCATGCACTTTGATCTCCATCTCCATCTTGATTTGATGATAGCTCGCATGGGTTATATCTAGTTTCTTAGTTTATTTTGGCCACATCTTGTCATAGCTTGAGACATATTAGATTCACATCAGTTCACACTTTAGATTGAGATTTTATGTTTCTTGATCCGCATTGGTTCAGATCTTTCTCAGTTTGAGGGCCATGTTTTTATGGTTAATGTTCTAGAGTCTTTATGGTACTTGTTCCCATGGAAGAGTTTGTCACAGTTTGGCATCGACATTGAGATGTACGATTTCTAGATTCTATTATCATTTCATCTACTATTGCTTCATAGATTCTAGGGTTGTTCCAGTTTGTGAGTTTTCCATTTTTTTGTGGCATCGAGTTTGCTATCACATTATTATGATTCCGCTTTGGTTTCTTGTAGACAAAATTATCTTTCCTTGCTTGTTAGATTGTGGTTCCAATGTTACTCCATAGTGTTCTTCTAGTGCTTCTTTGCAGCAGTCATCTCATTGTAGGGGGGTTTTGTCCCACTGGGTTTTCCTTCTCTACCTCATTATTGCATTTGTACATGGGTACCTGATCAGGCATTGTTTCTGGGACCCATTCATGCTTTCTTGCATTCATCTTAGTTTTAGGTGCATGCTTTGCTAGTCTCCCTAAGTTTCACTTATGGGGGGGGGGTGTTAGTGTAATTAATATTTAATTACACTTGCATAACTTTACTTAGGTAATATTTTAATTCCTAGGTTAATTATTCTCATCCTTATCTTGTTGAACTATCTTGTTGCTCAAGATAAGATTAGGGTTATGCATACTTACTTTTATAAAGAAAATTATCTCTTGTAATTATTGTACTTCGAATATATCGATTTGTACATCTTCATGCAAACTCTCTGCCTTTTCTAATTTTCTCTTCAGTGGAAGGTTATTTTCTGGTTTGCATTTCAGATCTTGGTTTCTAATAGGAAATGTGGTTGTAGACAATTTGGTAGTGGTGGGTCTTGATTAGGAGGGTATGTGGTGTTGGAGGAAGGAAGACTCTTTCCCCCTTCTACACTAGCACTTCTAAGAAGTGATATTAAATAAATTCATCATGGTTGCTAAAAACCTCTATCTTCTAGCACTGGTTTGGTGTTTACTAACTTTGGTTAGTGATGTTGGCAAGAGTCTATATTTCAAAAACAGGTCGTTGTATGGGAAGATTGATGGGAAGGATTTTTCATGTGCCGCATACTTCTCTTGTTGGATCATTGTCGATACTTTTCATGATGACTTTGATGACCGATGGGGTCATTATTTTTTGAACCCTCTCAATTTTAGTGATAATCCCATCTACCCTACGAATTTTTTTTGATTATTTGGGTTGTTCGGATTTATTATCACTCTCATGTTTTGTCATTTTTTGGACCTCTCACACGAGGGAATGGCTAGGATTGCACTGGATACAGGGAGTGGAATTAATTGCCTTATTTTCGTCATTTACAAGTTGCCTTTTGGAAATTATTTTCCTACAACCTTTCCAATTTGGGATTTTATTGTAGCTGCTCTACTTTTCACACTTGCATTTATCCCTTCACTGTGTTGGTTTTTTGCTATACGCGCATTGATGCCATGGGTGGTGACTAGGTGTAGGTGGATCTAGATAAATGTGATGAATGGAAGGAGGATGGCACCGTCTAGAACATATGTAGGGAGGGTGGAATTTCCCAATTTATGGAATGCATGTTTAGCCATGACGAGGGCTTCTCCAAGTAGTTTGTCATCTTTTGAGATTCCAAAAGGGTTACTATGGGGAGCATTTATTTTGAGATTAACGAGGAGGTGATCTCTAAGGACACAAATCTGGCTATGGATGGGTGTCAATGGAAGAAAACCACCAAAGTTGCTAGCCAAACTAGTCTCAACCTTTTCTTCTGGCGTGATGAGAATCCTATCAAGTTGTGTGGGGGCTATGACTGTGAGGCACTTTCGAAGCCTTGGGATAAAGTTTACTTGGTGATAATGAAATATTTCACTCTTGAGGGGAGGTATGGTGTGTATTATTACTACCATTTTAATTCCCTCAATCACCTCAAAAATTACCACAATATCTCCATTCCATTTTTTCTCTTACATTCTCTTGAAAATACTATGCTTGATGTGGTTGAAGCAATGAACTCGAATAATAATTTTACCATTCTCCATCAAGGGCTTATGTCCAGAATCTACCATTTCCACCTTGCCATTTTCCCTCCTCATCCCATTACTTTTGAAGAGGCTTTGGTCTCTTCAACTCCTCTGTCTGCTAGTATTATGGATACCCCTGGCCCTAGTAAGAAAAAATGTTTAAAAAACCCTGTTGCAAAAGCCTCTCCCCAAGAGACATCCCCTACCCAGGGGCCTATGGTGAAGAAAAAGGAAAGAAAACGTATAGCTCCTGCTTCGAAAACTAAATCCAAAGCCTCCAAGAAAACCAAATTTAGGCTTCAAAAACATGACTCTAACATTGAGATCACTAAGGAGACTAGTACCCCTCACAAGTCAAGTAGATTGGTCATCAAGCAAGAAAAAAGATAAGAGTTTTAAGGAGGTGTCAGATTCTGACAATGGTGATGGGAGTGAGAGTAAGAGTAAGGAGGAAAAGGATGTGGAGGAGGAGGCTCTTTTAGCTTCTGCTAGTAGTTCCTCCCATGTTTCAGAAAGCCTTTAAAGGGGTCCCATGGGCCCTGCTAGTATTAGGATCAAGGAGGTAAAATCTAGGGCCTTGAACATTGCTGAGGGAAAGGCCCCCATGGAGGAAGATTGCAGTAAACAGGATGTGGTTTGGGAGGAGGTTGAAAACCTTAAAGGAAAAGTGGAGAGTTTGGAGAAAATGTTGCAGGATGTTACTCAGTTCATGCTAAAGATCATGCACAGGTCTGCCACCACTCTGTGTCTACTGTAGAAGGACAAGTCAACAGGAAATGTGGAGGAAGAAGCTATCGACAAGGAACTTCTTAAGTTCCTCACTAAAGATTGGGCTACCATAACTCTAATTAAACCATGCAGTGGGAAGAAGGATTAGGCTCATGGGTTATTTGGTTTTTTGGCTAGTGTTGGCCTCAATAGCCATCATTTCTTTTAATTTTACTAAAGAGACTATTACTATTTTCATGTTTCTTTATATCTAGTATGACTCTTGGTGGTCCATGGTTAAGATTTCTCTAAATCATGGTTTCATGATGGACATTACTATTAGTATTAGTTTTGGTGTTATGTTTTGGTGGTGGTTTTTGATATGAACTGTTTAGGGTGTTGGTTTGGTTCCTAGACCTTGTTGTTACTATGTTGTTAATTTTATTTTGCTATTGATGGCCTATGAGGCCTTGTACTAAAGGGACATCACACTAGTGTTGCTGCTTTTTATATCAAAAACATTTAAAATCAATTTAAAATTAAATACATTTCAATTTTTTGGAGAAATTATTAATTGCAGCTCTTCATATGACATTATAAATGAAGGGTGTTGAAATTTGCAACTAATTACGTGGTGGAGAAGGCGACGGCAATTTACAAACAAGTTATTTTAGAACATCTAAATTTTTATTTTAAAGGTTGTGATGGTAATGGGTCGTGACCCATTTCATAGGTCGCGAGCCTCTGTAAGGCCATGAGCATGTGTAAAAGGGTCCTTAGCCCTTAATTTTTCTTAACTATTTTTTAAAATTTTTAATTTAATATGCTATTTTTTAAATATTTAATAATTAAATTTAAATTAGTTTATCAATTTGTAATTTATATTTGTTAATATAATTAATTTTAGTAATATAATTTTTCTTTAATATGTTATATATTTTCAATATTTAAATGTCTTTCTTTTTGAATTAATTAATTATATATTAACTAATAATATTAATATTTATCATTATAAGAATACTATTAAATTATATTATTAATTATATTATATTTAATAGTATCTTAATTATCTAGATTAATTAATATTATTTTAATCTTACACTAAGTTTTGTCACTCTAGACCTAACCCTAACTCTTATTGAACACTAACACTTTATTTGCAGTGGATGTAGTCGAGAGAATGGTGAAGATGGTGTTTTGGTACCCCACAAGTACAGACACCTTGCATATTGCTCTAGTAATTAATATTGTCATTAACCTCTCTCTTGTGCAATTTTCATAGTTGTCAGGAGACATGTCTCCCCCCTCTGAGACACATCTCAGAGACCGATACTGTCTTTGAAGATGTCTCTAGGAGGCTGGAGACTTCCGTCGAATTTTCTCGAGTACCCTATTGTCTCCTGCTATAGAAAATGATGTCTCCCACTAAAATACCTAAAAAAACTTTAAAGTTTAAACATTTGAAACTTTAAAAATTAAAGCATAATGTATTTGACACATCTAAGAGTGATTAAATTATTGTTTTGAAAGTTCAATGTCATCATATTTTCAAATTTTCTATAAATTATTGATTTTTTATTTTTTATTTATATTAAAAAAAATGGTCTCCAAGTACCCCCGTCTCCTATTTTCAAAACAAATCGTATCAGTATTGGTACTAGTCTCCCGTACCAATCTCGTGGAAACTATGGTAATTTGAAACCCCTGTGCCAAGAGATAGAAGATTATGGCTAAGCCTATGGATCATATATAACTCAAGTGATGCACCGATGCTTTCACTATTCTTGTCATTCTTTACTTCTTTTCTCTACCTTCCTGTCATTTTTCTATCTATTGGATTGTGGATGACAACAATGAAAGCATGTGATTATTGATGTTTCTCATGCTATATAAATTATATAAAAGGAAATTAATTAAGATCTTACATGTTGCATTAGCAGATGCTACTAACATATATATTTAAAAAAATATATAAAATAATTTTAACCCTAACCCTAAGTGAACACTAACATTAATTGAAATTTATCTCTAACCTTAATTGCAATCAAACCCTAATTGAATCACAACCCATTCCCTAACCCTATTTGAAACCTAAAATTATCCATAACCCCAAACTTTATTGAACCCTTACCCTAATTAAATGCTAACCTTAACCATAAGTGAATAGTACCTTTAATTGAACTAAAACTTTCACCCTAATAAAACACCAACTCATATTCAACTTGAACCGTTATTGAACCCTAAATAAATCATAAACCTATTTTAACCTTGATTAAAACCCTCATTGAATCCCATCCTTAATTTAATTATACTTTTAACTATAATCCTAAACTTGAACCTAAACTTGGGTATGTGTAGGGTATGTGGCTGATGGCTTTTTTTTAACGCAAAATTGATGAAATGAAAAGGGTTTTTAAAGGATATTCTCAACTTTCCACCAATATAAATTATGCTATAATTTGAATTTAATAAATAATTATTATTCATTTTCTATTTGAATTATGACTAAAGTCCCGATTGATAGGTTGATTTAAAAACATCTATAGCTTTCAAGTGGTATCACATTTTTTGAATCTGAAACATGTGTCACATTCTATTCTTCGCATCTTCACATAAGATTAAAAAAAGAATTTCATGAAGTTTTGACCAAGTTAAGGTGGTTAGACATATGAGTTTTAATATTTTTTAAAAGTTGTAATAAAAAAATTATAATTAATTATTTACTTGGAAAAATTACAAAAATATGCATCACATCAAAACATGAGTTCTCTACTTATATCTAAAATCTTATAGAAAAATATTATCATTTTATTGTGGTTAGGGTGGTCGACAAACACCTACTTATTTTTCCTTGAAATTTAAGTACTCTTGCATTGAAATTTCAAATTTTCACCAAATAGATTTTAAAAAAACCTAGTAGTTTAGAAACTACATTCAATTTTCTACAGATTCTATTCTTACATATTTTTGAAATAATAGAGATAACTTATTCAAAATTTTCCGTCAAGTTGCCTAACTCTGATTTTTCTAAATTTTTCACCACTTAAGGGCCTATTTTTTCCATGATGATCCTACACATACGGTCCACCTATTCGATCTGTAAGATTAACCCTAAGCCTAACACTAAATCAAAACCTACCCTAATCATAATTCTAAGCCTCACCCTAACTAAACCTAACCAAATTCCAAAACCAACTGCTAACCCTATCCTAAATTAAATCATCATCCTAATCATATTACAAAGCTTTATTTAAACCATAACCCTAACCCTAAATTGCACCCTAACCCTAACCCTAAATTTCACCGTAAACCTAACCATAACCCTAAAACCTAAGCTTACATTGAACCCTAACCTTAAACTCTAAACCATAATATCATAAACCTAACCTTAATCTCATTTCTCATAAGCGTAAATCTAAGCCTATTTCTCATTACCTTAACCCTAACCTTAACTTTAAAGCTAATTGTAACCCTAACCACAATCCTATCATAACCCTAATCATACTTCTATTCCCATCACTAAACCTATTCTAATCTTGACCCTAACTCTAACTCGAAAGTGAACCCTAACCCTAATGAAAACCCTAACCCTAACCTTAAACCCTAATCATATTCCAAACTCTAATCCCAATAATAATCGAAACACTTGTTGTAACTCTTAAACTAACCCTAAACTTTCAACCATAAACCCTAATCATAACCATAACCATAACCAAAACCATAATTGTAACTCTAACCTAACCCTAACCCTATTTCTCACAACCCTAACCAAAACTGTAAGCATAAACCAAACCCACAACCTAACCTTATTCATACCCTAACCCTAAATTGCACCCTAAATCGAATCCCAACCTAATTCCAAAAACAACCCAAACTCTAATACTAAACCTAAAACCTAAGGCTACATATAACCTCAAACCTTAACCCTAAACCATAATATCATAAATTTAATCTAACCCTAACTTTAACCCTAACTCTCACTAAAAGCCATAATTATAGCCCTAACCCTATTCCTAATCCTATTTCTCATAACCTTAACCCTAAAATTAATCATAACCCTAACCCAAACCCTAACCCTAAACCAAACCTACAACCTAACCCTATCTTTACCCTAAACCTAAACCATCAAATCCTAACCCTAACCTAACCCTAATGCTAACCCTACCCCTACCCTAAGCCAATTCCAAAAACAACTCCTAAACCTAACACTAACCCTTAAACCTAAGCTACATCTAATGTTAACCCTTAACCCTAAATCGTAATATCATAAACTTAACATAACCCTAAACTTAATCCTAACTCACACCCTAACCCTAACCCTAGCACTAAATCCTAAACCATAATCCTAACTCTAAATCTATCCCTAACCCTAACCATAAATGTAACACTAGCCATAATTGTAAACCTAATCTTAAACCCTAAAAAAACACTGACCCTAACCCTAACAATAACCATTGTAGATAGGGTAAAAATCAGTAGATTTAGAGTAATGAAAACAATAATCTAATTAATTCCTATCAAGCACAATAGAGTACGAAATAATATGAAAATCACAATAAACAACACAAATGCAAACCGATCTCTGCGCTAATTCGATTTATCTCCATTGCTCTTCTCCACTTGCATGAGAATGCAAGATTTTGAAGGGTTGACAATGGAGGAATGTTGAGTGCTCATTCCTGCAGCATAACGACTTGACGATGACAATAACAAATAGAAAGAATGATAGATAAAGAAAGAAGACTGATTTTGACAGAGTCTGGGTGCTAGACGAATGAACCCCCTAAATGGATTGCAAGAGGCCACATTTATAGAGATGTGACGTTGACGGAGATAATATTTGACAAGATTCGACAATGATTTGATTTTTGACAAAAGAGGAAATACAACGAGATGAGATAAAATTTCAAAAAAGATTGAAAGATTTCATTTCCTGTTTTAAAGGAAATAAATCTTAAAAAAGACGAGAGGATAATTGATGAATTATCTAATTAAATAAATTAATTAGATGCACATGAGTTCAGTTTTGGAAAGAAAGCGACAAGATCTTTTTTAGGATTTTATTAATTAAATAAATTTTGGATTTATTTAATTAACATTGAATTTATGATTTCATTAATTAAATAATATAAATTATTTAATTAACATTAGCGAAATGGATGGATTATGAATATGAATTTAATTAAATAAATAAAATTTATTTAATTAAATAGATGATGACATGGGTACCTAGGGCAGAGCGTGCTACAAGATGCCTAAATGATGTAATGCCAAGACAGGTGTTGCAAGAGGACAATTTTGGGTGTCTACATTTTGCCCCTCTTTGAGATGATGTTCGAGATGATGTGATTTGTGTCGAGTAACATCATTTCAAAGAAACTAAGGTATGGATAGAGAAAAATGGATAATGATATCAGAATATGATGATGCCCCCTCGAGAGGATAGGCGGGTTGAACAAACACGGGTAGGCTCTCGAAATGAAAGGGATGGGTCAAGAACTAAAGATGAAGGAATGGATGATACGTTATGCTGCAATGAAAGATGAGCAACCATGATGTTTGATATAGCACTAGACGTTATGCACCAAGATATAAGGACCAAGGTGACGATGTGTCTCATGCCCCAGCGTAATACAACCTTGTCTAGATGTATGAGGAAGTAGACTTAGAGCATTAAAGTCCTAATGCACAAAAGGTATTATGTGACCTTAGATGCAAAGGATAATGCAAAAAGATATTCCAACACACACAAGATATGAATATTAGCTAGAATGCTATGAATTTGATACAAATGCAAGATAAAATGATAACACACACAAGCAAGCAAGCAAGCATGCACAAATGATACAAAAACAAACAAGGTATTGCCCCTATCAAGTTGTAAACCGTTGATTGATTGACTGATTGATTGATGATGGTGACTAATGATGATAGTGTTGTCATTGTGGGGAAAGACATATCCCTAGATCAACACAAGGATGACTGACAATTGATAGATTGACTTTGATTGATTGGGTTTACAACAAGATTAGGATTAAGACCAAAGGATGTGATTGGATAATTTGACAAGATTGATTGACTTGATTGATATGGATTGACTTGCATTTGAATTATTGTTAGAATTTTTGTTGGCTATTTGATTTTTTTGTATTTTTGGGGATATTTTGATTTTTTTGTATTTTGAAATGTTTTGATTTTTTTGGACTTTTGGAATGTTTTGATTTTTTTGGACTTTTGACATGTTTTGACTTTTTTGTATTTTTGAAATGTTTTGATTTTTTTTTGAATTTTTGAAATGTTTTGAGGTGGCAAAGGATGAAAATTTGAATAGCCTTTGTGCTAGATACCAATGACAAGGGGAAAAACCAAGTCTAGGTGCAAGGGTGGGTGACGGAATAAGGGATAAAAGGCTCATGATATATAAATGGATGGTATGGATGCATGCATCATAAGGGAGCAAGGATGTGAGCTCCAAAGACTATGTCGCATAGGAATAACATGCCCCATTTTAGGTACAAGACTTAGGATTTTTCTAGACAAAATGTATGATAATAGGATAATGACATGATTGGTTTAGATAGATGAGGTATGACAAGAGATACTCAAAGCATGTTTCAACCTTTGCCCCTATATCTTTATCAAGATCAAAAGAAGAAGGGTGGATGAATGGACTCAATATGATTGGTATGTAGGATGATATGACATGAAAATGATAATTTGGATAGATAAGACATTGTGCCCCCAAGTGTAAGTGACATAGAAGATCAACCTACACATGATACCTGTTTGCCAGGTTTTCATCATGGTACTTATCCAAGGTGCCTGTTTACCAGGTTTTCACCGTTGGACGAAGGGATTTCTCTTTACTCTTTTTGTTTTATTCTTTCTTTTATTATTTTTGACTTTTTGACTTTTGACTTTTGGATAGGAGGGACTTAAGTGTCTAGTTGCATGAAGGTGATAGTCCCACTAGGGATGGATGTCATTGCATGGACCATGTCAAATGTAATTATGCTCATAGATGTTGGTAAGGGATGACATGAAAGGAAGATGGAGTAGGTAGATGATGGATTATGATGTGGATTATGGAGGACAATAATGGATTATGATGTGGATTATGTTGGGAAGATGATAGGGATTATATGGGACTTATGCAAAAGATGAATGGGGAGGCTTAGCCAAAAGCATGGACCATAGGAAGATGATGGGGGAGGTATGTAGGATAATGAGTGAAGGATGAGTAGAAGGAGTTATGTGGATTTGTTGTGAAATGGAAGGGAACCATGACCAATGGTTGCACACATTGTGATAAACTTTGAAGCTTTTGATGGGAAGGTGGTGTAGGAAGCAATGGAGATGTTTGCTTAGGAGATGGGTGATGAAGTGCTTTAGGTACCCACATAGACTTAGTATTTTTATGACTTTTATTGGGCTTGTGGGTTTTTCAAAATTTGAGATTTTTGGATGGAATGTGTATTTTGGATGGGAGGGGATGGTTGGGATTTTTGTGACGTGAATGCCTCATCTGACTTGGTTTCTTTTTGCTTAGGGACCCAAACCAATTTGTTTTTAGACTTTTCTTTTGAAGGTATGGGATTATATAGCTTTTTAGATAAACTTGGCTTTGACTTTTTTCCATTGTATGCTAATGCTTTAGGACCTTTAGAATTTTTGACTTTATATGTAGAGGCATCCAAATTTTTATTTTTGAATCCCATGGGGTAGATGGAATGAGTGGAAGCTTTATGTTTACACAATGTGTGCATTTGTTGGTCATGACTAGGATATTTAGGATATTTATGAATGACTGGGGTATTAGGTGTTGGAAGTAATGGTGGCAAAGTGGATGGAGGGATATTAGGAGTTGGAAGTAATGGTGGTAAAGTGGATGGTGGAAGGTGTATGGTCACATGCTTTTGACATTTGTAGGATGACGGTGGTGGAATTGAAACATATGTTTTAGGCGTATGATAGGCTTTATGATGGAAAGTGGACTTAGGATGCATGGAGGAAATACCAACATCTTGAGATTGGTGTCCTTGAGGTGTATGTCCAAGGCCATATGAGCATGGAGGGACTTTGACATGGATGGGCTCCAAAATATCTTGTTCATGAAGGCCTAAACCTTTACCTTGGTGGTTCATATTTTTTGAGTGTGCAATGGACAATAGGACTAGGTGTAGGTGAAACACTAGACATGATTTCCTTATTGGATGGAGAAGATAATGGTTGTTGTTGTTCAAAGGAGGAACATTCATGAATGAGGGTAGAAAGACCAATAGGATATGATGGCGGACTTGCAATGGGGTCGATAGTGGGTGACATGGGATCATTGGGATCTTGATTAGCATTGTGTTCACTTAGATCCAAGGTATATTTTTGATCTTCTATGTGTGCTTGGGAGGCACTTGTCTCATCAAGGGAAGTGAATTTTGATGGATCATGGATAGGACTAGGTGGAGGTGAATTTGGAATATCTTTCTCATGGATGGGTATAGGATCAAGTTGCTCTTGGATAGGCTCTTCATCATTATGGATATCATCTTGATCATAAAAATGATATAGATTATGGACGGGTTGGATGAAAATGATTTGATCTTGATTAGGACTAGGGCTTGATGTTTCCACATGCTTGCGAGTAGACTCTTGATATACCTCTTGGGTTGCTTGAATGGAATTGCAAGGGGATGACTCTTGAAGAGACTTGACATGTTCTTGATGGTCAACAACATAGGAGCATGAAAGAGGGTGACTTGGACTTATGAGGGGAGACTCTTGACTTGGCTCAAGGGGTTGAGGATGACATGGTTGACTTGAAGGACTTGGCATGATGTTTGAGGACTCTTTGGTATGTTCAAGTATATGTGTTGAATGACATGGTGGAAATTGATTCCTTTCTTGTAGCCCTTGGGTCACATCCTTTGTAGGTGGATTGGTGGATTTATTTAATGCCAGCAATTTATGTTTTAAATATCTAAATGTAAGGCCTTGATTTGATGGAGGATTATATGATGGTGGGGGTAATGAAGAGTTTGATGGGTCAGAAGGTGGAGATGCCAATGGATTAGGACTAGGACATGGTGGATTAGGGATAGGCATTTGATTGGATGGTGGTAAGGGTACATGGACTAGATTGGTGTTCCCCTTGTCAAAGGTGGCATTAAGACTTAAAGGCTCTTGATGTTGTTGCCAAGGTGGACTTGGGAAGCTACGTTCTTGTTGTGATATGGGTGAACATGTTGATGTGGCATTGACATGATAGGTAAATGGGTTAGGTTGGCACGACGATGAAGGTGACACATAGGATTGGGGTTGAATGTGTTGAGGTTGAAATGATGTTTGGACTTGTGATATGATTTGTTGTTGTAATGATGATTGAGGGGTTGAATAGGATAATGATTGTTGAGAGGTGGATTGGTATGGATAAGGGTTGACATTAGAAGAGTTGTGATAGGTTGATGAAGGGGAAACTTGATATGTGGATGGATGAGGTTGACATGATGATATAGGTGAAACATAGGATTGATGTGAAATTTGTTGATGTAGCGATTGGACAAGATAATGTGCTTGTTGGACTTGACCATTGGCCATGAGGTATCAGATTTGTGCTATGAATTGTTGCATTTGAGGTGATTGGTTTTTTTGAAGTTGTTGGAACATGTCATGGACTCTTTGAATGATTTGTTGTTTTAAGGGTGATTGGATTGTTTGAGCTTCATGAAGCATGTGAATAAGCTCTAGTTCTATGTCTTCAAATGTTGTCATGGTGTAAAATGATGTTGATTGGATTAAAGAGATGATGATGATTGGGATATGATGTGGAATGACAAGATTGGATGACTTGGATGATGTGGAAAAATTTTATTGGAAGTTTGACTTGGGCAATATCAAACACAAGATTTTACATGTAAATGCATAAACACCCACACCAAACACAATGATAAATTTTTCTTTCAAGACCAAGTGCTATGATTAGTCAAACACTTGAATACACAACAACAAGTCCTATGATTAGTCAAGTGGGGTATGGCCAATTAGGTCTCAAGCTAGATTGCACAAGGTTGACTAAGGAAGAATTTGGAATCAAAATCTTGCCAATAAGTCAGGAGAAAGGGGTAACCCACCCTTCACCGTCACTTCCCAGAGGTATAAAGTTCTTTGGGGCTTAGCTCAGAGTGACAAGATTTCAACTCCCAAACAAGCGTGTCTTTGGATTCACACTCTATTGAGGTCGTCCCTTGGAGGGGTGTGTGCTCCAAGAAGGCCTCCTACGAAGGGTATGACAAAAGCAAACCAAGTGAGGTGTTTTGGACACACACACTTGATTCACACTTGCAAAGATTAATTTCCCTTAGAAATGAAATGTGTGTAAAATAATTAAAACAATTGTTCCTTTTAACCCCAAATCAAGATGTGTGATTGAAGACAATGGTTAAATTTTAGCCTTGATTTTTGATATGTGATTGAAAACAAGATTCGTTTTAAGAGCCCAAATTCAAATGTGTTGACAAGCGATGATTAAGAGGTGAAAGATTAAACGAGTGCACCTGGAAGTTTTCGCTTTCCAATATTCTATCTATGACTGATATTGCTGCTACTATAGCTTCTTATGATCACCTACAAGATCAAAAAAACAATATTATAATGCAGCCAAAGAAAAGAAAAAGAAAAGAAAAAGACAAGTTCATCAGAAAATTTCAATTTCAGATACTTTTGATATAGCTGAATTAGATTTTAGTATTTGACAATTTTTTTGATCTGAAAAATGAAAAATCAAAGAAGGGACCCCTACTAATTTTCTGAGAGCTTTCTAGAAATATAAAGAAGTAAGAAAAATTCCCTCTTTTACTCTCAGAAACGCGGATTTGTGAAAACCATACAGAAAACAAAGATCGAATTTTTTCGCATTGTATTTGACCTCCAAACTACATCTGTAAAACATAGACCCCTATTACAATTTTATGTGCTTTCCAAAAATATAAAAATTTCTGAAAAATTCATCGATTTACATCCAGAAAATCAATTTTATAAAAATAATTAAAATTGAAATAACGTCCACAAAAATGATCATAAGCCCTTTATTTTTTTACTGTAGCCTCTTGAAATAATGTACAAAATTTTGTAAAAATATTGTAAGAAAATTCGCAGCTGTGTAGAAGATATCAGGAACTTTGTAAAACCTACGGTTTTGTCCAAAAATTGGCAGATCTGCAATAAAATGTCAATAAAACCTGCAAAAGGCAAGCTATATCAAAGGATTCACATCAGGTTCACCAATGTAGATAGGGTAAAAATCAGTAGATTTAGAGTAATGAAAACAATAATCTAATTAATTCCTATCAAGCACAATAGAGTACAAAATAATATGAAAATCACAATAAATAACACAAATGCAAACCGATCTCTGCGCTAATTCGATTTATCTCCATTGCTCTTCTCCACCTGCATGAGAATGCAAGATTTTGAAGGGTTGACAATGGAGAAATGTTGAGTGCTCATTCCTGCAGCATAACGACTTGATGATGACAATAACAAATAGAAAGAATGATAGATAAAGACAGAAGATTGATTTTGACAGAGTCTGGGTACTAGACGAATCAACCCCCTAAATGGATTGCGAGAGGCTGCATTTATAGAGACGTGACGTTGATGAAGATAAGATTTGACAAGATTCGACAATGATTTGATTTTTGACAAAAGAGGAAATACAACGAGATGAGATAAGATTTCAAAAAAGATGGAAAGATTTCATTTCCTGTTTTAAAGGAAATAAATCTTAAAAAAAGACGAGAGGACAATTGATGAATTATCTAATTAAATAAATTAATTAGATGAACATGAGTTCAGTTTTGGAAAGAAAGCGACAAGATCTTTTTTAGGATTTTATTAATTAAATAAATTTTGGATTTATTTAATTAACATTGAATTTATGATTTCATTAATTAAATAATATAAATTATTTAATTAACATTAGAAGAATGAATAGAAATGATTTCATTAATTAAATAATATAAATTATTTAATTAACATTAGCGAAATGGATGGATTATGAATATGAATTTAATTAAATAAATATAATTTATTTAATTAAATAGATGATGACATGGGTACCTAGGGCAGAGCGTGCTACAAGATGCCTAAATGATGTAATGCCAAGATAGGTGTTGCAAGAGGACAATTTTGGGTGTCTACAACCATAACTTTAAAACTAACGTTAACCATAAACAAAACACTAAATCCTAAACCATAATCTTAACCCTAACACTAATCCTAACCCTAACTCAAATCATAAGTGTAACCTTAACTCTAATCCTAAACCTATCCTTAACCCTAACCATAAATTTAACGCTAACCATAACTATAAACCTTATCTTAAAACCTAACTCATAAACTATAATTGTTACCCTAAATTAACAGTGACCCTAATCTTAACACTATGTTGGTTGTTTTTAATTCCCAACTAGATCTCACAAATAGCCTATGGATTTTCCATTTCTAATGGTTAGTTATTTGGAGAGATTGGCTATTGAATAGGTGAAATTTAAAATAACTTTCCCTCTACACTTTAGGCTCTACAAAACTTGGGAGGGTGGTCCTTGATAATGTATTTAAGATCTCCTGTGTTGAATTATCTCATACATTGCAAACAATAGATATGTTCCCACTTATTTAGCTTGATAAATGTAGAAATTGAAAGATCTGGTAGAATACTTTAAGCTTTCAACAATTTAAAGAAAGAGAACATGAAATTTGCATGAAACTTCTATAAATAAGCATAACTAAAATGAAATTTTATAAATATTCTTTGATTGGGTGACCTTGGAGCTGCAACTTAGACACAAATTCAAAATCGGTGCCTTAACCTAGGGTATGAAGTCAAAACTAATGGAATTGGAATTACATAATAGTATCACCTAAGCATCATAGAGCATCATAATGATTCATTACATTATCATGCTTAGAACTCTTAACCGACTCTACTTATCAAATCCTTGCATACATTTGCACAAATTTATATCTCCATTAAAGCATTTAACTAGTTCTTTGAACCAAAGAATTAACAGAAACATAGTATAAGAAAGATAATGAAGAAAACATAAAATGATCTTTGATCAATTTCATTCTAATCTATGAAAGATATAAAGTAGGTGAAAATTGGCTTCAAATTTTTGTCATTTGTATTTAGGAAATGCTAGTACTATCATACAAATCCTACAAATTACAAAAACTAAGACTCAATAAACTAAAAGCAAGACTCAAATCAATTATTTGTGTTCAATTACAAAACTCTCCTAAAGATCCATGCAAATGGCCTTGAATTCCCTTTTATAAGACAAGGGAGTAACAAGATTTGGGCCAAGTACATATGTCACATTTTCATTTGGCATACAATATTACATATCAAAAAGTAAGCACAAATTCTTGTGGATGGGATATTCTTAGGAAAAATGCAGTTATATTTACTTGTAACAATCTTTTCGCTTACCAAAAGTGCCTGATGTTGATAGTTCATCTTTTCCGCTCCTTTTATTCATTCTTGTTGATGCAAATCTGAGAATGGTGAGCTAGTAAGTGAAGACAAAACCTTGATGTACAAAAAGACAAAACTCCCCAAGTGTTAACATTGTTGAAGTAGTTTGAAGAACGTAATATGCATAAAAGACAAAAATGACTCCACATCACCAAGAGAAAATTTAAAAATTAGGTAGCTCATTGTAATTTTTATCCTAGGAATCATACTCTTCCTTTGATGGCTAGTTGAATGCCATGAACTCATCCAGTTTATTACTCTATGAGCCATACCTCTTTACTACTTGATTTCCTCTTTGTCAAAATATTTTAAAAACATACTGGTGAACTACAATTTATCCATGCTACTTTTCAACAAATCAATATCAACTTTATTATCTTCAAAAATAATAAGATCCTAAGTAGTAACAACATTCTCCATTTGAGACCTCCAATGCTCATATATTTTTACTCCATTTTTATATCTAAAATGTTTAACAAGAGGCCTAGATCACTTTCATCAAATTCTTGGAGTAGTTCCCTTATTCTCTTCTTAATGGGGTCTACCATCCCTTTATAATCTATAATTCCTTTTACCATTTTGTATGTGGGGACAATCTGTTCTAGATTATTTGGATCATGAGTTGACCATTTGATCATGCCAACTAATGCATTGAGTCTAGGAACCCATAATTGCATCAATGTGACTACCTCTAATCTATCCCTCTCAAACATATTAATTACTATCATCATTAAAGAATATTTGGACTATAGACTATTCACTCTCTTTATTTCCTTCCCCATTAAACATTCTAATACATTGGTCACTATGAGCACATTGTTTTCCTCATGAAGATCTTTAACATATCCCCATATACCTTTATCTCCTTGATCAAATCATTCATACTAACTATTGCTTTGGATTATGAGGCAACAAGCATGAGTTGTGCTAATGGCCCATTTTTATTAAAAACCATTTCCAAAGATGGTGATGGAGGAGACTGCGCTACTAGCTATTGCTCTACCTCTAGTTGCACTTGAAGTTGCACATTTTGTTAGACTTATTGCATCTAAGGCTGCTAATTTTGTAGAATCTCAACCATTATTTCTAACTCTTCCAACCTTTTCTTGTCTTTATTATATTCAAACAATAAATCATTATATTTCTTAGTCTCTAAATCATATTTTTCTAGCAATGATTCAGTAGTTTCTTTTGTGAATTTGGAAACATTAATAGCTATTGTGGCTTCTTCAACTACTGAGGTATCAAAAACTATTTTTACTATAAGACCTCCCCTCAAGTCACCTACAGGCTTTGTAACTATTGGTTTATTGGTGTTTGGTGTTAGAGCCCAAATAGCAAGAGTGTCCCATTTAGGACTGAAGGATGATCTAGACAATGGAAAAAACCTAAGAATCATGCTTTCTAACAGTGTCAAAAGCAATGGTAGAGGCCATGTCCCACTTAGGAAATAAAATGATGCCACTTTCTTTAACTGAATTCTTATTGCAAGTATGTGAAGATTAGTGTTTCCAACAAGCTTGTGTTGTCATTGGTGTCAACTTTATGTGTTGAGGGAGATTGGTGTTGAATATTAACAATTGGTGTTGTCTATGCTTTAATTTTTTGCATTATGTTGTCATTAGTTAAGCTATTGGTGTTAACCAATGGTTTTTCTCTGATAAACTTCTATCTATGGATGTACAGTTGTGTTGAAGATGTTGTGGATATGTCTCTAGTGCTTGGTTTCCAAGTGCTTTTGAGAAAAGTTGATAAAAAGAGGAAATAATGTGTTGTAGTGTTATTCTAGGTTACAAAGAGATTTTGTGGTTTTTCTCTGAATTTTTTCTAGGGTGAAGATCTACTTGTGTGGTTTGAATATATTGGTGAGAAGTTGTTAGAGGTTCTATATTCAAGATTTGGTGTTCTAGATTGATGTATAGATCAAGTTTTTTTCATTAGAGTATGAATTGTGTATTACAGAGGTGCTTGGGAGAAATGTCTTTGCTTCATGTTTCTCCACAAAATGTTTTCAGGTCTTGCAATTCTAAGGAAGTGTTGATGGTGTTGGTATATTTGTTCAATCAAGAGGGTTTGAGGTTTGGTGCTTTAGAAGATAGTTATTCAAGTAACAATGTATGGAAGAGTAGTTTGAGTATATTGGGCTTGTACATTCTTAAGGTGAAAGTTGTTGTGAATGAGTTTGTTGTATTTTAGAGTGTTTGGGGAGTATTCTAGATCATTTCAAGCATGGTTTGTGGTTTACAAGTCATCCTTGGGTTTGAGGAAGCATGTATTTAAAATTTTAATGGTTTTTGCATGGGTAACAGTCGACCTAGTGTTTAGACTACATGTAAAGGATAAATATTGTTTAAGTATGCATGTTGTTGAGTAGTGTTGTTGATTTGGGTCCCAATCAAGTTTTTATGTGGTTCACATTCACTCATATATGCCACGAAAGTGTTTTGGCATTGAACTAATTTTAATTTACGCATTTGAGGTGCATAGCCAACCTTGGGGAAAGGTTTCAAGGTTGAAGTAGATATAAATTTTTGAAATGAACAAGAAAACTAAGAGTGGGGGTGAATTAGTTGTGTTAGCTCTCAAAAACGTAGATATGAACCACGAGAGGTTGCCAAGCTCTCACAATGTTTCAGGGTAACTAACAAGGCCAAATGATTTGAACCTTCTTCTCTTTAGGTGTTACTAGACCTAGGCAGGTATACCTATTTGAATAAAGCAGACTTGACCTTTGTTCATTTCCTAAAGAAATTTACCCACACTAGAAAATGGGAGTGGATAAATGAGTTTTATTCTAATATAAATTGTATAAGCAATATCAAGGAAAAAATCTAATGTGTTCATATGTAAGAATGAATGAAACTAAATAGTGGAATGGTAAAGACTAGTGACTTATTGGGTGTCTGGAGTCAAATGAAATATGAAATGAATAACTTCATTCTGGAAGATGCTCAAATTGTTTGGCATACAATTTTAAGTTTATAACTGGTATAAACATGCAAGGATGTGACTACTGAGTTCTTCTTAATGATCCAAATGAGATTTCCTAATTACTATGACTAACTAAAAGGACTTAATCTTTCCTTGAAAGAACCAATTAATCGAATCATAACAGATACAACAAATGTGCACTGATAAACTGAAAAATATCCTTGATATATTAGTTTAAACAATTAGAAAACATCAACCTTGGAGACAACTTCAACAATACTTTTAATTAACACAACAAACAACTGAAACCATAAAAATGTTATCACATCAAATAAATTCAATTGAAATCTCCACTATTTTAGACATGCATCATAGTCTCAAAATTCTAACATATTGTGATCTACTATATTTTTTTTACTCCTTCCTGCTCCTCCTGTCAAAAATGACTATTTATAGATCAGCCATATGAAAAGTTGTATCCATTTGTATTCAAATCTGGGTGATCTATTTTGTTTAGACTTCTACCAACATCCATCAGACACCCACTATGACGTCTTGCCACTTCCCCGACACTCCAAGTCTCTTCAACTATCAACAGATCATATATCGCTAGGTAGTCCTATAGTTACACCGATGTTCAATGTCTTACCAACTATCAATAGATCGCATATCGCTATGGATTCATGTAGTTTGATTTACATTCTGAGTCTCCCCAAGACTTAATCCTTCAGTCTAGAATATGTCGCTATAACTCTCGTCAATGAATATTCTCTCTAAACATATTGTTAAGTCATTATGTAATCTTGTCGGTGTGACATAGGGGGTCGGTAGGACTCCATAAGCTCATCCCAATGACAACGACAGAACCCTCCTTTTCTTTATCGGTAAGACCAAATGAATGCTCTAGGACATCACACCAATGGCTCTTGTCTCAGCTACATAGTTCTTTGTGCTTCATCGGTAAACACATATGTACTTGCTATGACTTATCCTGACGATTGTTGTCTCACTGATATGTCTCTATGTCTTCAATCGGTACGACACAAAGAGGCTCGATATGACTCACCCTGATGCATACTATCTTGTCGATAGGATCTTTCTTTCATAGAGACTATGAATTATGTATGCCCGATGTGTATTACCAAATGAAATTTTATTGGTAAAATAATCCTGATCTCTTGCCGACAGACTACAAAAAGACATATGTTAGTATAAAATGCTTTATGGATAGGTGAGACTTGCATCATGTTACGCCGATATGGTTTACACATTCAAATGCTCAGGGCTAGGTGAATTCTATGGGACCAAATGATGAAAACAAACTAAAGCATGGGCAAACATGATATGCAAAGCAGATTCTTGTACTCATGGTATGGACTTCTTAGAAAACTTATGGGTATAGATAGCCATAAAATTTTCAAAATTTTACAGTTCTAACAGTGGCTTCTTCTATGGATGAATGATTGTGAGATCATTGCAAGGATTCATATTTCTGGGTGAGCAGACCATACTCAAGGTGATGGAAATGGAGATGAACATGACCCTATACTACTATACATGGAAAGACTTATTTTAAAAGAAGGAATGTCAGGATTGTCCATGTACTGGCAATTCTTGTTCCTTTTATTTCCTAGACTACTATGCATGGATAAAATTTTTTGAGAGGATTGTCAAGAGTTTTCCATGCACTGGAAATCCTTGACCCTCTGTATTCCCTTTTTAAGAAAATAAATGCTTTAAAAATTTCCCATGTATAGGCAATCTCTATTCTTCACCAATCATGTTTTGTAAATAATATGAATCTTCACCTTGCTTGCCAACAACAACAAAGGGTCCCAACCACAAAGTTTCAAATTTCCCATGTTTTCCATTCTCTTGACATTTTTAATTCCACATTAAAACTAGATCATTTTCTTCAAATTTTCTATCTTTTTCCCTTTTATCAAATAAATACTTCATTTGTGCCCGCAATTTCACATTCTCATTTTGAGCAAATCTTCTTACTTCATCAAGCTCTTCCAGTTGTTCCATTCTCTCCTCCATTGGTTCTGGAATATCTATATCTTCCTAAAGGATAAATTTGTAAACTGGTAAATTTTTTTATAAAGGCATCCTAGCTTGTGTTCCATATACCAATTCAAATGGGGATTTTCCAATTGCCTTTTTCACAGTTATCCTATCAGCCCACACAGCCAACCTCAATTTTGAATCCCAAGCCTTTTTGTTCCCACCTAGCATCCTCCTTATGATCTTCAAAAGACTTTTGTTGCTAGAATTTTCCTGACCATTAGCTTGTGGATGGTAAGGAGCTTCATAAGAAATAGTGATACCATATGTACTACAAAAATCTTTAAACTCATTAGATCTGAAACACATCTCATTATTTGTGATTAATCTTAATGGTGTACCAAATTTGGTAATGACATTATCCATTAAAAAATTGATCAAAACTTTACTTGTTGCTTTCTTGGTTGGGACTGCCTCTACCCATTTAGTGAAGTAATCAGTAGCTACCAGTATCCACTTATGTCCTCCACTTGATTTCTCTTGTATCTCCCCAATAAAATAAATTCCCCATAGATGAAAAAGGAATTCAACCTGCAAAGGTCTGAGTGGTAAAGCTCCTTGATACTTCATTTTCCTCAAGAATTTCTGGCATGCTTCACATCTTCTTACATATAAAAAAGAATCATTAAAGACTTTTGACCAGTAATAACTAGCCCTAAGAATCTTATGTGCAGTTGTCTTTGCTGAATAATGGCCTCCATAGACTCCTTCATGCATCTCTCTTAAAACACGCTTGGCTTGTGACTCATCTAAAGATAGCAACAACATCTCATCCCTATTTTTCCAAAACAAATCACCTTCCATGAACACATATTTGGATGCTTGCAACTTCAAGGTTCTTCTCTGATTGTCACTTAATCCTTCAGGGCATTTCATGTATCTGAGGTAATACATATTGTATGCATACCAAGCAGTATGCTCAATACTTGCAACTGCATTTCCTTCATCTTCTACATTACAAATTTGATTTGCTTCAATATTTGTTTCTGCCATTAACTTGGCCAAACCTTGACCTCTTACTAATTTGGTGATTTGTATTTTCATATCAAATTCTTAAATTTTATTAATCCACTTGCATCTCTTTCTAGTTACCTCTAACTGTGTCAAAATATCTTTAATAGCTGCATGAGGGACATAAGCTATCACTTTGGCTCCAACAAGATATGGTCTAAAATCTTTTATGGATTTCACGAATGCAAACACTTGTTTCTCCATTATATCATATTTCAATTCTGACCCCTGCAATGACTTGCTAAAAAAAGACACAGGCTGCTCATGACCTTCCTCACTCTTTTGAACATAATAGCAGCTATAGTGTGCATTGAAGCAAATGAAAATATTTGAAAGTGTTTTTCAAAATATGGAGACTTAAGGATAGGGGCTTCCTTGATGGGCTTTTTGATTGATATAAAAGCTTCTAATGCTTCTGCAGTCCAATCTACCTTTTGTCCCTTCCTCAGTAGCTTTGATATGGGCTTAACAATTTCAACAAAATTAGACACAAATCTCCTAACAAAATTGATCTGTTCAAAAAATGACTGGATGGCCTTGATAGTTTTAGGAATAGGAACCTTATATATAGCCTCAACCCTCTTAGGATCTATTCTAATCCCCTCCTTTCACACAATATTTCCTAAGAGTTTACCTTATGTGACTGCAAAATGATAATTTTTAGGGTTCAAACTAATACCATATTCTAAAGCTTTAATAAATACCTTTTCCAGATGTTCTACATGATCTTCAACCCTTTTTGAATAAGTAGTAAGGTCATCTTGATATACTACCATGAAAGCATTAATCAATTCTACAAATGCTATGTCCATAGCTCTTTGAAAGGTTGCACTTGCATTTGTGAGACTGAATGGCATTCTCACATAAACATATGTTCCCCATGGGGTTGTAAAAGTTGTCTTGTACTACTCAAATTCTTTGAATTTGACCTGGTTGTAACCAGCGAAACCATCCATCATAGATAACAATTCACACCATGTTACTTTATGTAGTACAACCTCCATATTAGGTAGATGATAATTATCCTTGAGAGATGCCATGTTTAGCTTTCTGAAGTCCACGCATAATCTGATATCCCCATTCTTCTTCCTCATAGGAACTAGTTTTGAAACCCATGTTGAATTCCTAATTGGTTTGATAATACCCCCATCTCTAAGCTTTACCAATTCCTAATGCATTTTTTATTCCAATTTTGGGTTGATAGGTCTTTGTCTTTTCCTAAATGGCTTTGCATCTGGTTTCAATGAGATTTCATGTTGAAACAAATCCTCCCTATATGCTTTGAGATCTTCATTAGACCATGCAGACACATGTTTATATTTTCTCAATAATGCAATCAACATTCTTCAAATTGTCAGGCTTATTTTCTTCCCAATGTATACCTTTTTTGGTGCCAACTCAGTTCCTAAATTGATCTCTTCAATATCCTCCCTCTTGACTGGTGTCTTCTTCATGAGGGACCAATCATTTCCATCATATACCCTTTCCAATGCTACTAGCCCTTTGGGAAGCTTATCAGTTCTAAGTTGTAAGACCTCCTTACCAAACATTGTCTGCTTTCCATCTACCTCTTCTACAAAGGCACTGAAGTCAACTTCTTGAGCTTCATATTGATCTATACAATGAAGAAATTTCAAGAGGTCAGCATCATCATTAAAAACCTTCCAACTATATATATTGTCAGGCACAGTGGTTCTTGCTTTGAACTCGATTTGAGACACTCCAACCAATGTGATGTCATCTCTTCTTAGTGCTACATTGGCTAAAAATTCTGCCATTATGTTCTTTGACCTATCAATCTACTCAATTGAGAAAGCATCAAACAACTAAATAGTATCCCATACAACATTCCTGTATTGCTTCAACCTCTTGTTTTTTGCTGCATATTTTTATTTAACTTGAGAAACAACTAGCTTAGAATCCCCTAGAATAGCTAGTAGCTTAATCTTATGTTTTATAGCCATATTCAATCATGTTAACAAAGCTTCATACTCTGCTATATTGTTCATACATTCAAATGCCAGAAAAAATGAATATTTAAATGTAACACCTTCAGGGGAAACAAACACTATTCCTGCTCCGTTACCTTCTTGGCTGCAAGCTACATCAAAGTACATTTTCCACACATCATCACAGTTTTTTGCAACATGCTTATCAATTGAATCAACATTGACTAATTCTGGCTGGGATGGTTCTATCTTAAAACTTCCAAGATCCATATCACAAAAGCAATTGACTTGATCTTGAGGTACATAATCTACAATTGGGTTCATCCTTGGCTTCCTGTATAGCTTAACTTCCTAGCCATTCACTGGAATTGTTGCATAAGACAAATCAAATTGGACATTTCCCCCAACCGCTACTGTCCATTGTCTTGATAAAAGCATCCCAAACTGAGGAGGGGTATCAATTACAATTATATCTATATTGTAGGCCACTTGAGGATAAGTAGCTAGTTTGACTTCAACATATTTCATAACACCTACTGTAACTAAGGGTAAATTTTTGGATTAGATTATTAATCAATAAAGCATATAAAATAAACCCAAAGACCTATCAAGAACAATGAAAACTAAAAAGAAGAACAAATATACCTTTCATTCATAGGAGTTTCGATGATTCACCTTGATAGTACCTTCTTGCTTGTTGGTTGAGGTGTTGCCCTCATATTTGACGAGTGAGCAATCTGCAAATAAATGTCTATGTCCTACACCAAGCTTTGAAGGATTTGCACAAATGCCTAATGCCTATGTCTATGACAAAAATAACTCTAAAATGACAAATTAATCTAAGTATTAATATGCCAGAATATTGTAATCTATGTGGGTAATATAGAAAATGTCATTTTGAATGGATGGGTGAGATTGATTTAGGACTAAGACCTAAAATCAGTGAACATGATTTAATTTGACAATCCCTAATCAGGGTTAGGGAAAAATCCTTAAGTGAGTGGTCAAGATGTCATCTAAGAAAATCAAATCGACGGTGGAGAATAAATGAGATAATTTAATTAGAAAATAAGGATTTTCAAAAATCAAGAAGATAAAGACTGCCTAATTTGTGAGATTTGAAAAATCAAGAAGATAAGAGTTGGACTGAAGATCAAATTTGGAAAATCAAGAATCTGCCCGATTACTTGATTTTTGGAAGATTAGTTACCATTTTGAATTAAATTAATTCAAAATAATTATTTTGTGAGATAATAAATAATCTTTTTCAGATTATTTACCAAAATAGACTGATAGTTAAGAAAGTGATGACATTTTAAATAATTTCATTTATTTAAAATGAGAGGAATATTAATTTTGACAATTAAATAATTAAAGCTAATTATTTAATTTAGCAAATAAGATTAATTAATTAAATAAATTAATCAATTCATTTAATTATGACAGTTAGTGACATATTAAAAGTGACATATTAAATAAATAAATAAAACTTATTTATTTAATAATCAGGAAGAAATATATGACGAAGGGCAATTAAATAAGTTAAGAAATTTATTTAATTAAAGGAAGACTTAGACAATTAATGACGTATTTAATAAATAAATAAAATTTATTTATTTAATAATCATGAAGAATAAAAGGACATGAATTAATTAAATAATTATGAATTATTTAATCAATAGTCGAATATGAACCAAAGACATAATTAAATGTCATAATTATGCTAGGATGAAAATGGTAAAAATGAAGCTTGCAGGCCTAGATCATTTTTAGGTGTCTACATTTTACCCCTTTTTGTCATAATGTTGCTTGTTGCGTTGTGACAAAGAAAATAAGTCAAAGATATGCCCCAATGCAAAATAAGATGAGGAAGAATGACAAGGAGGGTTACGGTATTCCCCCTTGAGAGGATAGATAGGTTCCAAGAACATGGGTGTGCTCTCAAAATTAATGAGAATACTAGAATATGAAGAGACAAAGAAATGTTAATGAGAAAGATATGGATGATGATATTGATGCAATGCCTATATGAGATGAGTAAGAGAAGATTACAAGACTAAAGAAGATGCATATTAGTTCCTAGACCAAATCCTTCAAAGTCTAACCATAAGACTTTAATATTTATTGCTCTTAATGATCATTGGGTAGTAAAAATGACACAAATGGACAACAAACACCATGATATGATGTAGACCAAGGTGTGCAAGGTCATCCATTTGAAAAACAGACAGTCACAGCTAAGGAATGTCCTAACTCATACTAAGGGAAAAGTTGCCCCAGTCTTTTTGTCAAGACAGTCCACAGACAGCGGTCAAAAAAAATAAAATAGGCCAAGATATGTCATCGCACCTCTAAATCCTTCATGGGACATCCTCGAGGTAGCTAGTAACATGACCACAAAGAAAAGATAGTAAAAGGATAAGACAAAATAGCCAAAATAGTCAAAATATAAGACAAGATAGACCAAAAAAATTAACAGCCATTTAATTTTTTTTGCCAATGTTTGTTTGTCAAAGATTGAATTCTTGCCAGTTTGACAGTTTTGACAGTTTAAGAGTTTTTCCAATTTGACCATATTAACAATTTGACGGAGCCTATTGTCAGGAAGGACACATCTTGAAAAAGGCAAAGGATATTTTGATGAGGTCCAACTCCAAGAAGGACACATCTTGAAGAGGACCAAAGAGTGACGAGACTGACATTGTTTTGACTAATATGTTTTGGCAAGTTGACTGATGGTGACTATATGATTGATGGGACTATGCTGTCTGATTTTGACCAATTTTGACATTGACATTTCGAATGACTGTCTTGTGTCCGAGTTTGACTATGTCTAACTTATTTGACTGATGTGGCGATTGTGACAAATGCTATAATTTTATTTGGATCAACCTAAAAGGACTGGCCTAATATCTCGGGGACTCATCCACTAATGGCCTTGCCTATGTAGCAAATGCATAGAGACAACATAGTTCGACCATGACATGGACTGACTGACATGACTGAATTTTACTCCATTTTTAGGATTTTAACATTGATTTGGATGTTTTTGTGTTTTTCTTCAAGACCTTTTATGATGTTTTTGGTCTTTTTTTAGGACATTTTATGATGTTTTTGGTCTTTCTTTAGGGCATTTTATGATGTTTTTGTCTTTTTTCAGGACATTTGATGATGTTTTGTCTTTTTTCAGGACATTTTATGATTTTTAGGTCTTTCTTCAGGACATTTTATGATGTTTTTTTCTTTTTGACATTTAAGAGGATTGTGACAAATGCATATGATAGATGCCTACACATGAGAATCCAAGGACAAACATGATTGTGCCCCTATTCAAGCTAAATACCAATTGATAGATGATGACAACGTTGTTTGACATAGGAAGGATGCATCCTAAAACAATGTGAGGATGATGACGATAATGTGACGAAAGTATGGAGGTCCACAGCTGGGCCAAGAATGTAGTCAAGTAAAATTTTGGATAATGTGCTTGTATGGATTAGACTCGTTGCATTTGGAATGACTTGGTTAGGGTTAGATGGGATGATGATTATTCATAAACTATTTGACAAGGGAAAACCAAGATAGGTGATAGTCATGAAAGGATAGGTGGTGGCCTTGGTAAAAGACGAGAGACATGAGACTAAGGGAATTGTCATATGATTTTCAAGGACTATGTCATATAAGGTCAATAAGACTATGACAGTCAATGACATGATGTTTCGTGAATCGTGTATGACTGAAGGATAGACATGTCAAGAGTTTTCCCAAAGCATAATTTATGTGTGCCAGTTTTATGTCAAGACCGAGGTAAGTGGGAAAAATGTGTGGCAATGATAGGGCTTACATGGACATCAATATCATGAGGAGGCATGGGAAAATGAGATGACTTGCCCCCAAGCATAAAACTCCACATTGATGATTTATTTTACACATAACACCTATTTTCAGGTTTTCATCATAGTACTTATCCAAGGCGCCTATTTTCCAGGTTTTCACCATTGGACGAAATTTTTCTCTTTACTATTTTCTTGACTTTTTAATTTTTTTGGGGTCACCAAGATGCCTGTTTGCCAGGTTTTCATTAGGGTGACAATTTTTTTTATTTTTTCAATTTTTTTTTGTATTTCTAATTTTGTGGATAGCCTAGATGCTTTAGATGACCACTGCCTATTCTGAATTCACTAATGATGTTGATGTAGAGACTGGTGCCATGATATGCCAATAATGTCCTATCTGAAGTAGTTGTCTTGTCAGGATTGTAGCGCTTGTATACAACTTATCAATGTCATTGTGGTCATTTCTAATACTTGAGTTGGCCTTATCAGAATACACACATCGCAATAGAGTGCCATGAGAGTCCTTGTGGTAAAGAGTTGCTGCCAAGATGTGACGGATTTGTGACATGGGATTTTTGGACTTTAGACGAGATGTAGGATTATGACGAATGATGGTAGACGTGGAAAGATTGTTTGGACATTTGGATGAATGACTTTTTATTTTCCAAAATTGGGATGGTGGATGATGGATTTTGGAGGGATGGTGTTTGGAACCAACACTTTTATATGCTTTGATTGATGACCATTTTGAAGGAGGTGGACATGTGTTATATGTGGGAGTCCTCTTGTCTTGTGGCTCCACATTGTTATTGAATTTTGTATTTGACTTGGTGTCTTTTTTTGATCCATCTTTCTTTGGGATCCATTTTAATTTCATTTTTCCACTTGTCCTTTTGTTTCATTCAATGGCCTTTGACATTTCATTTTTATCTTTTGACTTGTAAGACTTTTGTTTTTGTTGGTCCCAAAGGGGAGATTGATTCATGATGGAATGGTTCATGGTGTGGGTGGAGGGGGTGTTGGTAGCAATCTTATGACAAGGATTTCTCATGGATTCCATTTTGACATTTGTATCTGACAAATTTTCCCCCAGTATTAAGGAGGTACCACTGGCATCGTTTGATTTACTAACTGAGAAATATCCAAGACCTTGATGTCTATAATTTTCTTGAAGCTGTATTGGTTCTAGAATGCCTTGCTCATATATGCCTAGTCCTTTGCATTGATATTGCATGTTTTGACAGATTCTATTTGCGATGGGGTATTTGTTGTTTTGAAAGCAAGATGCTAACCCATCCTTGTGTATGTGGATACTATCACTTGTAATATTTTCATCTGAAAAAAAGCCTACTCTGACAAAGATAGATGACCCTAGTTGATAAAGTGTTTTAGCTTCATTGTCATTCTGGACATATTCCTAACTAATATCTTTGGTCTGATCATGTGACATGTCAGGTTCAAATAATTTTGTTGGTGCTTCCAAGGAAATGTCGAAGCTATCATTATTTTTAGTGTCATAAAGCCCAATGGTTTTAGCTATAACTTGATCATATGCAAGCATGTCCCTAGTGGAAGATTCTTATTCTGGAGGAATATCATCTATGTGTCCCATGGAGGCAAGTGTCTCATCTTGGGAAGTGTCAATAGTTGAGGCCTTTATAGGGTCAGCAAGTGTGTGATCATGAATGGCATAAAGGTCAAGGAGTCGATCATTTTGGACTTCTTGGTCAATGGTAGGGTCTCAATTGAAGATGGGGTTGTCGTGGATTTTGAATTCTTGGTCAATGATGGGGTCTTGGTCAAAGATGGGGTTGTCAGTAATAGGGTCATGGGATGGACTACCTTGTTCTTGACATGAGGGTGACGTTATAATGTCATGCTTTGGGCTTTCATTTTGACATGTATCCTCAAGTTTATTAAATGGGATTTGACTTTGGACTATGATAGAATTTTCATGACTAGATGTGGCTTGTGAGGGGGTGATTTGAAAAGGATTAATGAATGACAGACTAGGATAGGACGTGTGGACTTGGATTGGACTAGTATGTGAAGAACTAGGATATGACATGGGTACTTGCATTGAACTAGTATGTAAAGGACAAGGGTATGACAAATATACCTTTCATTCATAGGAGTTTCAATGATTCACCTTGATAGTACCTTCTTGCTTGCTGGTTGGTGTGTTGCCCTCAGATTTGATGAGCGAGTAATCTGCAAATAAATGTCTATGTCCTACACCAAGCTTTGAAGGATTAGCACAAATGCCTAATGCTTATGTCTATGACAAAAATAACTCTAAAATGCCAAATTAATCTAAGTATTAATATGCCAGAATATTATAATCTATGTGCATAATGTGTGTGTAATTGAAAAGTGAGAGGAAAATGGCATTTTATAGAAAATATCATTTTGAATGGATAGGTGAGATTGATTTCTGACTAAGACCTAAAATCAATGGACAAGATTTAATTTGACAATCCCTAATCAGGGTTAGGGAAAAATCCTTAAGTGAGTGGTAGAGATGTCATCTGAGAAAATCAAATCAGCGGTGGAGAATAAATGAGATAATCTAATTAGAAAATAAGGAATTTTGAAAATCAAGAAGATAAAGACTGCCTAATTTGTGAGATTCAAAAAATCAAGAAGATAATAGTTGGACTGAAGATCAAATTTGGAAAATCAAGAATCTGCCCGATTACTTGATTTTTGGAAGATTAGTTACCATTTTGAATTAAATTAATTTAAAATAATGATTTTGTGAGATAATAAATAATCTTTTTCAGATTATTTACTAAAATAGACTGATAGTTAAGAAAGTGATGACATTTTAAATAATTTCATTTATTTAAAATGAGAGGAATATTAATTTTGACAATTAAATAACTAAAGATAATTATTTAATTTAGCAGATAAGATTAATTAATTAAATAAATTAATCAATTCATTTAATTATGACAGTTAGTGACATATTAAAAGTGACATATTAAATAAATAAATAAAACTTATTTATTTAATAATCAGGAAGAAATATATGATGAAGGGAAATTAAATAAGTTAAGAAATTTATTTAATTAAGGGAAGACTTAGACAATTAATGACGTATTTAATAAATAAATAAAATTTATTTATTTAATAATCATGAAGAATAAAAGGACATGAATTAATTAAATAATTATGAATTATTTAATCAATAGTCGAATGTGGACCAAGGACAATTAAATGTCATAATTATGCTAGGACAAAAGTGGTAAAAAGGAAGCTTGCAGGCCTAGGTGATTTTTAGGTGTCTACACCTACTACTAGAATAGGCTAGCTATTCATTGCATAACACTTCCCTTCATTAGTATCTACCCACATTCCTAGCTGTTTCATAACTCCCATTGGCATGATATTGATAGCAGCACCAGATTCTATCATGCAATTCCTCAACAGTTTGTTATTTATAAGCAGCATGGTGAAAAAAGGATCAATTTGTGGGGAATTTACCAATACAACATTTAGAAATACTTCTGGGACAATCACCTTCCCTTGCTTATTAACCATTTTAGTGGCCATCTGATTTTCAAAACTTGTACTTTTCTCATTTCCATTTGATATCAATTGAATTGCACTATCCCTATACTCCTTAATTCTCATCATCTCGAGCAGTGGGATAGACATTTTTACCTTAGATAAAGCCTGAGAGAAGTCAAAAGAAGAACCCATTGCCTTAATTTTTTTCTTTTCTCTAATGTTTCTCCTTTTTTTTCTTCCTTCTGGATAGACTTCTATTTGTTCTTATCATGTTGCTTATTTTCTGTTTTCTTCAAAACTCCTAGCGTCACTTCTCTGTCTTTCATAAATATTCCCCTGGGAACACCTTCTTTTTCATTCACTATCCTATTTCTTAACCAATACTTTCTCTTTTCTTGTTCAACTGCAACAATGGTTAACCTCTTTATTTCCTCATCAGTGGGTCTCCTTACACTGCATTAGACAGGCACCTCAAGAAAGCATTGTTTTACATGATTTTCTTCAAAATCAGAAAAAACTTGTTGTTCAACCATGTGGACATTGCACCTTTGATTTGAAACATCGTACTCATAGCCTTCATCTTCTGAA
This sequence comes from Sequoia sempervirens, assembly GCA_007258455.2. Classification (NCBI taxonomy): domain Eukaryota; kingdom Viridiplantae; phylum Streptophyta; class Pinopsida; order Cupressales; family Cupressaceae; genus Sequoia; species Sequoia sempervirens. The sequence continues at coordinate 42,673,066 of VDFB02047397.1, read as the reverse complement.
GATAAATATTCCTCCTCAACAAGGTGAAAAGTATTTGAAGTCAAATACACTGTGTGATCTTCTCCACTATTACCTGCTAACATTCCTTCTTCCTACATTTCTTGGGCTACAACACAGTGGTCTAGGGAATGTGGCCCATCACAACCTTCACACCAAATACTATTATTGACCATATACGCCCCCTTCTTCCTTAATGGATCAGGTGTTTCTTTGTTCCTGGGTCTATCTATTATAGGTTTTCCATCCTTCCAATTTGTATTGTAAGGCATGTCATGTAACCAAGGCCTCTCATTTATGTACATGTTCTCCTGTTTGTACTGATAATTATTGGCATGCTGAGGAACCCTAGGATTGTCTCTCTTACTAATCATCCCATTAGCTTTCATGTTGTTTTCAATGGTTAGTGCTATCTTTTGGGCTTCAACCAAATCTCTTGGAAACCTGTTTCTTAATTTATACCCTATTTTTGGATCGAATGTATTCAAATAAATACTTAATGTTGCAGAGTCTGGCAACTTTGACCCAGGTGGTATCTTATTCTATACCTTTTTGAATCTTTGGTTAAAATCATAAATTGACTCATTCTAATTTTTTTGAATCCGTACTAGTTCATGTAAAGCAGCATCTGGTGACATGGATTTCCATATTGTTCAAGAAATCAATCCTAAAATTATTGGATAGAATCAACAGAGGCTATTAGAAAGCTATTGAACCAATCCCTAGCTTCTTCGGTGAGTGACATCATGAACAACCTCATATGTAAATCTTCATATGATATATCCAGGTCTTGGACAAAAGCATTAAAATTCCTCAAATGATCTTCAACAGTAATTGCACTGTTCCCTGTAAACTTAGAAACAAGACTTCTCCAACTGCTATCCATAGGGTAAGGGTATAATTGAAACCCTATTAAATCAAACTGTTTGATCATTGTTATGTATTACTGAGGGGGAGGGTTATGCAAGTGTTGATACTGGTACACTAGATTATTGTATGGCACATCTTGATGACCATGAGGTGGTTGCACATTTGTATGTTGTGATGCAACATACGGTGGATAGTTTGGCTATTTGTATTGATTTCCCATCTGATTTTGAGGAACCATTGGCTAATATGAAGGCCCTACATAGTTGTTTCCTTTCCTATGAGGTGGTATATACTTTGAAAAACTAGCTGTTTGAGCTTCAATTTGGCTTCTTGCAATTTCAAGTCCTGGAGTTCCTTCATCTTTTGGAGCCTCTTTTGTTCCATTTATGCTTTTTCTCTTTCTACTTCTTGTCTCTGGAACTCCAATTGTGTGTCTATTTCTTTGTGAGTCAAGAACTCAAAATTTTCTTGAGGGACTACATTATCAATGGGCTCATTTTGGTTACATTCCATTCTTTGATTATTTTCTTATTGATACGTGACTCTTTCAGCCTCGAGTTTAGCCTCAAATTCCACCTATTTTTGAGTATTATAAAAAGGATTTCTTTGTTCTTTAGGGGTACAAGGTTCTACACTTGAATTATCTCTCCATGTATCATAATAGTCATGTCTCACAATGTGGTCTTGATGCTTTGTCTTTGTTCCTTATGCACATGTCCTCATTTATCTTCTTACCCTTATCAACCTTATCATCCCTATGTGTCCACTTACTATTGCCACTAGGACTTCCAGCAGGACCTCCTTTGTATTGGGATCTTCTACCATTCATGTTGAATAGATGCAATATTCTTGTCAGAGTTGCCACTCACTTTGTTAAAAGTGAGAAAAATGAAATTATTCTTGATTGTATCCCTAGTGGAATCACTCTTTCTAACACTTCTCAAACTATGAATCTTTCTTCAATGACTCTATATTATAATCTTCAATTGGATATTTTGCAAATGATCCCCACTAGAGTCGCCAATTTGTTAGCTCCCAAAAACATAGGTTTGAACCACGAGAGGTTGCCAAGCTCTCACAACGTTTCAGGGTAACAGACAAGGCCAAATGATTTGAACCTTCTTCTCTTTAGGTTCTGCTAGACCTAGGTGGGTATACCTATTTGAATAAAGAAGACTTGACCTTTTTTCATTTCCTAAAGCAATTTACCCACACTAGCAAATGGGAGCGGATAAATGAGTTTTATTTAGATATAAATTGTATAAGCAATATCAAGGAAAAAATATAATGTGTTCATATGTAAAAATGAATGAAACTAAATAGTGGAATGGTAGAGACTAGTGCCTTATTAGGTGTATGGAGTCAAATGAAAATCTGAAATGAATAACTTCTTTCTGGCAGATACTCAAATTGTTTGGCATACAATTTTAAGTTTATAACTGGTATAAACATGCAAGGATGTGACTACTGAGTTCTTCTTAATGATACAAATGAGATTTTCTAATTACTATGACTGACTAAAAGGACTTAATATTTCCTTGAAAGAACCAATTAATCCAGTCATAATAGATACAACAAATGTGCACTGATAAACTGAAAAATATCTTTGATATATCAGTTTAAACAATTAGAAAACATCAACCTTGGAGACAACTTCAGCAATACTTTTAATTAACACAACAAACAACTAAGACTAGAAAAATGTCATCACATCAAATAAATTCAATTGAAATCTCCACTATTTTAGACATGCATCACAGTCTCAAAATTGTAACATATTGTGATCTATTGTATCTTTCTTACTCCTTCCCACTCCTCCCGTAAAAAATGAGTATTTATACATCGGCCATATGAAAATTCACGTCCATTCGTATTCAAATATGGGTGATCTATTGTGTTCGGGCTTCTACCAACATCCATCAGACACCTGCTATGATGTCCTACCACTTTCCCGACACTCCAAGTCTCTCTGACTATCAATAGATCATATATCGCTAGGTAGTCCTTTAGTTACACCGATGTTCAATGTCTTATCGACTGTCAATATATCACATATCGCTATGGAGTCATGTAGTCTGATCGATGTTTTGAGTCTCCCTGAGAATTATTCTTTCAGTCCAAAATATGTCACTATAACTCTCATTGATGAAGCCTATCACGCCGATGAATATTCTCTCCGAACATATTGCTAAGTCATTATGTAATCCTATCAGTGTCACATAGGGGGTCAGTAGGACTCCATAAGCTCATCCCGATGACAACGACAAAACCCACCTTTGCTTTATCGATAAGACCAAATGAATGCTCTGGGACATCACACCGATGGCTCTTGTCTCAGTGACATAGTTCTTTGTGCTTCATCAGTAAAACACATATGTACTTGCTATGACTTATCCCGATGATTGTTGTCTCACCGATATGTCTCTATGTCTTCGATCGGTAAAACACAAATAGGCTCGATATGACTCACCCCGATGCATACTGTCTTTCCGATAAGATCTTTCTTTCACTGAGACTATGAATTGTGTCTACTTGACATGTATTACCAAATGAAATTTTATCAATAAGACAATCTTGATCTCTTGCCGATAGACTGCAAAAAAACACATGTTAGTATAAAATGCTTTATGGATCGATGAGACTTGCATCATGTTACGTCAATATGGTTTACACATTCAAATTCTTAGGGCCAGGTGAATTCTATGGGACCAAATGATGAAAACAAACTAAAGCATGGGCAAACATGATATGAAAAGTGGATTCTTATACTCATGGTATGGACTTCTTAGCAAACTTATGGGTACAGACAGCCATAAATTTTTTAAAATTTTACATTTCTAACAAGTTGTAGAAAATTAAACCTTATAAACCCTCAATAGTAAATAGATCCACAAACATTCATTAAACCCTTATTCTACTAGAATTATTAAACATGAAATGTACGTAACATAACTTGAAATCACAACATCATGCACAAGAGAACACTAGATTTACATGGAAATCCCAATGAGGGAAAAACCATGGTGAGGATTAGCTAAGAATATAAGTAATAACAAAACCACTTCACACACTACTAAAAATATATCACTCTATATGGAGACACATAAAAATGACCTAGGCCTACAAGTTCTATTGTCATCCTATTTCTTCCTTGTTGGAAAAACAAGGACAAAAAATTGAGAAGGGCAGTAAATCAATTGTCACAGAATATTAAAACTTTTCAAACCTTACTTCAGTTAATCTTAGATCTGATGAATGACTAATAAACCATGAAAAATGAACACATCAGAAAAATAGAGAACACCGAGATTTTTATGTGGAAACCCTGTTAGGGGAAAAACCACAGTGGATGTTAGTCCATAATATTATACCCTATTAAAATTATAATGAGAAAATAATGGGAATGCACATGCATTTAGGCACACTACCTAGAGCTCACTGCTCAAATACAAGAGGGCTCATTGCCCAATAATACAACAATATGGATTAGATCCACAAGATATGAATTGAAAGAATAGCTTCTACACAAGCCTGATTACAGTTCCAATTAGGCACATAAAAACCTTCTTCACTTCTTCTCACTCTTCTATGTAATCGAATGATAGGAACACTATTCTTACATATGCACTTTCTTTGGCATACATCCACTCTAATGCACACACTAACTTTGCTCAAACAATCGCTCTTATATATTCACAACATGAGATTTCACCAACTTAGTCGACTAAAAAATATAAAATAGATTTTCAAAGTCGGCCAAATAATGAATAGATTTGCAATGTGAATCCACCAAGGTCAGCCACAACATAGTGGAGACCCAAATTAACAACTCCAACACAAAAATATTTCAATTAATTTCACCTTGAAGATCCACAACACGTTATTAGCATCATGTCAACCAAGAACATGAAAAACTAAACATATAGAGAGAAATATTCGACCACAAATACACGAATCAATGTGGAAGTACCACAAAGATAGAGCATGATCTAGAAGCATCCAAAAACAACAAGAACTAATAGATAAACATTCGTAACACCAAAAACATACAAACTCCATTCAAGAACACTAATTGAACACGCATAAATACTATCAGAACACAACTATTCACTACACGATCAGATCTTCATGCGGACCTCTCAAACTCTTAGTGGATGAACTAGATATACTCAGTAGAAAACCCTTTAATCCACACCAACTGATCTTCAACGTACAAAACAAGACAACTTCATGAACTTCATCATTCCATAGAGAACTTGGAACACTCTTTTTAACAATTTTCTCAATATCCTCAACATATACAACATCTGATGCACCAAATGCTAATAGTGTTGACATCAATGACAACCACATATCAGCAACGCAACCACAACATCCAACATTCCTAACATAATTAAATTATTTAATTATGTCCTATGGTCCAATTCAACTATTAATTCATTCTTTTTATTCCTCTTGATTATTTAAATAAATAAATTTTATTTATTTATTTAAATACGTCACTAATTCTCTAATGTCCCTCTATGATTAAATAAATTCTTAAATTTATTTAATTATCCTTTGTCTATTATTTCCTCCTGATTATTTAAATAAGTAAATTTTATTTATTTATTTAAATATGCCATTAATATCTTATGTCTTCTTATAATTAAATAAATTCTTTAATTTACTTAATTATTGTCTACCTTGGCATTCTCCTAATTTTAAATAAATGAAATTTATTTAAAATTGTCCCATTTTCTAATTTTTTCTCTCTAAGTAAATAATTTTAAATTAATTATTTATTGTCACATGGCCCCACCCTTTTTGAATTAAATTAATTTTTAATTCAAATAATTTCTAATATTATTTGATTTTCAAGCTTTCTCTTTTTCTTTGCCATCCTTATCTCCTTGTCACATGCAATCTTGTCCTTTGATTTGATTTTCTAGAATCAAATCTTGACCATTGATTCTAGGGCTTTGCCAAACTTTCAATCTTGGCCATTTATCCAAAATTGACTTTTCTATAAAATAGAAATTTTGGTCTCATTTGCACATCTCTTGGCATTCACATCTTATGCACATCTTATGCACTTCACATCTGTTGGAATCTACACTTTAAGCAATCTTGACATACTGGCATCTTGACATCTTAGCATTTGCATACTTTAGAATTGCTTCATAGTTGCTTTATAGTTGCATACTTGCATTGTGTTGCTTTTTAGATAGAATCCTTCAACATTTGCTTAGGACATTGTCATTATCATAGGGTTTTCATCAAAAATCTGAAGGAAAACATAATATTGCAGCAAATAGAGAAGGTGCAATGGAGGTCAATCATGGAGGTTGAAAACATTTGGTAAACTTTCTCCTTTTTTTCATGCCATTTACTCCTTTGTGCTTCATTGTTTTCTTTGGGTTATCTTATTTTAAGCTCTAATCTGCTAACCTAGGTTTTTCCCTAAGCTACATTGGTGAACCTGATGTCAAAATCATGCATTTTCCAAATTTTTGTAAGGCTTTTTTTTGGTTTTTGTAGGTACAGGTACAACGTGACACATTTGTTGTTTTAGGTGATGCATGTGACTTACTACGATGCATTTTCTTGCCAGAACAACACATCTGCTCTATTGTGATGCATCCGCTTTGCAGAATGATGCATTTTCCATACCATGATGAATTTTCTTTGCAAGTCTATACATTTTCCTATAGATTTCAACCTTCAGCCCTGAGACGCATTCATTGTGCAGAATGACATAGCTTCATAGAAATTTTTAGATTCTACCTTGCGACATATTTGACATGTAGAATGACACAATCATCTGGTAAAATTTATTTTCAGATTTTGCAGAATATTTTTTAGATTCCTCTTTTCCATTTAGTAGCTTAGGGGTTTTGGGTTACTAACATTCTGTTTCCAACATGTGGTGAGGATTCTAACCTTGTTTTTGTTGATTTTCTTATCACATTTTCAATTCCTTAAGCAAACAAGATCAATAAACAACAACTTGCATTCACATTCATATGGTTAAAATTTACATGCATTATCATGTCATGGGCTTAAAATGAACACAATCATGCATTGAAACTCATATGGTTAAAATGAGCATGTATTCTCACATCATGGGTTTAAAATGAACTTTTTCTTTCTCACATCAAGTTAAAAGTTTAAAAAGAAAAAAATTTCTTAAGTGTCTTTCTCACATTATAACTTTGGTAACTTAAATTTACAAGTGTCTCCAATTTGTGTAACCTTGATTCAATAATAAAAGTATCCTCTCCCCTTGCGCACTTGTGCGATACTAGATGCAAGAGAAACTATTATTCACTCTAGGAATTGGGCATTCCTTGCTGGGAAAAAGTACTCACCCCAAGGCGAATCAAACCAGAAATAGAGGTTTTTAGCCAAGCTACCCCTGACCAATATACAAATGTGAATCCTGATGGAAAACTTAGGATTACGAGTGCAGATGTGTCACACGGACAAGCGAATTCCCCAAAACCCTATTGAGCATAACCTCTTCGGGTTGGAATTCCTCCTGATTGGAGCTAATCTTTCCCCATGTGTGGCCACTCGAACGGGGGTCTCAAACTAAAAACTTTTTGTATAGTTGCCAAAAACCCATCTATTTGCTAGCACAAAATCGGTCGTTGCCAAGGCATCTACATTCTTGTAGTTCTTAGTAGAGGTGAAAAGTCTACCATGGGAGATTTATGGAGGCTTGAAGCTTGGTTGACCTAAGAAGTGATTGCAATGTAAGGGGGAGCCTATGTGGCCAAGCTTCTAAATTACCTACTAAGAATAAGTGCGGTTGGGGAAACCCATGTGGAATCTAGCAAATATAGTCCTTGCCTAACCTAGTATTTTGCTTGTCTTCATTGTGCATGTTTCATCATTCAAAGACAAAATATTGTGTTTGCCAAGTGTTTTCTGAGACATTGAAATAAATAAACACCTTTCACAGACCTGGAAACAATCACTCAAACTTAAAAAAATATGAAATTTTGCAAAAATTGCAAACAAATTAGACCTCCCTGTCTGCCTACAATGCATTTGCTATTTTGAGCAACACATTTTCTCTACTGAACCACATTTGATACTTTCTATGTTGCAATCACTTTGCTAAAACATATTTGCTACCCTTTGCAACACATCTGGCTATATTGAACCACATTTGACTTTCTGAGAGACACAATTTCTTTACTGTGTCATATTTGTTTCCTGAAATGATGCATTTGCTTATCCTGAAACGCATTTGACATCTTGAAACACATTTGTGACATAAAATGATGCAATTTCTTGGCAAAAACAAAAACACTATCATAGTCCAAAACCCGAGTCCAAACATTTTCCATTTACTACCAAACATCTTTTTCCAGTAGCCTCTGTTAAAAACCAGATAAGGAATTGCTCGAATCCTTCCTTCTTTGCATCTTTAGCTTGCATTATCCTATAGGTCCATCCTTGCAAAATTTTAGTTTCATCCTTAGACTTCATCATCATCATTCTCAGCCATCAACCAGTCCTTAGGTCTTCATCTTATTGCAAATTTTGGAATAGGAGAACTTACCATACTTTGGAAAATCCTTTCTTTCAAGAGCAGGTTATCATTAGACTTAGTCAAAATCCTTTCTTTTAGTCATTGTCCTTTTGTTAGACCTTTCCAACTCAAAAGTCTAGTTAGGAAACCTCACTTTGTCATCTTGTCATCTTGTCATTTAGTCATCCCAACAAGTCCTTTGATAATCCAAATTGAGACATAGATCAAGCCTTAGGTGGTTGAGTAAACCTTTTCTAAAATTCCATCAAAATCACTTTGACCTTTGGGTATGTGCAGGATCATGATGGGGTATGTGGCTGACGACTTTTTTTTACCCAAAATTGATGAGACAAAAATGGTTTTTAAAGGATATTCTCAAAATTCCACCAATATAAATTATGTTTTACTTTGAATTTAATAAATAATTATTATTCATTTTCTATTTGAATTACAACTAAAGTATTGATTGATAGGCTGATTGAAAAACATATATAGCGTTCAAATGGTATCAAATTTTTTGAATGCAAAACGTGCATCACATTATATGCTTCACATACTATAGGATTTAAAAAAAAAGAATTTCATGAAGTTTTGACCAAGTTAAGGTGGTTAGACATACGAGTTTTTATATTTTTTAAAAATTGTAATAAAAAATCATAATTAATTATTTACTTGGAAAAAAATGAAAAAAAAATATGCATTACATTGGGACATGAGCCCTATACTTATATCTAAAATATTATAAAAAAATATTATCATTTTATTGTGGTTAGGGCGGTTAGATAGACACCTACTTCTTATTTTTTCCCTAAAATTTAAGTAATACTACATTGAAATTTCAAAATTTCACTAAATAGATTTTTAAAAAATAAATAATAAACCTAGTAGTTTAGAAACTACATTCAATTTTCTACATATTCTATTCTTACATATTTTTGAAATAATATGGATAACTTATTCAAATTTTTACGTCAAGTTGCCTAACTTTGATTTTTTTGAATTTTTTGCCACTTAAGGGCTTGTTTTTTCCATGATGATCCTACACATACCCCTTTGCATTTGCATACCTTATTCCTAAAAATCTAAAAAAATAGTCTTCATTGTCCTTTTGCATTTGTCATTTCCCTTAGAAAGCATTTTCATATTACATTCCTTATTTCCAAAAAACCCAAAAACATTGTTATATTTACATCCCTTATTCAAAAGTTCAAAAACATAGGTCATAACATTCCCACTCATAGCCTTAGTTGTCATTTTAATCTTCCTCATTTGAGCAAAATCCTTATATGGTTGAGACTATGCTCCAAAGAAAAAGAAGACAAATGGATTCTTTTGGACAAGACATCAACACCTATAACTTGTCCAATGAGATGAACCAAGACACATCTTTTATCATTCCTTATAGTGACATAAACATGTCTATTCCTCGTGCAACCCATTTGAATCATTCATACATAAATATGAACACATTTGTGTATTTGAGGAAGATGTAGAAGTTGTAGCTCAAAATACTGAAGTGGCCTCTTTTGTGGAAGAATTGGTCTTGCAAGATAGAGACAGATATTCAGCCATGCTTTTGCACCAAGAGGCCAAATTTCCATGTGCATTTGACATTAATACCTTAAGAGAAGCCTCTCCTAGTCATGATGTGAACAATAACATAAACAACACCTCCAACACTAGTCAATCTCAAAACAATGCAAACAATAACATTGGGGCCACCACACAAAGTGCCACAAACACCATCAATGCTACCTCTGGTAAGACCTCCAATCAAAAAAATTCTAGCACTGTCAATGCAACATTCATTGGATTAACATCAACCATGTTACAAGACATGTCACAATCAATGTCTAAAATGACAACCACATCCTCACAGTCAATTGGAGCTACCTTTGGGTCCTCATCAATGGGAGTGAGTTCTTCAAACCTCTTATTTGGAGCTTCATCTAGTACCATGGGAAAAACATCGTCTAATCCTTTATTTGGGTCTTCAAATAATGTCATGGGAACAACTTCATTAATACCCATGTCCCTCAAAGTAAAAACACCAACATTCCCCATGGGTACATGTACTAATATGGACAAGGCAAACAGATGTCATAGCACATGAATTCATTTGGACAAAAAAATACCCAAGGTCAACACATCCCAAAAATATCGACTAACATTGCTGGGGGGAACATCACACATTCGTACCAATCAACATATCCCTAATCAAAACATGCAATACCAACAATACATACCAAACCAAAACACATCTTCACAACAATTGGGGCCTCATGGAATACCTATCACTAACATGTGTGATGCTACAAATAACCCTATAATTGACACATTCATAGCCCAAATTGATACCTTACAAAAATAGATGTAGAACATGCAACTACAACAAACAAAGACTCACCCATCATATGACCTATGTCCATATCCTTTTGACATGAATCCACACATGCCAAACTTCACTCCTGGATATGTGGTGCCAAAATTTACTAAATACAAAGGCAAGACGAACCCCCTTGAACACATTCGAGAATGTACAACCAATTGTGTGGAAATCGCCTATGAACATACTTATTTGATGAGACTCTTCCCTAGGAGTATTGCAGGTCCCACACTTGAATGGTTTTCCACCTTTCCCAAGGGAATAAAATCATGGGACAATCTTGCAAATAGATGTGTGTGAAATTATGCCTATAACATTGAGACAAATGTCTCCATTACCAATTTATGCACACTTACTCAAGAAGAAACTGGTGAGACCTTTATCCCATTCTTCCAAAGATGGAGAATTTTAGCAAGTCATTGCCATGTTGAGATACTAGAGAAAGAAAAAGTTGACATGTTTGTCCAAAACCTCCTAGGCCCATTGAAATATGGCTTGCAAGTTCACTGTTGCACCACCTTTATAGACTTAGTCGAAAAGGGATTCCATCTTCAAAAGTCCCTTATTGCTAAAGGAGAGCTCAAATATGGCCCTAAGAACACAAACAAAAATTCACCTACTAACAAGAATAAATACTGGATAAAAAATAAACACATAACCAATGATGGTGTGGTGGACACTAAGGCAGTAAACACAATGGGTCCTGTACTCACTCTCAAAGGAGCTCAACCATAAAATGCACCACTAATCACACTGACACCCACTACAAATGCCATTCAAAATAATAAAAATAATCAAAACCAAGAAATTTCCCAAGAGACGTACATACACTACCTTGGGCGAACCATACAAAGAAATTCTTAAGAAGCTCCTTCAAAATGATGTCATCACATTACAAGACCCTAAGCCATATGACCCAGGGAAGTTTAAGCCATCTTGGTGGGATGACAATGTGTTCTATGACTACCACCATGCAAAAGGGCATAAAACCTTCTCTTTTCGATAACTAAGAAATCTGGTACAAGACCTCATTGAAAATTGCACCATTGAACTAGGTGGACAACAATTTGCTTCAAACATATACCATATAGTTCATAAGAACCCACTATAGGACCATGGTTCAAATAATCCCTCCCAAGACTAATAATAACCGAGCTAATTACACTCACACCACCTTTGACTATTCTGGTGGACCCATTATTAACCACCTCCAAGCTACCAATGAATATGTCAATACCATTACTGTCAAGAGAGCACCTGAATGTAATGTCACTACCCATGGTGGAAAGGTCACCATAGCTGGTCCTCCTTGTTGTACAATTTTTTGCACACACGCCCCACTGTAGGTAGGGACCATCTTTCGGTTCGTTTTGGTGCTTTTTCCCTTTCTTTTGAGGTTTTGTCTTACTTAGGCATGTGTTTAATTGTTTATTTTGAATGCCTAAGTGTTTCCAAGTTATTCATTGAAAATATTGAGTTCTGGATGAATTTTGGGCTTTTGCCCTGATCCAGGATTTTTCTCTCTAGTCATATTTTCCCAGATACTGCTTGGATTCCAGTTGAACCTTGTTGCTCGGGACTTTTGGGTCTTCGTGGATTTCCATGTGGGTCATATTTTCCCTTATTCTGCCCTATTATCGGATTCCCGAAATCCTTCTCTGGCTGTCCTATCGACTGCATTAATGGCTCTGTGAGTGGTCAGAGAAGTGTATTTAACTTGGTTTTGAGGTCTTTTATGCCATCCTACTTCTTATTTGCCCTTGTTGTGCTCTGAAGTGCTTTCATGTGAGTATCTAGTTGAAATTTTGGGGCGTTCAACTTTGATTTGATTGATTTGGTGGTGGTTTCTTGTGTGCTCTCACCTCTGTTCTTTGTGGGCACTGCTGGGCTTTGTGTTTACTACTTCTAAGGTCAATTCCCACTTTGTAATGGTATGTCTATGATTTCCTGGCCTTTGATTGAAAATTATGAATGTCACATTGGTATTGTGAAGACTTGTGGGATTTGAATTCTTGTGTATTTTTTCATTTCGTGCTAGGGTTGGTTTGTTTTGCATCATTTGTCAGCCCTTGGGTAAGTCTTGAACTCACTTGTCTATCTGCATTCTGATGAATCTTACCTGAGAATAGTTAGCTAACCCAAGTAGCGACTTAGCAATTGAAACAACTAAATTCTGAGCTTGTTTGTGTGCTAATGGTGGATGAATAGGGTTTGGGCCTAGGGCAGTGCCATGTCTAGTTATTTTGTTTTATGGTTGGACTAGAATACAAAGAAAGTTCATGAGAGGTCTGTCCCTGACTTGCCCTAAGTTAAACTTGTCGAAATCCATAGTCGGTTCAGTGTCTGGATGAAATCGGGACTCTCCATCCCTTCTAGATTCCCTTCGCTCTGACCACTCAGGATCGTTGAGATATCATATTGACTACCTTGAGGTTTGCCGAAATGGTCCTCCTAGGTTCATGTCAGATCATCGTGACACTATCGCTTTTACGCCGATGAAATCCTTTATGCATATTAGTCGGCAAGACCTTTCACTTTTGTCGAGACCTCACCCCATGAGGAGATGTCTCATCGACGTGCTCGCTCACACTCATTTTTGGCAAGACAAGTCCAAGTTGCCAAGAAGTCTTGGTGGGATCTAGTGGCTTTACCAATGCATTTGTGTCACTGTGACATTCATCCTTCGACAAGACCTTTCGCTAAGCACCTCTGCTTTTGTCAGGCTATGTTCTTTTCGGTCATTGTAACCATTCGAGTTTGGGGAGATGCCACTCTGATTGCCCTGCGTTTCATTGAAAAGGCCTTCTTAGGTTTATATTTAATCACTAGGACCTTGCAATTCTTTCATCAAAATTCTCTTGGTCGGGGTGACTTCATAGTGTCACCAAGATGTCATAGCGGGTCCCTAAAGTCTTGACGGTCTTCCGCTTTGTCACTGTGACTTTCTATTTCGGCGAGACCTTTTACCGAGCATGTTCACTTTCGCCAAAGTCTTTCTATCAGGGAGACATCCATCTTTTCGTTGGGACCTCTGGCCAAACTCAAATGTTTTATCAAGAAACCCTCCTAGGTCCTTTCGTTTGTGATGATCATATCTTTCTCACACCAAAAATTTGTCGAGTGCTGTCGGCGGGACACTTCACCTTCTTTGAGACATCACATTGATAAACTATTGTCTAGCTGAAGTACTTGTTTAAATCCATCAGTCAATGAGACATGAATCATTTGCCAAGACCTTACCCCACCCACCCTTGGCTCATACCGATATGTTTGCTATGACACTTTTTTCTAAGACATTACATCGAAACAATTGACTCTTGGCGAAACCTATTTTGATTGCATCCTTCGGCGTAACTCTCGAAAGTCGCCAAGACTTCTCGGCGAACTCATAACTTTTGTTGAAACATTCATTCCAGAATTCCCATTGGTCTGAAACTTTTCCTTGACCATGGATGTTTCCCAGTACCAGATTTCTCTGAAATCTACCGTTGCCCCAATTTTTTGAAGACTTCCATCTTACTCATTTCTCGCGAAAATCCGTCCCTCATGGATTTTCCCGAAACTTGATGAAATGTAAAGGAACATAAAATAATTAAACCTGTTTATAATTTGTGATGCTTTTGATGATTATTTCGTATCATATTTAGATCTCTCATGTGATTTATGGATTAAAAATGATCAAGTTTATTGATTAAGTAGGTGTTTCTTGGGCTTTTCACTAGAATCTGATTAGTTTGGAATTTCTTGAATTCCTCTTTGGCTCATATTTCGTGGATGGTCTTGAAACCCAAAATTTTTTGGGATCATTTTATATGAATTTTAATGACACCTTGACAATGAGAGATGCATTCTAGTGGTGTTTTGATGGGTTAACCTTGCTTTCTTGTGGTTTTCATTATGTTTTCATGTTGAATGCAGGCTGAATCAAGCAAAATGGTAGCTGGTTCCTCATTGTCTGATGCCGAGAGGATCAAGCTGGACATTAAGAGCAAGGTCCCTGAAAGAAAGATCACTTATGTCTGGTCAGAAGTCATTGATACAAATGTTGGCCTCTGGGATTATGAGGAATTTAAAGAAAGAATGGTGGCTAAGGATCTTCCTTTGGTGGCTAGAAGAATGAGGGAATCCGGTTTGTCCCACGTTGCTGGTTTCCCCTCTATAGTGCAGTGCTATGAGCTGGTCCTTGAGTGCACTAGGCACTATGATCAGGATACACAGAGGATAATTGGTCCTCAAGGGAGGGTTGTTGCTAATATCAACCCGGTCTCCATTGCTCAGACCTTCGACATGCCTAATCAATCTCATGTGGTGGGATTCACCATTGAGGCAGCCCAGGAGTTCTATGATGACTAGACTATGAAGTCACAGTAGCTAATCAACTCCTGGCTGGAGAAGCCCAAGTCCCACTATTCCAAGTTGCCCAAATAGTTGCACAGAGAAAAATTCAAGAAGGAATACTATGATGCCATCACCTTTCTCAGCAGGGTGCTTGGATTAAGGAGTGCTGGTACATTTGAGAGTTGGATGTACCATGCGATTGTGAGGATGGAACAGGAGAAATTTGACTACCATTGGGTAGGGGTCATCAGCCAAGTAATTCATAAGCAGTTGTCCAATGTGTTGCAGACAAAGACCTTTACAATGACCTCATATTTGGTCTATGCACTTGCTAGGTTCCATCCCTACCGAGGATTAGATACAAGGGGAATTTTTGGAAAGGACATCATCTATGAAGTTTTCCCTTAGTTGCATTGGGGAGGTTCAAACTACAGGAGGGAAAATGATGCATTTACAATATATATCGCTAGAATGCTTCAGGAGGCAGAGGATGTCAGGATTTCAGATCTGGCTAAGGAGCTCATCAAGAAATATGGGGCATGGTTCATCCAGTTCTCTACTTTCTCCTACATTTAGGTTGATGGCTATCAAAAGGCCCCGTACAGACTTCCAAGGTATCCCACTGACCACATCATATTGTTGGAAGTCACTAGGAAGATTTGTGATTTTGATGCCATTGTCAAGAAAGACAAACATAAGATAGGATTTGGTGGAGATTTTCCCCTAAGGATTGGCACTAGAGAGGTATGTCCTTCCATTGGTTCTGACCAAGCTTCAGAAGAAGAATTAAGTGCTCTTGGTTTGTCTCTCCACTCCAAGAGATCCAGATTTGACATCACAGGGGAGGCTCAAAAGAAGTCCAGTAGAGAGTATAGTCATAAGGTTGATTTAGAGGATTATTGGGCCAACTGTAGTGATGAATATGAGGTCAAAAGGAAGAAATTCTCTTGGCTTCCAGTGGATGCAATCTGATTATATAATGTAAGAGCAGTGCCTGATCAATTGGAAGATGATGGGAACTTAATCCAGGATCATGCCTATGAAGCGGTAAAGGACAAACCAATTGGTGATATAGACTGGATAGAGGAGGAGCAAATAGAACTGAAGCAATTGATGGATCCAATTCTTAAGGTTACCAAATGTGGTTCAAACACATGATATGGGAGATGGAAAACAAAGGAGTGAAGTGCACGTACAACCTGATGGGAGACTTAGATTCCCACTCCACTTCTGAAGAATCTAAAAAGTAGGATCCCAAAGGTAAAGGTAAACTGGACTCCCCTATTAAAACTAAATCTAAAGGTGTACAAGAAATAGAGGTCTAGGAAGCATAAAAATAGAGGAGGCCAAAAGCCAAGAAGAGAACAAGGACTAAGAAGTCCAAGCAGAGTCCTGAGGTTGATGCTCCTATGCTGAAGAGGAAGAGAATTATCAAACTATCAGTGAAGGCTACCTCCAAGGTTGGGGAAGAAGTTTCCCCACTAGTGATAAATCTTGAAAGCTCAGAGGAGAAGGCCAAAGTGTATGCAAGGAAGTCTAGGACTCCTTCTCCTAGGGACAGTGTGCCTAAGGCTAACCTACCTCCGGTGGCTTTTCATGATGAGCAACATGATTATGTGCCTCCCGCTCATGAAACCCAGAGTGAACTAGGTGAGACAAAGGGTGTTGATGATCATTTCGGTACTGAGGATGAGGAATTTCATGAGGGAGAACTCTATAGTGCAGAGGTAGAAGTGGAGGAAGAAATGCAATCTCCCTTGGATACATATGTAGAGTCACCAGTCACCAATGAAGCAGTTGAATCTCCTCCAAGGGAGGAAGAGGCAGAAAAGGTTCCCTCGCCTGTACATGAGGAGGAACATGTTGAAGAGGAAGAAAGTAAGAATGATGAGACTCCTGATGAATAGAACTTGAATGAGGAAATAGTAGAAGATCGACAGGAAGAGGAAGTGGGGTAGAGCAGGGTGCAATTGGAGTCTACTATCCCTAATTGGCTAGAGAAGGAGATAAAGAGAAAATAGGTGGTAATGGAGGATAGTCTGCCAAACTGGGACATACTACTGGCCAAGATTGGAAAAGATAAAGGGAAAAAGAAGGCTAGGGTGATCTCATGAGTCGAGAGGGATGAGGCACATAACAAAGTGGTTCATATTGCTACCCCTGCTCCAAACAAAGACATAGATGACGTGGCTGGAAGTGATTATGATATATAGACTTTTAATCTTGGGCCTACATCAGTTGAACAGGATATTGAGGACTATGAGGTCTCCAGTGCAGTTATGGTAGATTGATTGAGGGAGGAAATGAAGGCCAAGTAGGAGCTAAAGAGAGAACATGAAAATCTTAGGAGGTGCTTGGAGGAGTTAATAAGGCCTTTGCAGTCTATTAATCCTTCTTCCTCTACTACTAATCCTCTACCTCAGGAGACCATAACTGAGCTTGAAAAGATGAAAGCTTCCACCCTTGCCACTGTGAATTGGTTGAAGGAGTGCAAGAAAAGGGTGATGAGGCTATTAAGGAGATCCTATCAACGGGGAAAGATGTTATTATGGTGACTAATTGGTTGAAACAAGTGTTGGCACAAGATAAGGAGGATATGGACCTCCTTCTACAGAAAACTAGAACTCTGATGGAATACAACCGTGACAGGTTGGTAAGCGATGGGATTCTTTCTTCCTCTAGAGCTATCGAACCTTGGGAGTGGTTTGAGGCATTGCAAATCAGGCAGAAGGTGTTGAAAAATATTCACAAACGAGGGAAGTAGATTGATGACAACTTGACTAAGATTTACAATGGTTCCATTGCCTTCTTCGAAATCATGACGGGAAGAAGAAAGATCGCGCCCAAGTACTTGAGCTTGGAATAGTTGAGAGAATGGTGGCATGATGTGTATGCACCACTTGATGATGGTTCTGTTTCTGAGCACCAACTAGATGACGTGGCCACCTACCTCGTAGTTATTGATAAACATGTGGCATACATGGTAGATTGGGATAGGTTGGTCGAACACTCAAGGGATGAGATTGCGTCCATGGAGAGGCAACTTAGGGTTCTACCAGTACCACCTATGACCAACTTGGATGGAGCATTCTTGAAGCTACATGAAGAGTCAGATTGGCATGGGGATAATAGGGAAGAGAGCTAATGATAGGTTGTGGCGCGATTTGTGCTTCCCTATTATCTTCCCACGCATTGTCTGAGCTGCATTGTGGATCCTAGGCTGACCTCAATGGGATGCACATTTAATTCTTGTTTGAACCATTTCAAAGACTCTCCTAGCTGAGTTGTTGTGTTGAGTTATTGCTGCGAAACCCTTGCCTACCAACGGGATTTTCTGGGAATTCTATATATTGGGCATGTTGCCTCATTTGTAAAGGGTTAGAATAGTTAGAAATAATTAGAAGATCAGAATTTGTAACTAGAACATAGAGCAGAGCTAGTTAGAAGTAGAGTAAGTTAGCAAGTAGTTGCCCTCAAGCGAATATTGTAACAAAAAGCTAAAATTGTTGCTACAGTGAACAATTCAAATGAAAATAGTGACATTGTGATTTGGTGCCATATTTGTGCTCTCTTGTTTTGCATGGTTTTTTCCATTCCATCTTTAAAATTGATTTGAGTTGGTAAATATCTAGATTAGATTCAATTTGATAATGTTTGTGATTTGATACTTAAATGTTGCAGCAATCTCTTAATCCATACTTTTTGCAACCAACTGATTGTTAGTTGCTTTGCAAAGTTAGCTTGGACTTTTCATATTCCTTGTGCTTAAGTTTGATTGTGAAGGTTCATTCACTTCAACTGTAAAAGGGTTGTTTGAATGAGTGTTCATGATTTGAAAATATTAACACCTCAGAAGATTGCACTATTTTCTATGAGATTGTAGATTTATCTTGGTCAAGTAGAAATCAGTTTTGAGGGATTGGTCCATTTCGAGTATTGGTTACTTACATTGTTAATTTTAGAAGTAGTATTAGATTTAGAACTCTCTTTAAAACCATTATCCTTTTCTATTTCTTTAATAATTGGATTAAATCTTGGATTGAAGGCTCACTAGTTTGTTAAATCTGATAAAATTGATTCAGCATTTGCTCGTAGTAGGGTCCCATTGTGATTACCAGCATTTCACATTTCGTTACTGAGTTGTTTATTCACTATCAAGACCTGACATTAGAGACCTTGGGGTTATCTCTTGAGGCTTGCTGATAGAGATTTACCTTTCAAGAGAGATAGGATATTATATTATGTTTGGTTATTATTGTGCAGAAAACACGATCAACACTCCTCTCCCTAGATAGTTGAAGATTATGACACCTGGTCTATCCATCAAACATTCACAATTTGGTCCATCCACTAAATAGTCACAACCTAAGGGACAATTCAACCTCATTGACTAATTAGGAAAAAAACCTACTCAAATCTCTATACTTGAGTTGTTACACATTTCTCCTATGCACAAGGCCATACTTGACAAAACTTTACAAGAATCATCAGTCCTTCGTGACATTGATGTCAACCAATTTGAAGCCATGGTGGGATGCCTAACCACTCCCCCTCAAATAACATTTTCAGACCAAGACTATTTGTCACCAAAATTTTCTCATAATGACACAGTACACATTGAATTCTTTATCCATAAACATAAGGTCAGACAAGTTTTAGTAGATGGTAGAGCAGGACTGAACATATTCTCCCTAAAACTAGTTAAGGATGTAGGCTTCTTTGATGCTTGTGTATATACCATCAAGAGCATTGTTATAAAAGCATATGATGATAAAGAATGCTCCTCTCAAGGTGTTATCACACTTCATATCAGAGTTGGGCTGGTTATTGTAGATATGACATGTCAAGTCTTTGATCTTGAGCTACCGTATAAAATCTTGCTTGGTTGACCCTGGATTCACACCCTAAAAGTTGTTCCCTCCACTTCTATCAATGCTTGAAGTTTCCTTTTCATGGTATCGAAATCACCATACATGGAGACCCTAATCCTTTCTAGTATTGCACTAATCTAAGGGGTATTTCAGAACATCAAGTGCCCATTAATTGAGAAGCTTTGACCTCCTCTTCTTCCAAATACATTGATTCGTTCACACTTGCCAAATCATCCACATCCACTCCTTCATCCTAAAGGCTGATCCTAGTATCAAGATCTAGGACCAAGGTTGTGGGGAATATAAATTGAACACGGCCTACTACATCACTAAGATACCCAAGTCTCCTAAGGCTTATGGTTGACTTTATTTTAGAATGGAGCCTAAAGAGATTTTCAAAGTTCCTCCATCATGGATTTTTATAAAATGGGGTGAAATGAGCAAAGAAGAAATTGGAGACCTATCAACTTGGATGTATAAGGACCCAGAAGATCCATCCCCATTACCAGTCTATATGTATGGTAAAGGCTATGACATAATGAAGGAAAAAGGCTACAATGGAACTAATGGCCTTTAAAAAAATAAAAAGTAGAATACGAGAACATATAATGCCTTCCTAAAGACCAAAGCTTCTTGGGTTAGGGTTTGTGTTACCTGAAATTGATGATCAACATACCAATGTACTTTTAGGTGAGAGCGTGAATGCTTCTGAAAGTGTCGAGACTATTGAATATTCCCTTACCAAAACTGATTCACACGAATGGGAATTTGGCTCCAAAAAATCCCTAAGTGATTGTTGCCTTGATGAGTTGTTCTTTGAGCTTGGTGAACTATCCTTTGATGAATGATTCAGGCAGATGTTCAAAGTTGACCTTTCTAAAGACACTCCTAAAATCCCATCGAAGAAAGAGGAAGGGGTCATACTTGTTTGGCCGCACGACAATGATAAACTTGCACCATCATTTGAATGTCATCCTGACACATCCATCTACCCATCTGACCCTAATGACCATCATATAGACTCATGTGAGTCACCACATGACACTACCAACCATGATTCCAATGCATTTGTCCCTTATTTTGTTAATGAGTCTGAATCAAGTGAAGGAGAATACTAGATAGAATCTGAATGGGAGTTGGAAGATGACAATTTCATCTTCACCCTTTTCGAATATGTCTGCATGATTTCTGCATCCTCCCCACCATTTTCCAATACTGATGATGGTGTATCCTTAGTCTACCCACAATTAATTTATTGGGATCAACAAGGCCCGCCAGTCACAAACATATTTCAAAATGATGAAGCCATTGCAAAATTCATGGGACTACAAGAGGGAATACCAAATGGGGACCACAAATATGGAATTACCATAGACCTAGATTGTGCAACATACTTTAGGGAAACTATGCCATCTTCTAGTCACAAAATTAAAAAGAAAAACAAAAAACAAAAAATGGTACATCTTTAGGTGAAAACCAAAAGGAACCTTCTAACGATAAAAATGTAAAAATAAAGGACATATATGAGGGTGAAAACCACTTCAAGGTGCCCAGGGATGGAGGATTGGAATTTCTCCTCGTCACTCAAGAAAAATTGGCAATGCACATAGAGGACACCATGGAGGTCAACATAGCCACAACAGAAGATCCTAAAATAGTCCTCTTTGTAGCATCTTTGACAAAGGAAGAGAAACCTGAATTCCACAAATTCTTTTAAGAGCATAAGATTGACTTTGCATGGTCCTATGCCAATATACCTAGGTTGGATCCAAAACTAGTCTTGCACCATTTTCCCCTACTTCCAAATGCCAAGCTAGTGAAACAGAAGCTGCGAAAAATGCACCCACAAATCACCTTGTTAGTTAAAGCAAAGCTCAAGAAATTGCTAGATGTGGGATTCATACAGTCAATAGAGTATGCTAAATGGATTTAAAATCTTGTACCTATCACCAAACCAAATGGTTAGATACTCATCTACATAGACTTTTGTGACTAGAATAAAGTGTGTCCAAAGGATGATTTTCCATTACCTAACATAGACATCATAGTTGACCTTACACTAGGATACAAGATGATGTCCCTCATGGATGATTTCTTGGGTTATATGTATAGTTGTTTCTGGATTCGATTTTGTAAGATTTTTTGAATCAATGTTTTGAATCATATCCTTGAGCTCTCTATCCTGATGATGGATCATAGTGTGATTCGAAACATTGATTCAAAAAAGCTTACACAATCAAATCCAGAAACAACTATTCATACTCTTATGGATTGTGGAAATCTAATAACTTTTCTTTGGTTATAATCAAATTCGGATTTCCCTTGAAGATTAGTATAAAATGGCACTCACATGTCCCTGGGGTACATACTATTGGAACACCATGCCTTTTGGTCTCAAGAATATAGAGACCACATATCAAATAGTCATGACAATAATATTCCATGACATGATGCACAAGCTAATGAAAGATTGTGTGGATGAGATTTTGGAAAAGTATTTGACATGCAAGGATAACCTCAATGTGCTAGACAAAATTTTCAAGAGATTGGAAGAATACAAGGTCCACTTGAATCCTAAGAAATGTCTTTGGTGTGATAGTAGGAATTTTTTTTGGATATATAGTTTCTCATCGAGGCATTGAAGTTGATCCAGCCAAAGTGAAAGCCATATTAGATATGCCTCCCCGAAAAGGAATAAGTAAGTTAATGACATTACAAGGCAGATTACAATCTATCAGCCACTTCATCGTATAGTTAGCAGACAAGTGCCACCCATTTCAGCATCTCATACACAAGGAAATCCCCTTTGTGTGGATTGATACATGTCAAGATGCCTTCCAACAAATAAAGGACTATCTATTGTCACCTCCTATCTTAATGCCGCCCATTGAAGAAAAACCTTTGATTCTATATATTTCTACAACAACTTCAGCACTGGGGGCATTTTTCACATAAAATGATCATGATGATAAGGAAAGGGAAATATATTACATCAATCGCATATTGGTTGGATACAATCTCAACTACACATCTATTGAACACGCTTGTCTTGCAGTTGCATTTTCCACCTAGAAGTTAAGACATTACATGTTGAATCACAAGACACAACTTGTAGCAAATATTGATCCCCTGAAGTATCTCCTAAGTCGTGCAACATTGACAAGTCATTTGGAAAAATGGGTAATGATCTTGAGTGAGTATGACATACAGTATGTGGAATGAAAGGCCATAAAAGGACAAGTGATAGCAGATCAATTGATAGATGCACCAGTACAAGGCAATCATCCATTGGTAGTAGACTTTCCTGATGAGTCCATATTTCATACAAAACCAAAGTCACTATGGAAACTATACATTGATGGGTCTCTACTAGTCATGGATCAGGAGCAGGTATACTATTTGTCACACCACAAAGAGATTCCATCCCTAAGTCATTCTGCATTGCTTTTCCATGTACAAATAATGTTGTAGAATATGAAGCACTTGTCATAGGACTTCGAATGGCCATAAAATGGAAAATAAAAACACTTCATGTCTTTGGAGATTCTTAGTTGATCATCAACCAAGTCAACTATGAATATGACACCAAAGATGAAAAATTAATGCCTTACAAATGAATGGTTGACAAATTTCAGACATATTTCCACATACTTGCTTTTGAATAGGTTCCAAGGGCACATAACAAGGTGACATACATAATGGTTACAATCGGATCTCTCCTAGACATTCCAAGCAATGTGCCATAGTTTGAATTCTTGGTGGAACAACTTTTGGTTCCTACATATGACATTCCAGAGTTAGAAATGGTTTATGAGCTTGTTGGTCCCAATTCACCATGGTATCAAGACAGTAAATGACTATCTCTAGTCCCAGACCCTTCCTCTGAACCTATCCAACAACCAATGGAAATCCTTTATCTACAAAGCCACCCGATACACCATCATCAATGACACCTTATACCACCATAGCTTTGAAAATACCCTTTTAGATGTCTCGACACTAATGAAGCACAAACAACCTTACGTGAGGTACATGAGGGTATATGTGGATCTCATTCAAGTGGCTCTACCTTAGCCAAGAAGATCACAAGACTTGGTTATTGCTGGTCGACAATGGAAAAAGATGTACTTGAGTCTGTCAGAACATGTCGCCAATGTCAAGTACATAGTGAGTTGATTCATGCACCAGCACAAGAACTTTGGTCAATTACTTCTCTATGTCCCTTTGCATAATGGGGACTCGACCTCATGGGAAAAATCCATCCTACCTCTTCCAATGGCCAAAAATTCATTATCACCGCCACTGAGTATTTCACTAAGTGGATCGAAGCCATCCCCCTCCCATACATAACCGACAAGCAGATCTCCAAATTTATCCTCAACTACATCATTTGTTGGTATGGTGTTCCACAGTCCATCATCATAGACAATGGTCATCCATTCAAAAATCAATACATCTGTGAGTTATGTGAACACTTCATATCCAACATCATTTCTCCATGCCATACTACCCACAAGGAAATAATAAAGCTAAGGAATCTAATAAGACAATTATCAAAATTCTTAAGAAGACAATCAATGACGTTGGTTGTGACTAGAAAATACAACTTAACCCTACTCTATGGGCTTACCACACTAGAATTTTCATGCCTATAGGATCCACTCCATTCACCTTGTTCTTTGGAGCTAAATCCATCTTTCCCATCAAGGTTTTAAATTCCATCATTACAAGTCTGCTTGAAGGGTATGACCGATGATGAATAATATAGACAGTCATGACTGCATGAACTAGAAATGTTAGAAGAATGCAAACACAATGCCCTAAATCATTTACATGCATATTGGAACCACCTTTGGCATAGTTATAACAAGAGATTCATGGTCAGAAAGTTTGGCATTGGTGACTTGGCCCTAATACAAAATCTTAAGAATCAGTCTGATAGAGAAAAACCCAACAAGTTTGAGCCTAATTGGCTAGGTCCTTACATCATCATGACCTCATTTGGTTCTGGAGGATACCAGCTAGCTACTCTATATGGTGAACAACTGACAGAACCCATCAACAGTCTACATTTTCAAAATTTCTATGCATAGAATCAGAGAGCTAGGCTAAAAACTATCAAAAATACAAAAAAAATGAAAAATATAAAAAAAATCGTCACACTGATGAAAACTTGGCAAATAGGCATCTAGGTGACACCAATAATAATAATAATAATAATAAAATGACAAAAATAGTAAAGAGAAATAATTCATCCAATAGTGAAAACCTGGTAAATAGGCGCTTTGGATAAGTACCATGGGGAAAACCTGGCAAACAGGCACCATGTGTAGTCAATCTTTTCTTCACCATCTAATGTCACTCTATCTGCCTTAATCCATAATAAACACCCACTTTTCTGACAACCGCCATGATATCTTGTCATAAAACCCTACCATTTCTTTCCATGGATGGCAATGGTTGACATTAGGTCTTGGCATACCATTTGTTTGTCATCCACAGCATGTCCTTTTCACATCCTTCAAACTTGTCTAGTCCTGGACCTGACTGGAGGCAATTCTTTATCACCTAACTATAATGGGTATCATACATGGTCCTGCCAATTGAAAATGTCTTGAAAAAAGACCAAAAATCATAAAATGTTACGAAAAAAGACAAAAAAGTCATAAATGTTCTTAAAAGAAGACAAAAAGAATCATAAAATGTCCTAAAAAATGACAAAAAAAATCATAAAATATCCTGAAAAAAAAGACCTAAAAATAAAAAAATGTCCTAAAGAAATACAAAAGAATCAAAATATGGAGAAAACACAAAAACATCCAAATAACACTTGGAAATCCCAAAAATAGAGTCATAACTTGTCAAGTCAGTCATGTTAGTCAGCCCGTGTCATTTTCAAACTACATTGTCTTTGCGCATTTGCTAGGTAGGCAAGGCTCACTTTGGGCCCTTGAGACATTAGGTCAGTCCTTTTAGGTTTGTCCAAATAAAGTCATGACTCAATCTTTGGTCATCAAGACAAAGTCATTGGTCGTGTCAAACTACGAGGTCTATGAGTGTATGATGTAGGAAAGGCTATCTTTCGATGAGCTCCCAAGGCCACACTAGGTCAATCCATTAGGGTTCATGACACTACACTAGCACACATGTCAAAGGTGTTCAAGACAAACAAATTATTTCAAAACAGACAATTTCTCAAACAAAATTTGGCAATCATTTAATCAACAGGTCAATTACATTTGCATGTCAACGTGGGCATGTAGTCAATTCTCTCAAAACAAGTCAAACTACCATACCCTTGGTTATTCTTCAGATGTGTCCTTTTGAAGAACAACCCTTATCATTTATTTATGCCTTGTAATGTGTCCTTCCTAGGAATCGTCACTATCATATAGCATTTTGAGGGATTCTCTTAGCATTTGAGGATCAATCCCCTTGACATCGACATCATTCAAGATGTGTACTTCTTGAATTTGGCATTACCTGGCATTCATCATCTTGGCATCATCAAAATTGGCATGTAGACATCATCACACTTGGCAGCTCAACATTGTCAAACCTGACATCTTGATACTCAAAACACTTGGCATTCATACACACTTGGAAAACACTTGGCAAACATTATCTTTGCATTTTTTCCTTTTATTTTTCATCATGCTACTAGTTTCTCAAGGATGTCTTGACAACAGGATTTAGAGAAGCAATGATGCATCATGATGATTGGCGTGTATTGTCTTTTTCAAATAGTCATGTTGCTAGCTCCTTGAGGATGTCTTGGCAACAGGATTTAGAGGAGCAACGATGTTTCATGACTTGTCTTTATTGTCTTTATGGTTGGTTATGACAAAAATACTAGGGAAATTATGCTCTTAGTATGAGTTATGACCATCCTTGTCTATGACTACTTGTCTAATGTGATGGTACAACCTTGCACACCATTGATCTATCTCATGCCATGGTGCTTGTTGGCCATTACAATAATCTTCTCAATGATGATTAAGAGCAACAATTCCTAGTTCTTTGGTAATATGTTGAAGGATTCAGTCTTCATACTAACATCCATCTTCTTTTGTCTTGTCATTTATCTTTTTCCATCTCCTGATGATATCCTATGACATACAAAAATATAAGGGCATACATCATCATATAGGCATTGCATTAGTTCATCATACATTTACATATATCCATTCAATTAGTTACATTAAAATATTTACATACATGTAGACATTTGCATTCCCATAACATATAAGTGCATTTAACATTTCCATACATCATCCACATCATCAATGCATAAACATCATAATATAAGGCAACTCATGTCACATTATCCATATATACATATTCATGTAGCAATGCATCCATAATCATAAACATGGAATTCCTTAGAATCAAAACATTATGCATCCATATAAAACATCATTATCACCATCATATAATCATCATAACATAATGTCATCATGGCATATAAACATAAATAATCATCATAACTGCATACATCACATGACATATAAAATGTATCATCATAATTATCATAATCATCATTATAAAGCATATATCATAAACATAATAAAATCATAAAATGCATCATCACATAACATAAAGCATATAAACCACATCAAAACTACATCATATATAATCTCAAAAAAATTATGTAACAGGATAGAGTCAAGAGATATCCCAAAAATAGAGCTCACAAGTTTGATGGTCAAAATATGAATGTATGAAACATAATGTCAAGAGAACAATCAAAATGTCTCTAAGCTATGCTCTCCTCATCCCCTTGAGGAGAAGAGCGAGGTGACCGATGCTCTATAAGAGGAACTAATGGCATCATGGAAACAGTGGGCAGACTATGTGAAGCTGATGGACCTATGGCTGGTGGCTGACTATACTCTGACATATGACCTAAGGCAGATGACCCTTGGATATGGCTAGAATTTTGACTCGAGGAATGCTTGTGGCTATGATGGTATCTATGACTTGATGAATGTCTTGAAGAAGTAGAACCACCCACACTGATCTAACTGTGGCTACTATGTGTGCGATTGTTGCTCCCTGACCTAGTCCCTATCTTACTCTGTGATCTAGATAATCTAGGCTCCCTCTGATCAGCTAGCACGACTCTCTCATATAGCATACAATACTAGCCCCTGCTGGCACTGACTCTGGCTAACTCCCTCACCATATTCCCAACTATCCCTACACATAACTCTACAAACCTTG
Source organism: Sequoia sempervirens (assembly GCA_007258455.2). Lineage (NCBI taxonomy): Eukaryota > Viridiplantae > Streptophyta > Pinopsida > Cupressales > Cupressaceae > Sequoia > Sequoia sempervirens. The sequence goes on along the minus strand of VDFB02047397.1, from coordinate 42,644,859 downwards.
CACATCAGCTCTCTGTCTTGCATCGTTAGATCTCAGCTTGATCTCTCTTGACATGAGTCAGCTCTAGCTCCACTTGTAGGGATCTAATATTTGTTGTAGCCTCATCCAGTCTCCTCTGCATGTCTACTAGTCTCTGGTCCACAATTGCATCATGAAGCAGAGGTGGTCCTTTGGGCATATCATCGTTTCCCTCCACCATCTACTCCCTAAGTTGCCTCTCTGCCTTATCCATAACATCCTCAATTCCAATGTCTAGCTCCTCATCATCATCACCACCCATTGCCTCCTCCCCTCCTCTGACATCTAAGGCCTCTTCCTCCTATATCACCGTGGCCTCTGGCTACACCTCCTCTTGGTTGGGTCCCTCATCCCTCTCCTCCTCCCCGGCTACCTTGGGAATAGCATCTAAAGGTTCCCTCTCCACACGCAACCAGAATCTCCTACCTTGTCTCCTACCATCTCCTCCTCTCCCCCTCCTCCCTCCACCCCCACCATCTAAGGCCTCATCTATCATATCCACCTCTCCCCCTATCTCCTCTCCCTCCATCTCCCTCTTCCACCATATTTTCCTCCTTTTCCACCTCATCACACCTGTGGTATAACTAATCATTGATCAATGAATGCTAGCCCATCTGGATCTATCAATGGTAGTGGCCTATGTGCCTACCACCGGGTGTCAAACTCAATTGTCATCCCTAGATCTACTAGACCCCCTCTCCATGCCCACTGTTGCACTACCAACCCATCAACCTACTACTCTGCTAGGGACACTGATATGGACAATCCCCAGATATTCTCTTTTAAGGATCTCGCATAATCTGTAGTCCCCACTAGCACATCCTATCACTCACCAAACTATTGTAGCACCCATTGGGGTAGGTACATCTCAATGCAAAGTTGTTACTACATGCAAACAATAAGATACTTGAACTATCTGCAAAACAACAAGTGATCACCCTCATTGACCCAATGTAAACAATCCTTGTATGACCTCCAGACAAATCCCATCAAAGTGTTAATCTTGTGTTGCCAATAGCCTATCTCTCCAACCCTAGTCTACTTAAGAGAACCCACATATAAATAGACATAAAGCATCCCATTCACCAATTGTGGTCTCTAAATAGGTGGATGGAAGACAAGGATATGCTCCCAAGCCCAGATCATAAGCAAGGTCATCTCACAACTAATGCTATGCATACCTTTGTATGCCACCTCATGTAACTGATGATAAAGCATACCAAGAAGACACTTGGCCCCCATGAAAAAATGGTCATGTCCTGCCTCATCCTAACAAACACATCTCCCCATCTAATCGGTAACCCATGTCTATGATGGTTTGGAATAAGTACACCTGCAATCAATGTGCATAACATTGCATCCCATCAAGGATAGTGCTCCACCATGAACTCCCAGAGAATCTCATATCCCTCAATACCCAATCTTGCACCATCATCAGACTCATAAAACTCAGTAATATCTTGATGCCCCTGGTGTGGATCACATACAACACACTCTCCTTGGATTGACAGGTGCAAAATCTGGTACACATCCTCCAGCATCACAATCACCTCTCCTATCGGCAAATGAAAAGAACTTGTCTCTGAATGCCATCTCTTAGCCAGTGTTGTCAACAGTCCCCTATTTTCCTGAACAATGGGGATATAGGTGATGTAATATAATCCGAATCACATCAGTCATCTATGCTCTTTGTCTCATAGTTGATCTCTAAAGGCATAGGTCAATGGCCTAAACTCGCATGTGTAAATGGGTGGTAATCATTTCTGCACAAGCAGAACAAGAGTTAGCACAACATTAAACATCATTGTTCCATCTTTCTAATCAAAACATAAGCATAAATTGAGTCTAAACCTAAGTCAACTTTGGTCAAAGTCAAATACATCATGTCAATGGCATTTGCATCATGCTAAATCAATTGAGTCGCTTGGCCCTTCAATTGCATCACAATAGATCGTTTGTGTCACACGAGCCCAAAAATGAGTTATTCTTTAGTACATGTGTCACTTTCTGTTTCATATGCGTCATTGTCAAAACTATTGCATCGAATGGCTTTGCATTTGTATCACCACATGCTAATTGCATCATTTAACCTATCACTTGCATTGTGAGATGGCACTTGCATCTCAAAAACCTGCAAATGTGTCACTTCCTAATTGACCCCTTGTATTTGCATCATGACACAACAAATGCTTCAAACATGAACAAAAATGCGGCTTACGCGAACGCATATGCATTGCAGCGCATTCATTTCCCTAACTTTGAGCCCTAAAAATACATGTAAAATGATGAAATGACAAAGTGGGTAAGGCATACTTACTGGTGCCTCTGTGCCCTCTAGCCATCTAAAAGTTTGAATGAGGTATCCACAGTGCTCGGTCGCTAGAATCACCATCTTCATGTGAGGTCTCCTCTCTCTAGACTCTCAAATCCCCAATAGTAAAAGTGAAAATGAATTGACTTTTTACCCATTTTGAACCTATTTATAGGGTAAAAGTGGGATTTTCTTCAAAATTTTATTATTGGAGGCTCTTTACCAACTTTGACCAACCCGTTGGCTATTTTAAACATGTCAAAATCCAAAAACACTCATGCCATTGATTTTCTAGACTTCAAATTAGCTTGTTGGGACACTTTCCAATTTTTTCTATCACAGGGCCAAAATTTGAAAATATTCTTGAGGCATAGATACTTTGTACCTTGGTTGGAGCATGTTTTTGATTGAATTTTTTTTTTTCACAATGTGGCAGGTTGCATTATGACAAAGAGGGGAAAAATGTACACACATAAAAATGACCTAGGCCTGCAAGTTCTATTGTCGTCCTATTTCTTCCTAACATAATTAAATTATTTAATTATGTCCTATGGTCCAATTCAACTATTAATTAAATAATTCATAATTATTTAATTAATTCATTTCTTTTTATTCCTCTTGATTATTTAAATAAATAAATTTTATTTATTTATTTAAATACGTCGCTAATTCTCTAATGTCTCTCTATGATTAAATAAATTCTTAAATTTATTTAATTATCCTTTGTCCATTATTTCCTCCTAATTATTTAAATAAGTAAATTTTTATTTATTTATTTAAATATGCCATTAATATCTTATTTCTTCTTATAATTAAATAAATTATTTAATTTATTTAATTATTGTCTACCTTGGCATTCTCCTAATTTAAAATTAATGAAATTTATTTAAAATTGTCTCATTTTCTAATTTTCTTTGTCTTAGTAAATAATTTTAAATTAATTATTTACTGTCACATGGTCCCACCCTTTTTGAATTAAATTAATTTTTAAATCAAAATAATAACTTTTCCTCTTAAATCAAATAATTTCTAATATTATTTGATTTTCTAGCTTTCTCTTTTTTTGTGCCATCCTTATCTCCTTGTCACATGCAATCTTGTCCTTTGATTTGATTTTCTAGAATCAAATCTTTACCATTCATTTCAAATTCACCCTAATGTTTCCCTAACCCTAATTGTGGGTTGTCACATTCAATCTTGACCATTGATTCTAGGGATTTGTCAAACTTTCAAGCTTGATCATTTATCCAAAATTGAATTTTCTATAAAATGGTAATTTTAGTCTCATTTGTACATCTCTTAGCATTCAAATCTTATGCACTTCACATCTCTTGGCATCTACACTTTAGGAAATCTTGACATCTTAACATTTTCATACTTTAGACTTTCTTCATAGTTCCATACTTGCATTGTGTTGCTTTTTAGAAAGAATCCTTCAACATTTGTTTAGGACATTGTCATTATCATAGGCTACTCATCAAAAATCTGAGGGAAAACACAATATTGTAGCAAATAGAGAAGGTGCAATGGAGGTCAATCATGGAGGTTGAAGACATTTGGTAAACTCTTTCCTTGTTTTCATGTTGTTTATACCTTTGTGCTTCATTTTTTTCTTTGGGTTATCTTATTTTGAGCTCTAATTTGTTGACCTAGGTTTTTCCCTAAGCTACACTATACAATGATCCTGAAACCCAAATTCTAAATATAATAGCCTCTGACAACCTTGAATAACATGTAAGATTTGCACTGGCATAACATCAATACTAAAGGAATGTGAAACACAATAACGAGGCATACTATGAACACTTGCACAACATAGTTTACTCTATTTATCAATTTTCTCAATATCCTCAACATGTTCATCCCATAGTTGACATCAATGACACCAGTCAGTAGACTTCTTATTGAAATCAATACCAACACCATCATACTTTCAACAATCTCCCCATTTGTCATTGATGGAAACACAAGATGTTAGAAGACACCAAAGACAAAACACACACACACATTTTTTATGATTAGACTTCCTACACAACATTCCTGAACTCTCTCCCCTTTACAGGAGTCTCTCTCCCTTTTTCAATAATGATTAGATGACTTGCAAAAATTTCTCCACTAATAGATTACATGATTTTCTCTCTCCTCCTAAGTAGATAAGCATTTTAACATGATTATCTCTCCCCCTTTGACATCAATGGCAAAGGAAAAAATGGTTTGCATTATTCTCCTCCTTTGACACTGAACCAAGAAACTTGATCTGAAAACTCCCCCTTAGGAGTATACCCAAAAGAATCAGCAACTCAATGAAAACACATGACACTACCTACTCCCCCTAAGAGGTAGCCACCAAAATCAGTCCAAAAAAGAGAGAGATCCATAGATCCACTAGACTAATGCATCTCCATATGCATCTAGCTCAAACAGAGAGAAGTGATAACCCCCAACTTCTCCTGAAGATACTCAAAGTATCCTTAGGAAGAGCTTTAGTAAATATATCAACAATATAATCCTTTGTAGGTACATACTCAAGCTTCACTTCATTCTCCATAACCTTTTCTCTCAAAAAGTGATGCCTAATAGATATATGCTTTATCCTTGAATGCATCACTAGATTCTTTGAAATTTTAATTGCACTTATGTTATCATAGAAGATAGAATAGGCTCATCATATATAACTCTAATATCCTTCAATGTTTGTCTTATCCATAATACCTGTGTATAGCATGATGTTGCTACAATATACTCATCCTCTGCAGTGGATAAATAAATTGAATCCTACTTCTTTCTCAACCTTGACACCAATCTACATCCAAGAAAAAATGCACCACCACTTGTACTTTTCTTGTCATCAACACAACTAGCCCAATCTGCATTTGTATAAGCACTTAATATAAAATATTTATCCTTAGGATACCACAAGCCATAATCTAGTATGCCTCTTAAATATTTGAATATCCTCTTCACTATTGCAACGTGTTTCTTTACGATCTTCTTGAAATCTAGTCTAGTAGCAATTAAATATAATAGTACACCAATCATGGATCTGTACTTTCTCTGATTAACCTCAGGTGAATATTCATATTTTCTTAGTTTACAACTAGTTACCATAGGATTATATACTGGTTTGGAGTCATGCATTCCAATCTTCTTCAACATCTCTTTAACATACTTAAACTGTGAAATGAAAATCCCTTATCTGTTTGATTGATTTGGAGCCTAAGAAAGAAATTCATCTCCCCAAATGTTGACATCTCAATTTTTTTCTGCATTTCTTCTGCAAACTTTCTACACATAGCCTCATTTCCACCAATGATAATATCATCCACATATACTACTACTATCAAGATCTTGTCCTGCTAAATTTTAAACTAAAGATTGCTATCTGTGGTGTCCTTACTAAATCATTGTTGTATCAAGTATATGTCCAATCTTGCATACCAAGCTTTGGGAGCTTGATTCAATCCATATAGTTCCTTTTTCAACTAACATACCATATTTGGTTGATTTGACAACTGAAATCCTTCTAGTTGTTCCACATAAACCTCTTCTTCCAATTCTCCATTCAAAAAAGTAAACTTCACATCCATCTGATAAACCTTAAAATATTTGTGTTGCAAATGCCAAAAACATTCTGATAGCTTCCATCCTAGCGACAAGAGAAAAAGTCTCCTCAAATTTTATGCCTTCTACTTGTGAGTAACCCTTACACACATGTCTTTCCTTATTTCTTACTACTTCTCCATTCTCATTTAGCATTTTCCTGAATACCCATTTAGTTTCACTTTTGTTTTTGTTTGTCGGTCTAGGGACCAATTCCCAAGTTTGATTTTTCTCTATTTGCATAAGTTATTATTTCATTTCCTTTATCCAATGCTCATCCTTACATCCTTCACTCATTGATTTAGGTTTGAATTTAGAAATTAAACACAAATTTACCTCAACTTCAGTAGCTTTGCTTCTTGTCAATACACCTTCCTCTTATGTCCAATGATTTGATCTTCGAAATGATTTTTCTACACATACTTAGGGGTATTCTTCGAAGCTTCATCCTCTTCATTCTAAACTTCTTATGCTTTAATTTTTCTTCTACTTCTCTAAAATTGGGTTCATCTAACACATATCCATCTACTGTAATAAAATTCTACAAGTTTTTATCAACTTTAACATTTACACTTTCAACTATCTTTCTCAACCTTTTGTTGTAACATTTGTAAGCTTTACTTTTGATAGAATATCCAAGGAAGATACCTTCATAAGGACTTGCATCAAACTTCCCCAAGTTTTCTTCTTCTCTTTTGATGTAACATTTACTTCAAAACACTCTTAAGTACTTAATAGTAGGAATCCTTCCATACCATAATTCATAAGGAGTCTTTGTGTTGTTAGCTCTAGCTTGAACTCTTTTAAGTATGTAAATAGTAGTATGAATAACTTCTCTCCAATAGATTTTTGATAGATTTTCCTCTTTCATCATAGTCCTTGCAGCTTCTTGAACATTTCTATTTTTCATTTCAACAACTCCATTCTACTAAGGAGTTCTAGGGGTAGACAAATGCCTCTTTATTCCATGAACTTCACAAAACATGTTAAACTCATTAGAGGTAAATTCACCACCTCTGTCAGACCTCAAACATTTAATTTCCAAATCCATTTCATTGTCAACCATAGCTTTCAATGCCTTGAACTTATCTATTGTGTCAAATTTTTCTCTAAGAAAAGTAACCCATGTCATTCTAGAATAATCATCAATCAAAAGCATAAAGTACCTATCACCTTATAGACTTCTCACCCTTGTACGACCACATAAGTCTATATGCACTAATTCCAATAGTCCTGTAGCTTATTTCCCCTTTCCCTTAAAGCTACTCCTTTCTTTTTTTTCCAAATTGACAACTCTCACAAACAACATTGATAGGTTTTGTGATTCTAGGTAAATCTCTCACTACATGAACTAAACTAGTTCTTGCCAAATTATCAAAATTCATGTGATGCATCCTCCAATTCCATTTCCAACTATCATTAATTTGAGACATAAACAAATGACCATCAGCACCCTTAAGAAGATAGATGTTTCCATCTATTCTCTTATGAGCAACAATCACATTTCCATACCCTTTTTCGGATCTCACATGCTTCATCCTTAAACACAAGATTATACCCTTTGCTACACATTTATCAAATGCTCAAAATATTGTCTTAAAGCCTTAACATAGCAAAAAAATTTAGTATTATGCTTTCTATAAAAACTTATTGAACCTATTCCACAAATCTTAACTCCTGAATCATCTCTAAATTTAACTAATCCTCCATCATACTTTTCAAGTTTAACAAATTTACTTTTGTCTCTGGTCATGTGATTAGAGTAGCCACTATAAACAACCCATTAATTATTATCCTCTTTGACATGAAAAGAAGATACCAAAGTACCTTCAACCTTATCCTTTATCTTTGAAACAGTTTCCTTCATGAAAATTTTAGAGCTAGTAGAACTAGATTCTTCTTTTATAGCCAAAAAAAAGCATTCATCATCATCAAAATCTCCATAATCAGATTCATTATCAAAAATACAATATCTTATCTCATATAGTAAGCTTTCTTAATCATTTTTCCTTTATTTTCCTTGTTCCTATTGTTTAGAGCTCTCTTTGGACATCTAGAAGCATAATGACCTATATCACCACAAAAAAAAACATTTGAAAGGTAATTTATCTTTGTACTTACTGGTGCCCTTTTTCATTTTCTTCACAATGTTAGCTTCCAAATCATCAATATCTTCACCTGAATCTTCAACCTTCTCTTATTTACCAACCTTGAAAGTAGTCTCAAATTTTGTACCTTTCTTCAGTTTTCTAATTTCAAATGTGGTTAGTGTACCAATCAACTTATCTCTAGAGTAATTGTCAAAATAAACAATTTTCTTAATAGCATATACCTTTTCATTCTAACAATACTGTTGATGTGTTTTTTATGCACTTCTCAACATAGGCAGTGCGTAGGTGCACTACCTCTCCTGAAAGACAATCTTCCACAATCAGATTGCAGAACACTATCCGAAGGTCTCTAATGTCAGGTCTTGAAAGTGCTTGGAATATCTCAATTGTTTGATGTGATTTGATAGAATCACAAGGAAAACTTACAGATGAGTTACAAACGATGGTAAGTTGGGTCTTGAAATGGAGTTCCTAAGAAGGGGAAGTTGTTGTGTGTTTGTTGTAGGTTCAAATAGCAGTCTTGAACTCTGTTTTTATCATTGCATTTAGCTTAACAATGTGCAATCAACCTTAGCATAGGTCACACATTAAAAAAAAAGGAAAAAGGGCAGGGAAGAGAGAAGATTCCTAGACCTAAAACTATGAATGAACAGTGATCATGGAGGCTGCTACAGTAGACAAACTCCCTAAAACTAAGTTTTGCTTTACCAAGAGAACCTACAGCTACACAAAACTAGTGCAATCTTCTAAGGACTGCATATTTTCATATTACACACACATCATGCACATGTAATTGAACTAAGTTGCAACAATGAAGTAAAGAGCTCAAACTAGCTTTGCAAAGTGACTCATCATCAATGAACCATAAAAAGCATGAGCTAGAAATTCATCAAATACTGAAACAACAATCACCATCACCACTTCCATTCAAGAAAATAACACCAAAGCTAATGGGGAAGTTGAACCATGCATACATAAAGAGAAATATCAAAAGGAACACCAATAAATCATGCAACACTACTTTCTATTGCTACATAATGTCTTTACATCAGTTCTCCAACCCTTACAAATGAGGGGAAATCCCCTATTTATAGTTTTCCAAAGCCCAAATGAATGGCTAGGATTGAATTACATCAAATGGCCCAGATTTGATTACATTAGGGTTTCACCTACCCTAGAATATTCAACAATTAAAAATACATTCCTTGTATTTTCCCTATTTTGTCATCTAGTACTCAGGTGTTGTAGCAATTTCGTCATTTAGTTGATTGCCCTTTTTACTGTAGTTGAAACTACTTAAAATTTGCCTTCTTAATTGATGTGTTTTCAGTGCTCTTCCTTGGATCAAACGAGGCCATCGACGATTGGCATCAATGGATTGGTTGCCCTTGATTCGGGTGGATAGCTCCCTTATGCTTTCTTCAAGGCCACCCCCTTGCATTTTTGTCCTTGAATTTCTTGGCACAAGCCTTCTTCTAATGCCGACCCTATTGGTGGGTGCTAGGGGGAGAGACAAACATGAAATGAATGGTGACAGGAGCTATGCACATTCCTTGTTCAGCTTTCTCGATGGGTATCCTGACGGACCCATAGTAGGCTCCTTGAATTCTGTGTACATGAAACGTCGTAAGTGCTTTCATAAACAAATCAAGGAAAACATTAGTCAAATCTTGCAAAATCCTTGTTAGATCCATCCATGCATCATCAAAAGATCATAATATTTATATTTGGAGCTCATTTGGACCATAAACATTAATGTGCACCCAAGGGGGCGGGCAGCAAATGGGGGACAACAAACCAGAAGGGAAGTTCCCGAACCTCACAATACTTAGCAAAACCAATATTTTTCAATTATAGCACATGGGAAAAGGGGAAGGAAGAGTACCCAAAAAAACTTCCTTAAGATTGGACTCATTTCAAAAAAAGCGGAAGTTCAAATTGGCCATGGAGGGGCGAAGTCCTGAAAATGGCCATGGAGGGGCCGGGCTCAAGAGGCCAGGTCGCCGGGGCTCCATGGATTTTCAAATCAGCCACGGAGGGATGCAGTCCTAAAAATGGCCACAAAGGGGCTGGGCTCTAGAGGCCAGGTCGCGAGGGCTCCATAGATGTTTAAAATGGCCAGAGAGGGGTTGGGCTCCATGGATGTTCAAAACGGCCATGGAGGGTTCGGGCTCCGAAGGCCAGGTCGCTAGGGCTCCACAGATGTTCAAAACGGCCATGGAGGGACAGAGTCCTAGAAATGGCCATGGAGGGTCCAAGTCACTGGGGCTCCACGGATGTTCAAAATGGCCACAGAGGGACAAAGTCCCAGAAATGGCCACGGAGGGGCCAGGCTCCAAAGGCTGTGTTACTGGGGCTCCATAAATGTTCAAAATAGCCATAGGAGGATGAAGTTCTTAAACCACTAAAACTTAACAGAACATTGACGATACCTTGGTAGATCATTTAGGCACCACAAAAACATCCCAAATCCACCAAAAAGTTGGCCCCAAAGTTAAAAATATCTAAAAAAGCGAATCAAGCGATCAGGGACCAAGTCAATAGAAATAAGACAATGGGAAGAAAAGGGACGAGGGATTTCATTTCTCCATAGATTTGAATACCCCAAGTAGGTGAATTTAGTTAGAGGGATTTGATCACTTGAAGGCACATGACCAATTTGGGTTTGGAAAATGGGGCACGCAAAACAAGACAAGAGCGAAGCAATCTGTTAGGAGCGAAAAAAAGGGGGACCCTGTCTATGGCAGGGCATATGTTCAAAACATGCACAACAAATGGCAACTCACTAGGGAAATGCTCCAGAGTATTTTGATGACAAACTGGAATCACGAACCCAGAATCTTTTGTTCCGACCTTCAAGCTAGGGAAAACAAACTAGACGCCCAACTAAAGGATCAAACCCATTAACCAACCCAATCTTCAGTATGCTGAAAATCCAATTGTGTGCAGTTGCATTAATTCCCATCCTTCAGTTGCTACAGGAACCCAAGCTCTGTCAAGTTGAGCTACGTAGTTTATTCAAACTCCAAAAGCATCTGGGACATTGCCTCACTTCCAGTCAGGCATCCATAGCCCCGACGAGGTTGTCACTATGATTCTCCTGAACATTGCTCTACTACCAGTTGGGAATCCATAGCCTCGATAGAGTTGCTCAGATACCCCTAAAAAGTTGAATTTTTTCTTTCTTTTAATTTTCAATGTTTTCTTTCTTTCTTTCTTTTCTCTTTTCAGCTCTTTTATTTCAACCCACAAGCATTGAAGCTCATGCTCAGGGCTGAGAATCACAGTGGCGCTGGAGCAAAATTTTAGATTTTTCACTTAACTAGACTTCACAAAAGGCCCTACAGTGACCGTCATATTCTTAAGATGTGTAAGAATTGTAAGATTTCAAAATATGTCAGAGTTAGACTAAGCTAACAACTTATCCTCTTTGAATCAAACACCTAGATAACTTGACACTAACAAAAGACCTTCACCATCCACTCTGAAGACTTGATTAGAGTTTGACAAAGAAAAACATAGAACAACCCTAGGTGATAAGTATGGTTGTTGTGCGCATAGATGTGCCTAGCTAAAAGCAGAGGGAACCCGAGCAAAGTAGCAGCAAAGTGAAAGAAAACAAAAGTAAACAACCTACATCAGAGCAACTAACCTAAGGAAAGCAAGAAAGCGGAGTATTTACAGGAAACCTATACTATTCAAAATGGGCTATGTACAAAGAAATTTACAAAACACTATGTTCAAGCAAAGTGAGTTGACATTAACATTCACTGGATTTCATAATGCATGCATGAGCAAACATGCAATCATTATCATTCTTAACCATGCAAACTTATCTTTATATCTGAAAAAAGAAATTCAATGTTGCAGCACTCAAGTTCAATCACATCATCATGAAAAATCAGCAATTGAGGAGGTTCATTGAACTCATGGTTAATCCATAAACATGTTCATTTTCCCTCATTCCCATAATCAAAATAATAAGTGCAGTTATGAGAAATAATAGGGGCAAGGAAGGATAGAACCTGTATGTCATCACATGGACGTGGTAGCGTTGGACAGTTGAGAGCAAGCCTAGCATCGTTGATCATTGCATCCGTAGCCTCGAGTGAGTGAGGTGGAGGGTGCAACACTTTAGACATTAAGCTTGCATAAGGCTAGGAGCACGGGATAGCAAACAACTCTTCCAATCTACCAATGGGACCTACAACCCTGATTGGTAGTTCTTCAAAAAGAAATACTTCTCCACATTGATCATTTGCAAACTTGGGATCCACTTGGTTGATGTCCTCAAGGGGCAGCATGTTGTCTCATTTCCTTCCCCAAGTATCAACCTCCTTTTTATGATGTTCAATGTCATGGGATAATGACATGGATGCATCTGTCCTATTACAACTCCCTAAATATGAAGGTGGATCAATGATGGTCATGGTGTAATGACTTCTAGTTGCATCTTGTAGTTGGTCAATTATGTCATACTTGTTGGAAGCCATCAAAACACCCCCACCTTTGTCTTCTTCCCTTTTTTGTTCATGCATCTCATTATGACGTTCACTTGTTTCCTCTTGCTCACTATCACTATTAATAGAGAAGGAGTATGTATTGATCGCTAGCATCTTCTAGGATATGCTCTTCCTTGGCATGAGAATACCTCCGCAGTGCAGCTCCCTATGGAAATAAGTCATCAATTGATGGCACCTCATCAAGGGGACCAAAATTCACTACGCAATCTCCCTCCAAAGACTCACCAAAAAGCCTATCATCCATGGTGCACAACTACTCTTCAAGAGGAAGAACTTCTTGATGACTAGTGAACAACATTCCCACTTGATCTACTTCATCACTCAGAAGTCCAAGTATGTATTGTTGTCCTTCTTCTATTTCTTCCCCAACATCCTCTTGAGGCCTACCTTCAACTGAGCCATCAATCAGTTTAGGCTCTTGGTCTTCTACTTCGATCCGGACAGCAAGTAGAGGAGGTGGGGCACTTGGCTGCCTTACTTATTCTTTGACTTGTTTGATGGCTTCTTGGCACAGTTCACATGTGAACTCTAAGTGTGATGAATCATGAAGTCTGCACCAATTTGGCAATAGTAGCACCTCCAAATCCACTTGGTATTTCAGCTTCGATCAATCCTTTGCTAATCTGGAGACAAGCTGGTCATATCTTTCCGCTACTGGGTCCTCATCATCACTTGAAAAAGAAGCTTGATGGTAGACAGCCGTGGTGATTGGTTGTTCCCACTCCAAAATTGCATTTTCAAATTCTCGATCATTTTCATTGGTGAAGGGGAGATCTTCTAATCTGATTTCACTTATACCTCCATCATCATTTTTTGTTTTTACAAGGTTGTCAACCTTTTCTTCTTCTTGTTCTTCAGCATCTTCATTGGTGTTCCCAACATGCACGGCTGCAGACTTCATTGGTTCATCATCACCTACCAATTTCTCTTCTTCTAGAGAGGAGGAATGCCTTTGATTGGTGGAGGGAAGACCTTCTAAATTAGTTTCAATCAAATTTTCACCAAGGCCCCTTGTTGTCCTAGTGAAATCTACCTCTTCCTCCTGGCTTTCAACTTCAATGTTTGCTACTCCAACATCAACTTGCATCAAATTTCTTGGTTCATCCTTACTTTGCTATCCTCTGGATGTTGAGAACTCTTTTTCCTCATGGGATAACTTCTCTTCATTGGGAGTTGGCTGCTCCAACTTGTTTGAACAACCCTTAGCTTGAGCGATGATGTTGTTACATGATGAGCAAGTGAATTCAAAGTGGGGTGCATTTTGGAATCTGCACCAGCTAGACATCAATATTTCCTTCAATATTGGTTCATCATTTTTTCTCAAATGTTCCTAGATCATCTCCTTAAACGCCTTGGCTTCCATGGTTTTCAATTCTTCCTATGGGTCTTCGGGGGCCAAGGGCTAGTATATTTCCCAAAAGGGAATTTCTCCCTGCAATACCCTTTCAATTCAGGTCAAGAATGTGAGACATCCCAACTCGTTGTGCCTGCGAGTGCAATGGATCCTACATCTATCCACCAATGCAAATTGTTGCAATGGCTTCTTCAGTCTCTTATTCAAATTTGTATGCAGTTGAGTGATGTCAATTTGTGCATGTTGCTCCATTTTGACTCAGCTTCTACTTTCCTTCAATTTTATTTTATTTTTTAGCATTAAAAGAGATCTCCCTATCTCAGATTTCTTCTTTGAAAGTGCTCTTTTTTATTTCCAGCTTTCAGCTTTGTAGTCTCAACATGTCATGCCCTCCTTCTAGTGCCAGTTATGTTGATGTGTTTTTTATGCACTTCTCAACACAGTTAGTGCGTAGTGCACTACCTCTCTTGAAAGACAATCTTCCACAATCAGATTGTAGAACACTATCCCAAGGTCTCTAATGTCAGGTCTTGATAGTGCTTCAAATATCTCAATTGTTTGATGTGATTTGCTGGAATCACAAGGTAGACTTATAGATGATTTACAAAGCATGGGAAGTTGCATCTTGAAATGGAGTTCCTAAGATGGGGAAGTTGTTGTGCGTTTGCTGTAGGTTCAAACAACAGTCTTGAGCTCCATTTTTATCATTGGATTTAGCTTAACAATGTGCAATGAACCTTAGCATAGGTCACTCATTAAAAAAAAGGAAAAAGGGCAGGGAAGAGAGAAGATTCCTAGACCTGAAACTATGAATGAATAGTGATCATGGAGGCCGCTACAGTAGACAAACTCCCTAAAACTAAGTTTTGCTTGACCAAGAGAACCTATAGCTACACAAAACTAGTGCAATCTTCTAAGGACTACATATTTTTAGATTACACACACACATCATGCACATGTAATTGAACTAAGTTCTAGTAATGAAGTAAAGAGCTCAGACTAGCTTTGCAAAGTGACTCATCATCAATGAACCACAAAAAGCATGAGCTGAAAATTCATCAAATACTGAAACAACAATCACCATCACCACTTCCATTCAAGAAACTAATACCTAAGCTAATGGGGAAGTTGAACCATGCATACATAAAGAGAAAAATCAAAAGGAACACCCATAAATCATGCAATGCTACTTTCTATTGCTGCAAAATATCTTTACATCAGTTCTCTAACCCTTACAAATGAGGGGAAATCCCCTATTTATAGTTTTCCAAAGCCCAAATGAATGGCTAGGATTGAATTACATTGAATGGCCCAGATTTGATTACATTAGGGTTTCACCTACCCCAGAATATTCAGCAATTAAAAATACATTCCTTGTCTTTTCCCTATTTTGTCATCTAGTGCTCAGGTGTTGTAGCAATTTCATCATTTAGTTGATTGCCCTTTTTACTATAGCTGAAACATCTTGAAATCCACCTTGTTACTTAATGTGTTTTCAATGCTCTTCCTTGGATCAAACGATCTAGTCAATGGATTGGTTGTCACTGATTCGGGTGGACAACTCCCTTATACTTTCTTCAAGGCCACCAACTTGCATTTTTGTCCTTGACTTTCTTGGCACAAGCCTTCTTCTAATGTCGACCCTGTTGGTGGGTGCTAGGGGGAGATGCGAACATGAAATGAATGGTGACAGGACCTATGTGCATTCCTTGTTCAACTTTCTCGATGGGTATCCTAACGGACCCACAATAGGCTCCTTAAATCCTACATACATGAAATGTCGTAAGTGCTTTCATAAACAAATCAAGGAAAATGTTAGTCAAATCTTGCAAAATCCTTGTTAGATCCATCCATGCATCATCAAAAGATCATAATATTCATATTTGGAGCTCAGTTGGACCATAAACATTAATGTGGGCCCAAGGGGGTGGGTAGTGAATAAGGGATAGCAAACCGGAAGGGAAGTTCTTGGACCTCACAAAACTTAGCAAAACCAAGATTTTTCAATTATAGCACATGGGAAAAGGGGAAGGAAGAATGCCCAGAAAAACTTCCTTAAGATTGGACTCATTTCAAAAAAAGCAAAAGTTTGAAACGACCATGGAGGGGTAAAGTCCCGGAAACTGCCACGGAGGGGCTTGGCTCCGAAGGATGGGTCATTGGGGCTCCACAGATGTTTCATAGAAAAGTGGCCATAGAGGGGCCGGGCTCTGGAGGCCGGGTCGTCAGGGCTCCACGGATGTTCAAAATGGCCATGGAGGGACAGAGTCTCAAAAATGGCCACGTAGGGGCTGGGCTCTGGAGGCTGGGTCACTAGGGATCCACAAATGTTCAAAATGACCATGGAGGGATGAAGTCCCAGAAATGGCCATGGAGGGGCAGGCTCTGGAGGTCGGGTCATTGGGGCTCCACAGATGTTCAAAACGACCACTGAGGGAGAGAGTCCGAAAACAGCCATGGAGGGGTTAGGTCCCGAAGGCCAGGTCACTGGGGCTCCACAGATGTTCAAAATGGCCACAGAGGGATGGAGTCCTATAAACAACCATGAAGGGGTCGGGCTCCAGAGGCCGGGTCACCGAGGCTCCACGGATGTTCAAAACAGCCAAAGGGGGATGAAGTTTTGAAACCACCGAAACTTAATGGAACGCTGAAGATACCTTGGCAATTCATTTAGGCACCACAAAAACATCCCAAATCCACCAAAAATTTGGCCCCAAAGTCAAAAATATAGAATAAAGCAAATCGAGCGATCAAGGACCAAGTCAAGAGAAACAAGACAATGGGCAGAAAAGGGACGGGGGACTTCATTTCTCCGTAGATTTGAATACCCCAAGTAGGTGAATTTGGTTAGGGGGATTTGATCGCTTGAAGGCGCATGAACTATTTGGGCTTGGAAAATGGGGCATGCAAAACAAGACAAGAGTGAAGTAGCCTATCGGGAGTGAAAAAAGCGGGTCCCTGCCTACTTCGGGGTGTGTGTGCAAAACATGCACAACAAATAAGAAAATATCTAATAACTTTCTTCACTACTTTATATTCTTTAACTGTTGCACCAAGGCCTCTCATAGCACTTACCAAATCATCAACTCTCTACATGTAGCCCTTAATATTTTCATCTTCAAATATATGCATCTTTCAAATTGTGACCAAGTTCTGCAACTTTTCTTGTTTGACCTTTTGATCTCCTTCATAAATTATTTATAGTTTATCCCAAACATCTTTAGTAGTCTTCAAACTCATAACTTTAACTAATTTAGTATTTGAAAGAATATTCACAATAATGAATCTTTCCTTAGCATTGATCTCACGCACCTTGATTTTTGCACTTGTACTTGGACCATTTGAAGGTGTAGTATATGTATTCTGATAAACCTTCTCAATCTCATATCCCTGAGCAAACAAACATCCTTCCATCTTTGTCTTCCACAATCCATAATATGAGCTATCAAATCTAGGATTTTCCAAAACAATCTTGTTCACCATCCCGAATCTACCTGAAGTGGTTAATCTCTTCTACAAGGAACCTTTCTTTGATACCAATTATTAAAATGAACAAGAAAAATGAGAGGGGGGTTGAATTAGTTGTAGAAAATTAGATCAAAATATAAGTAATAGATCACAATATAAGTAATAGAAAAACTGATACAAAAGGGCTCACAGCTAAGGCTCACTACCACATAAAGAAATATGAGAATATAGAAGAATAATTTTACACAAAGAACACTTTCTCAATGCAACAGGAAAATCCACCACAATGCTCCAATAGACTCGTAACCTTTCTTGAATGATTTTAGATGCCTTTAGCTCACTACCTTCAAAAACCCTAACATGAAACTTGCACTACTCTGCTCAAATTCATATCACACACTTCACTCACATTGATCTTACATCTATCTCGCTTCACATTTCATCCATTCATTAAGTCACAACAACACCTCACTTATTTATATCATCTTTAACCTCAAAAACCTTTAAAATCATCAAAGAAGGTTGGAAACTAGTCATTATACATATAAATTCAAAATAGGTCGACACCTAAACATTCCCATAATGGATAGGAATGAAAGGTGACCTACATAAACACTTAATTAGGACCCACATAGATCCCAACACACTTCAACATGCTTCTATAAGCCTCACATGTAGTGTTAAACACAAGGTCAACCAACACCTATGCAAAACACCATACTCATTAAGTACACACTTCCTTAAACCAATCTAAAATTTTTAGACAACATAATTCTCTTGAACACAATCTAGAATAATCCATGAGAAACTTAAGATTCATCAAACAATTCTTCCAATCTTGCATCATACACACTTCAACTCAGAACAACTGGTAACTCTTATTTGTATACTGATAAATGAAACTCACTCTGTTATGCACCAAATCAAGTAAAAGCTTGAATACACAAAGATAAAAGCATTATAATCAAATTCCCAAATATGAAAAACTTGAAGCCAAACAACAAAGAAATATAGAGAAAATACATTTCTCCCAGGTCATAGAAAACATCGCTGAACAATTGGTTCACACACTAGAGAAAATATCTCACATTGTACAATGATCCAAAAACCAAAATTTTGAATATAGCAACCTCTTACAACCTTGAATAACTTGTAATATCCACACTGACATAGCATCAATACTAAAGGAATGTGGAGCACAATACTAGGGCAGACTATGAACACTTGCACAATACAATTTACTTTGTTTATCAATTTTCTCAATATCCTCAACATCTCCATCCCATAGTTGACATCAATGACAACACTAGTCACTATACTTCCTATTGAAATCAATGACAACACCATCATTCTTTCAACATAAATATGAGTTGAGTTTCTAAGGAATGAGGTGTGTAAATTATGTTATGTGAAAGATGTTAATTATAGAGTTGTAAGGTGTGAAATTGTGAATTATAGTGTGATATTTCAAGTGTTGGATTAAAAAGTGTAGTGAGAAGAAGGTGTTTGCAATAATTTAAAAAAATTATTAAGGTGTTGGAGCTATTATGGTGGATTCTTTGTTGAATTGAGATCATGTTCTATGTGTAAAATTTTTGCTCTATATTCTTTTTCTATTCTGGCACTAATCCTTTTAGGGTAATGTTCCCCTTCTGGTAGTGAGCCTTTGTAACCGGTTTTCTAATTACTTATATTGTTAGCTAATCTCACTGTGGTTTTTCCTTTCTTGGGTTTAATACGTGAATGTGGATTTCAATGTTAATTAGGTTTTTTGAAGGTTTAAGGTACAAATGATTCACCCCCCTTTCTATTTGTTTTGTTCTTTCAACAATTGGTATCAGAGCAAGGTTCCTTAGAGAAAAGCTTAACAACTTAAGGTAGATTTGGGATGGAGAACAAGAAGTACATCCCTATGTTTGATGGTACAAACTATGAATTCTAAAAGGAAAATATGGAAGGCTATATGGTTTACCTTGGATATTATGTATCACAGTCAATAAAGAATCAATATACCATACCTACAAATGGACCAAGCACAAGTGATGAGATCAAGGCCTATGAAAAAAATGGTAAAGAAAGGTTTGTTCTCTTGAGTGGTCTTGCCAATTCTGAATTAGTGAAAGTGATGGATTTGAAAAATGCTAATGAAATTTGGGATAAGCTAGAAAGTATTTATGAAGGAGATGCTAAGGTTAAACAAGCTAAGATGTACAATATAGAGACACAATTTGAAAACCAGTGAATGTTTGAAGATGAAAATATAACAAGCTACATGTAGGGAGTTGATGAAATTGTTAGTGCAATCAAAGGTCTTGGAGGAAAATTTAAAGAGCCAAAAGTGGTAAAGAAAATTCTCTGAACTCTTCCTAAATATTATGGTCATTTTTTTTTTCTATTGAGGAAATTGCAGATTTTAATACTTACACTAGAGATCAGTTGTATGGTACACTAATTGCTTTTGAAATGAGAGAATTTGATCAGAATAATGGTGTAAAAGTGGACACTTCTTTTAAGGATGGAAAATCAAAGAACATTGAAGATTCAAACCAAGATAATCTTGATGATGCAAAAGCTAACTTTATGAGAAGGACGAAAAAGGGAACCCATAAGTACAAAGGTAAATTACCTTTCAAATGTTTTAGTTCTGGAAAAATAGGTCAGTATTCTTCAAGATGTCCAAAAATAATTGTGAACAATAAGAATAAGGAAAACAAAGGTAAGATGATCAAGAAAATCTATTATGTTAGATAAGATTCAAGTATTTTTGTTGATGAATCTGATTATGGAGATGATGATCATGATGAATGCTTGTTCATGGCTTTAAAAGATGAATCTATTTCTACTAACTCTGAAAGATGTGTGAAGGAAAGTTCTCCAAAGATAAAGGATAATACTAAAGGTACTTTGGGATTTGATTTTCATGCTAGATAGGACAAGAAGTATTGGATAATTGATAGTGGCTTCTCAAATCATATGACCGGAGACAAGAGTAAGTTTGTTAAACTTGAAAAGTATGATGGGGGACCTGTTAGATTTGGTGATGGTTCAAATGCTAAGATTTGTGGAATAGGTTCATTCAATTTTGGTGGCGAGCATAATATTGATGATGTTTACTATGTCAAGGGTTTAAGAAATAACCTTTTGAGTGTTGGAAAAATGTGTAGCATAGGGTATAATATTATTTTTTAGGACAATGGATGTGAGATCAAAAAAGGGTGTGAAATTGTCACTGTTGTTGGAAAGAGGATAGATGGAAATGTTTATCAGCTCAAGGGTACTGATGGTCATTATTTTATGATTGAAATTAATGAAAGTTGGTTATGACATAGGAGGATGTGTCACATCAATTTTGATAACTTGGTTAGAATCAGTTCAATTCAAGAAGTGAGAGATGTAGCAAGGATTAAAAATTTTATCCATGTTGTCTGCAAAGATTGTTAATTTGAAAAATAAACAAGAAGAAGTTTCAAGGGTAAAGAATAATATTCTATTGGAATGTTGGAATTGGTGCATATAGACCTTTTTGGTCCTACAAGAACAAGAAGTCTTCAAAGGGATAGGTATTTCATGCTCTTTATTGATGATTATTCTAGAATGAAATGGGTTACTTTTTTGAGAAAAATTTGAAGCCATATATAGATTCAAAGAATTTAAAGTTATGGTTGAGAATGAGATGGATATGAAGATAAAATGCTTAAGATCTGACAGAGGTGGAGAATTCACCTCCAATGAATTTAACATGTTTTGTGAAAATAATAGAACAAAGAGGGCACTTGTCTTCCCCTAGGACTCCTGGGAAAAGTAGAGTGGTTGAAAGGAAAAATAGGGTTGTTCAAGAAGTTGGATGGACTATGATGAAAGAATCTAACCTACCAAAAGTCTACTGGAGAGAAGAAATTTATACTTCTATTTAAATACTTAGTAGAGTTCAAGCAAAAGAAAACAACACAAAGACTCCCTATGAGTTGTGATATGGAAGGATCCCTACTGTCAAGTACTTTAGAGTGTTTGGAAGAAAAATCTAAATTATAAGAGATGATAAAAACATAGGAAATTTTAATGCAAGGTCTAATGAAGGTATCTTCCTTGGATATTCTACTAAAAGCAAAGCTTACAGATGGTATGTAGAAAAAGAATGCGAAGGATTATTGAGAGTGAAAGTGTCAAAGTTGATGAAGATTTGTAGAATTTAGTGGTGATAGATGGGTATGAATAAGATGAACTTGCTTGCAGAAATGAAGAAGAAGAAAAAGATAAGGAAAAAGAAGTTTAGGATGAAGAGGAAGAAGCTACAAAAAATACCCATAAAACCCCTAAGTATGTGTAGAGAAAT
The DNA here is from genome assembly GCA_007258455.2 of Sequoia sempervirens. Taxonomy (NCBI): domain Eukaryota; kingdom Viridiplantae; phylum Streptophyta; class Pinopsida; order Cupressales; family Cupressaceae; genus Sequoia; species Sequoia sempervirens. The sequence goes on along the minus strand of VDFB02047397.1, from coordinate 42,623,141 downwards.
CATTCCGAAGAACAAATCATTGGATACAAAAGCAAAGGTGTGTTGACAAGAAGAAGAGATGCTAAAGACGAGGTAAATCTATGTTTACTTTCTAAAGTTGAGCCTAAAACTATAATTGAGGCATGTAAAGATGAAAATTTTATGAAGGCAATGGAGGAAGGACTTATGCAAATTGAGAAGAACCAAACTTGGGAACTTTTCCCAAGACCCACAAAAAAGAACATAATTGGTACTAAGTGGGTATTCAAAAAAAAACTGAATGAGAATGGAGAAGTGGTAAGGAAAAAATGAAAGGCTTGTGTGTAAGGGTTACTCACAAGTTTAAGGAATAGAATTTGAGACATTTGATCCCGTGGCTAGAATGGAAGCAATTAGGATGTTATTGGAATTTTTAGCACATAAGGACTTTAGATTTTATAAGATGTGTGTGAAGTCTGCTTTATTGAATGGAGAATTGGAAGAAGTCTATATGGAACAACTAGAAGGATTTTAGTTATCAGATAAATTGGATATAGTCTACATGTTGAAGAAGGATTTATATGGATTGAAGCAAGCTCCCAAATCTTGGTATGCAATATTGTATAGGTATTTTGATACGACAAGGATTCAATAAAGACACTATAGATAGTTATATTTACTTCAAAGTTGAGAAAGATCAAGTATTGATTATGGTTGTGTATGTTGATGACATAATTTTTGGAGGCAATGAAGCTATGTGTACGAAGTTTGTAGAAGACATGAAAAAATAGTTTGAGATGTCTATGTTTGGGGAGATGAATTTCTTCCTTGGGTTACAAATCAATCAAACAAATAAAGGAATATTCATTTCATAGTCAAATTATGTCAAAGAAATGTTGAAGAAGTTTGGAATGCAAGATTCCAAACTAGTATGTATTGCTATGGTTACCAATTGCAAATAGAGAAATGATGATGAATCCCCTAAGGCTGATCAAAGCAAGTATAGATCTATGATTGGTGGGCTATTATATATCTAACTGCTACTAGACTAGATAACATGCATGCAATTTATCTTGTGGCTAGATTTCAAGAAAACCCCAAAGAATCACATGTCACAATAGTGAAGAGGATATTTAGATATTTAAAGGGAACTTCAAATTATGGCTTATGGTATCCAAAGGATATTGATTTCACCTTAAGTGCGTACACAAATGCAAATCGGGTTGGTTGTGTTGATGATAGAAAAATTACAAGTGGTGTATCATTTCTTGGATGTAGATTAGTATCATGGCTAAGTAAGAAACAAGATTCAATTTCTTTATCTACTGCAAAGGCTAAGTACATTGTAGTAGCATCTTGTTGCACACAAGTGTTATGGATGAGACAAACATTGAAGGATATCAAAGTAGTGTATGACAAGTCTATTTATATATTTTGTGATAATACAAGTGAAATCAATATCTTAAAAATCCTAGTGATGTATTCAAGGATAAAACATATTTCAATCAGATATCACTTCTTAGAGAAAAAGTTATGGAGAATGAAGTGAAGCTTGAGTATGTGCCTCCAAAGGATCAAATTCTAACTTATTCACTAAGGCTCTTCCTAATGATACTTTTGAGTATCTCTAGGAGAAGTTGGGAGTTGTTACCCATCCTGCCTTGAACTAAATGTATAAGGTGATGCAATAGTCTAGTGGATCTCAATATCTATCCTTTATTCTAGATTTATGTTGGTGGCTACCTCTCAAAGGGAGTAGGTAGTGGTATTGCAGATTGTTTTTAGTATTGTGTAATTCCAAAGGGGAGGATAATGGAATAAAAAATTATTTTCCATTAATTTCAAAGGGAGAGAGAGATTCATGAGGAAAAGGAACAAATTTTTAGGAAGGGAAAGTCAATTGAAGTGAAAGCCATGTAAGGGGTGAGTGAGTAAAAGAGAAAATGAAATACGTATGTTCAAAGCTATTGTGTCTTTGATGTTTTTTCACATCATGTCTTACCATTAATGACAAAGGGAAAGATTATTGCAAGTATGTGTAGATTGGTGTTGTCATTGATGTCAACAAGCTTGTGTTGTCATTGGTGTCAATTGTGTGTGTTGAGGGAGATTGTTGTTGAGGATGAATAGTTGGTGTTGTCTATGATTTGATTTGTTGCATTATTTTGTCATCACTTAAGCTATTGGTGTCAACCTCTGTTGTTGCTTTGATAAGCTTATATCTATGGATGAATTTGTGCTAAAGTTGTTGTGGATATATCTTTGGTGCTTGGTTTCCAAGTTCTTTTGAGAAAATTTGATAAAAAGAGGAAATAATGTGTTGCAATGTTGTTGTAGGTTACAAAGAGATGTTCTCATTTTTCTTCACATTTCTTATAGGTTGAAGATCTGCTCATGTGGTTCAAATATATTGGATAAGTTTTTAGAGGTTTTGTATTCAAGATTTGTTGTGATGGATTAATGTACATTGGAAGTTGTGTTCATCAGAGTGTTGGTGTTTTTTAATGAACCAAACTTGGTCTCAACAATTGTCTATGAATTTTCCATAATTCAATTATCAACGATTGTGAGGATTGGCCAACGACTAGGTAAAATATTGCTAGGATTTCCCTTTGCACTTTAGGCTCTATAGGACATAGGAGGGTGATACCTCCAATGTACTTAATGGTACTCTTGTACTATATGCCACAAAAATTGTAATTAATAAATGCATTCTCATAGATTGAAAATTAAATGAAATCCTTCAAGAATCTGAAAAATTCTTTAACTGACAATCATTCAAAGAAGAGAATAGATGACCTCACATGAAACTTCAAAAAAAATTAAAGATATTCTTTAAGGTTGTGTTCTTTGAAAGGAAGGGTCGATTCAATGACTTCAAAGTTAACCAAACGAGTTCAAATTTGAAATGAAATGTAATACAAGAATGACTAAGCTCAGCATTCACATATTATTGTGATATTGCATTACAATAAAACAACTCAGATCTTGAAAAATAGAAACTACTTATCAAATCCTCATACTTAATCACACAAACCTATGATTCCATTAGAGAATTTTAATTAATTCCTTGAATTAAAGCAGATAGAAAATCATACATTCAACCAAAATGATTGAAGACCAATAAAAGGATCCTTGATCATTTTATTAATAACTCATATGACAAAATACAAAAGGAGAGAAACTGTTCCAAAATTTTAACTTTCTTATTCAAATGCCATCACTATTGTAAAACCATTATGCCTATTATAGACTCAAATTCATACCTAAGACTCAACTCTATGTTCTATTTCCTTGTCCTTGAATTAAAAAAAATGTTATAATGAGTTCAATGTCTCTTTCAACCATGGCCTTGAATTCCCTTTTATTAAAATATGGGAGCAACAAGCTTCAGGCCAAATTATATATTTAGTCACATTTTATATTTGACTTACATTTCAATTTCAATTTCAAAATATCCCCAAAGTAGTTATATTTGCATTTTCAAAAAAGGGAAATCACATAAGACAAAATTCCTTCTCATGTTGCTGGAGAAGATGCTTCCCACCCTCCAAAGGGCATATTTCATCATTACAGTAGCACCAACTATGATCATAACATCTTTTCCATGAGAAAAATTGTAGTCCATGTGCATACCAAGTCAAGAAAAACTAAAACAAGATAAGAATAAAAAGGGAACAACATAAACCACACCCACAACAACACCTTTGTCATCAATTTCATAACTGAGAGGAGATAATGTTTTTCAATAATTCATGTAAGGCTTAATCTATGAACTTTTCAAGCCATGTATTATACTCCTCTTCAATAGGTCATGACATATCCAACAATTTCTACACCTTAGTACTATGTTGTTTGTATCTAGCATCCATTAGTATCCTAGCCTCCTTCACAAATGTATCCAAATGCACCTCAATTACTATCATGTTATTAATACCTGCATTCAACATGGTGTAATTTGTGAGGCTGATTGCTCTCTTAAAGTGCAGGAGAAGACCTCAAAACTCATCCTTCCAAGTAGAAAAATATTTCACCCCACCCTCATCATTCAGTTTTTTTGGCATACCATGCGCCTCCATGTCTCTAAATTTTTATAATTTTTTTTGTAGTTGAATACCAACTTACCATGAAATGCTATAATTTCACTTGACAAATCTACTAGCTTTTATCAAATCGGGAATGTTAGTTAGAGCCTTAGGGTCCTCCTACACATTAGGCATAATTTATTTAAATTCTCTGACCCTGACACTCCACTTGCTCCAGTCATTCTGAAAAGAGCTTTGGACTTGCACATACCTCTTATGGGCCTCATGAATATTTTTATAAACATCCCATAAATTTTTAGACTTAAGCACTAATTTTGTATCCTTGTACTTCAAAACAGCATAAAAAATGTTATTAGCAACCTTGGCAGTTTCCTCCTTGGCTCTCTTAACATTATCCTTCTCTGCTTACAATTCCTATTTTAAATTGTGGATTCTCAATGATAGGGTTTCCCTATCTTGTGTAAAAAAATTAGAGGAAGAATTTGTTGGAGGAAGTAAAGCTCTTTGTGTTGAGCTAGCAGTAGTAGAAACCCCACTGTTATATGCATCCAACAACTTATTTTACTTATCCAATAGTTTCTCATACATGTCTTGTGAAATATGAGCTATTTTTACACTAGCATAGCAACATGCATAGTCAACTGTGAAACTATAGTAGCAATCATCTAAATAGCTCTCTTTGTGACCATAACACCAATTTCTTGCTCCATAGTCCTGACCACCTCAGGTTTCCCAGTATTTATTGCAATAGACCATATTGCAAGGGTATTTAATTTTGGGCGAAACCATGAACCAAACACTTTATTGTCAAAATTCTCCTCACAAATAGAAGCATTGGGATCCTTTCTTCTTTCATCTAGTGTAATAGAAGATGTAAGCTCCCACCCAGGAAATAATAAAACTCCACTTCCTTTGATCAAATTCCTTGCCTCTTGGGGGGTAATATAGCAGAAATTTATTTCATTATTTTATCTTCTTCTTCCTTTTCAACTTCTTCTTGCAATGAAGGATCAACACTTTCCTCCCCTTCTTCTATCCTCTTCTTGATGTCATGGCTTCTCAATTGGATGACAAAGTCCCTGAAATCCTTAGTCTAGATAAATGTGTCATCACTCATGAAATATGTACAAGCCTTGATTTTGAAATCATCATCTTGATCTTCATCATATTCCCATTTTATTATACTACTAGTAGGAACAACATTTAAAGCATCCTCCTTCTTAGTTTAGGGGAATGTTTGATCAACTTCTTATTATATAGGAACATGCTCAATAGATTCTTTTGGTGCATACTCTTCACCACCCTACTTAGTTACTAAATAAGTCACCAATGGGTAGTTGTAGGTCTCTTTCCTATCTCCTTTGTCTACACTTGAATTCCTTGAGCTATGGAGTGAGCCAGTTGGCTCCTCACTTGTGCATCATGATTCTCCTTAGCAAATTTGGCTTTTATCTTAGCCCCTTTAACCTTATCAAAAAATATTTTATCTTTCAAGTTCCCCAACATCACTTTAGCTTGAACATAGTATCTTTTCTTCTATGTCACATGTCTTTCTCCATTCATTTTTCCTTTCTACAAGCTCTACATCAAAAGATAAATTTCTGATTAAATATTCTATATATAGGAATTGATGTTGCTTGTCAGACCTTCCTTTGGCCTTCCTCTCTACATCAATTACTCCCTTAGGATCACAATATCTTACAATATCTTGTTTCACCCTGTAGTTGTTTAAGACAGATCCAAACTTCTGAATACCTTCTTTTAATAAACATACAAAATATGTAAATCCAAACTTGGGGTTTATTAGTGATGCATTCCTAGCATTTCTAAAATTCTCTTTATCCATGGCATCGAATTGCCACATTATTTCCATAAATTCAAGCCTATCAGATACATATAAGGTAACTGATGGGGTGGCACTAGAGATCTAGAGATCTTGATTGTAGTGTAACCGGTATGTAAACACTAGTCCCCCCAATTGAACTTCTATGTTGTGTTTTCTTCAAACTCCATAGGCCTCAAAATTTCCTTTACACCCTTTGATAACCTATATATGGGCTTTAAACCCAATTGCTCCATCACACCAAATTTGAAACCATTGTAGAATGCAACATAATTGGAATCCAGATAGTGTATATCCCAAACATGTTTCCACATTTGCACTGTAATTCATTGTCTAGGTTGTCCCTTTCTTCCAATCTCATGAAATTTCTCCATACTTTTCTACCTCTCCATAATAACATATGCATTAAAAATGAATAATGTCTATAAGACAATGGAGGCTTTGCATCTTTAAATTTTATAAAATCATCATGAAGTTGATCAGATATGTAGGAAGCGTAATAAAATGTTTTGTTCTATTATTTTTCGTGTATGTCAACAACCATAACCATTAGAGAAACATCTATGTTCATATCAAATTTCTTGTGCAAAACTTGTCACAATACATAATTTGTGTTCTTAAATTAATCCTCAAATTCATCACAATCAAAAGGCTCAAACTCCTTAGGCCCAAATAGTACACCTCTCTTGTTCAAATCCTCCCTTCTATGACTTGGAAAAACATTTTTTTTATAACCAAATTTATTTTGTTCATATTCCTAATACAAGGCACAAAATTTAATTGTATCAGTAGCATAAGGGTTCAAATTGAAGACCTCAACTATCTAGATTCTTGTAATATCTAGCATGGGAGCCCCATCTAGAAATATCTTCATTACCCTATTATTAGGGTTGTAACTATATGGAAATATCAGTGTGAAAATGCCTTCCAAATACAAAATCCATAGGAAAAAAGTGCAGAAAATTTCACTTAATTTGAGTTACAATCATTAAGATGCATAACAACAAAACAAAAAAATAGACAATTTAACACACACAAAATTGAACACCATATTTACATGGAAAATACCTTATGGGAGAAAAATCCACACACCAAGTAAAGCCACTTTGTACTATAGTAACCAATTACATACAAAGTTATAGACCCCACTCTAGGTGTTAATTCACAACATTACAATCCCCTGATCAACCTCATACATAGATTTTGATTATAGTTGTTCTCACACTATTACAATGCTCGTATAGCATAAAATGTAGAAAATTAATCAACCAAACACAATCGATAGAATGAACCTACCCCAACTCATTGCATAGTGATATAATATATATTCGACATCTAGCCATGACCGCTTCAGTTCTAGAAAACCAACCATTTCAATTGTACACAAACTGCCACAAACATGTAACTGATATAGCCACATCAAACTCATTTAAAAATACACATCTTTCCAAGTAGTCACTATTCATTCCATCAACAATCAATAACCAATCATTGATTTCCATCTCAACACCAATTGGGTCTGACCATGACATTCTCCATGAGTTATCAAGTCAACAGATGTACACCACTAAGTCAATTCCACACACCTCCACAAGAGTCTGTCAAAACCCACAACAAGGCACATGGAGTTAGTGGGAATCATTGGATTATTATAACCACAACCATTTATCAACTGCCACCATGACATTACATCATCACTGTTGTCCAATCCCGCACACCTTGTAGGATTTTGTCGCGACCCACCAAGAGAAGCATAGGGTTAGAGGGCGTTGTTGGATCAAACTTTTCATAACTATAGATCAAGTTATATCATCACATCACAATGGTCCCCACTACCACTATGCCATTCAAGTCACCACAGACAAATTGATGCTCACACAAAGTTCCTAAGTCGCTAGAAAAATGAACTTTAGAACCTCTATCGAAAGTTATGAATTTCTCAAAACTCGTGACATGCCGACAATGAAGAGAACCTCAATATTGCAAAGTTGGGAGGTTATGAAATTTAAGAACCCTGCGACTTAGGTTCTAAGGTTTTGGTTTTCATTGATAGTGCGACATTAAGGAAAAAAAAGGGTAAAACACCAAGCTTTAAGTGAAGCTCCAATCCAGCAAGTTGAGGCACATTTTCCAACATGCTCCCACTTGACAAAGACTTATTGGCTTCTTCCAAACTTGAAGTTATTGAAATTCATAGGCCACAAGGCCCATCAAACTAGCACATCACCTATACTTGTCTATTCTCATAGGCTTTTTCAATGCATCGATGAAATTCTCTAGAGTATCCATATTTTCAAGATTAACCTTTCCATCTTCCACCATATCAAGAATGAAATGATACTGAACATCAATATGCTTCGTCCTAGCATGGAAAGTAGTATTTTTTGCCTAACAAATAACACTCTGACTATCATGACAAATAGTAATCTACCCTACATTAAACCCAACATCATAGCACAAAAATTTAAGCCAAACGACTTCCTTATAGGCATGTGTTGCTGCCATGTACTCCACATTAGTAGTAGATAAAGCAACTACAACCTGTTGCTTGCTCATCCAACTAACTACACCACTGAATAATATGTAGATGTATCTAGTGGTAGATTGTCTACTTTCAATTTCCCCTACCCAATCAGAATCCACATACCCATGAATGCTAAGAGATCTCTATGATCCAACTGAATTTCCATGATAACACAAAGCATACTTTGAAGTACCTTTCAAATATCTAAAAACTCTCTTCACAACATCCCAATACGGTCTTTCTGGATTAGCCATAAACTGACTAAGTAATCCTACTGCTTGGGAAATGTCTAGCATGGTATAGACCATGGTTTACATTAAATTTCCAACTACACTTGTATAAGGTACCTTGTTCATGTCCTCCACCTCAGTAGGAGACTTTGGAAAATAATCAATAGATAGCTTCATTCCCTACAACACTAGAACAACTAACTGCTTGCAATCTTCCATACTAAATCTCTTAAGGAAAAATTAATATACTTTCTTTGGCTAAGCCAAAGCTTTCTACTTCCCTTGTCCCTTCTGATTTCCATACCCAGAATATACCTTGTTTCGCCTAAATCTTTCATTTCAAACTATGCTGACAACTGAGATTTTAAAACATAGATCATGCCCTTACTATTCTTAAAGAATAAAATATCATTCCTATACAGGGCAATAATAAGTGAAGGATAATTTTTAGTTTTGTAATCCACACAATGATTTGATTTTGATCTCAAAAATCCTAATGACAACATAAAAGTGTCAAAATTTTGGTACCAGATTCTAGGTGATTGATATAAACCATATAGAGATTTCTTTAACTTGTAAACCAAACTTTGTTTACCTTTTTCAATGAAGTGCTTAGACTAGGACATAAATTTCTTCTTCTAAATCTCCATGAAGAAACACTATCTTCACATCCATCTACTCAACCTCTAAGTCATATGCAAAAACAAGTGACAATATAAATCTGATAGATGTCATCTTAGCTACAAGAAAAAATATTTCTCCATAATCAATTCCCTCCAGGTGGGAATAAACTTTCGTGACCAACCTAGCTTTATACTTCTACATAATGCCATATAGACAAATTTTCTTCTTAAATACCCATTTACAGCCACCAAGATTTTTCCCTTCAGGTAAAGGTACTGGATTCTAGGTTTTATTCTTTTTTAGTGATGTCATTTCATCATTCATGGTTTCCAACTAGGAATCTGAATCAAACATATTAATAGCCTCCTTTATAGTCCTAGGCTCATCAGTGCTAGTAATCAAAGCATAGGCACAACTCAAATCCAATAAGGAATAGCCATACCTTTCAGGTTTCCACTTCTCCTATGTAGACCTCATCATAAGTTGAGGTTGAGGTTTTGGTTCTTCTTCCTGTATAGAAATCTCAAATCTATTGGAGCTCTCCTCAGTTTCAGGTACACATTGTATTCATAGTTCCTCTTTATATGGAGTCAGAGGAATTTCAACTACATCATCCTTCTTTTCTTTCTTTTCTATCTCTGACTGCAGATAAACTATAAAAGGTTTCAGCTCCCAAAAGATTACACTTTTGTTGCACACAACATTCTCAGTAATAGGATTCCAAAGCTTCTGTCCTTTCACACCAATGTTGTAGCTGATGAAGATACATTTTATAGCTTTGTTCTCCAACTTAGATCTTTTCTCATTCGATACATAAACATATGCTTCTAAGCCAAAGAAACGAATATGTCTCAATGATGGTTTCTTACCAAACCATGCTTCCATAGGTGTCTTTTCAACAAGATTAGAACTAGGTGAACAATTAACCAAGTAACCTATTGTAGCCATAGCCTTAGCCCAAAACTTCTACTCTAGACCAACACTGCTCAACATACTTCTCGCTCTTTCCATTAGAATCCTATTTAACCTTTTAGCAACTCCATTCTATTGTGGAGTATAAGGTGTAGTTTTATTCCTTTTAATCCCATGGTCTTTGCAATACCATTTGAAATCTGTAGAACAGAACTCACTGCCATTATCCATCCTCAAGCATTTAATTTTCCTTCTAGTCTAATTTTCTACCAATTTTTTAAAATCTTTAAATCGACTGAACACTTCTTATTTACTTTTAAGAAAGTACAAAAATTCCCTTCTTGAATAATCATCAATAAAATAAACAAAATATTTATAATTTTATAATGAACATTTACTGGACCTATAACTAAAGATTTTGGCAAACCTAAATGCTTTGTATCCTTCTAGGGTTTTTCACATAAAAGGATAAAGATTTGGTGCCAAAATGAAAAGATTAACATTCAAAGATGGATGTGATATGGATGCAATGTACCTAGATTAGATGATCTAAATGTAGAAAATGAACAAAAGCTATTGCTTATGAATGTAAAACTAAGAAATATGAAGTGTTTGAAAACACAATGTTGTATGCAAAAGACCAAAAAAGATGAATAAAAGGGAAGATAAAACCAAACAGAAAGTTACAAGACTAAATGTGTGCACCTATAAACCTAATGGAGAATGGAAAAGACTCTAAAAACCTAGAAATGTTGACTTTTTGACTGACTGGGACTCATTCACCACCTTGGGTGAATTAGTCTCAGACCAGGGTTTTTGTCCAAAAGGCTGTTTATGCCAAAAGGTTACTGGAATCTACACTTTTCTCTAACAAAAGCCTCTAGTGGGACTCATTTTCCATCCATGGGGAATCATACCTTTTTCCATTTTCCATAAATTCAAGTTTCTGATTTGCACTTTGTCACTTGCACAACACTTCTTGATGGAACCCCAAATCTGAATCTTCGAAAACACCTGCAAATCAACTTAAAATTTGTTTTCTAATGGGGGGGTTTACCTTGGTCAAACCCCTAATTTTTTAATTAAACCTTGAATGGATAATTAAATATACATAAAACCCAAGCCCTAAGTGTGTCTAAGACTAGGAAAATCTGAAGTAAGAAAAAACCCTATTCTAATGTGGTAGAATAAGATGATCAAATGGAGCTTGAATGATGTAAGACTTCAATCTAAGAAAACCTTCAAAATTTTAAATGAATTTTAATGACATGCAAACCTTAAATCTAAAGATAGAGAGAAAATGAAAGACAAAATCACTTTGAAAACAAGTCTTAAGGTGTGATTTGATGGCTATTTGCATCTCCTCAACCTAGATTTCTCCATGATTCTCCATAGGAATCCATAATCAAATCTTTGCAATGTTTTATCTTGAATGAGAAGTGAGCTTGAAGACATGCAAAAAACCTATCTTGTTGTCCTAAAGTTTCAACTTTGTTGTAGAAGTCCTAATGAATCTTCTTGTGGAAGATTTTCAACACTTGAATTTTCATTTTTCTTTGTAAAAATGACTAGGAGATGTGAAAAAATGACCTAAAAACACAAATGTATAGGGATCAATACCTAATTACTCATTATTAAGACCTAAGAGGCTGACATCCACTGAAAAATTGAATTAGGTTAATGAGTTTCTCGCTTAAAATTAAAAATCCCCCCAAAAGGGACTCATTTGCCACCCTTGGCGAATGGGTCCCACTAGAGGGGACTCATTCACCCAAGGTGGTGAATGGGTCCCATATGAGGTTTTCAGGGTGAGTTTTTGAGATATGAATGTTTTGAGCATTATTTGTTGGGATTTGTGTGATTTTTGAGTGAAATGGGCCTCTAGATCAAAAATAATGAACATTAGGGGCTTATAAATGCAATTTTTAAGAGGTGATTGCTGCAAGGGTGTCTAAAATAGGACCAAATTAGACCATAGATTGTACTTTCTACAAAGGAGTACAATTTCCATGTCCACAGGACTAAATACATTAGAGTGAACATAATCCAGTATGCCAAAAGATCTATGAGGACTAGAATAAAATGAAACATGGTGTTTCTTTACATAAATGCAGTGTTTGCAAAAATCAAACTCAAGGTTACAATCATGAAGCCCTTCTACTAGGTTTTTATTTTTCAAGGATTTTAAGCCTTTTTATCCTATGTGATAGAGTTTATGATGTCATGACATGATTTTATCTGCTGGGAGTTTCACCTCCAAAGAGTTTGCACCCAGAGGAACTGATTGTAGGACATAATAACCTAGCCAAAATAACCCTGGACAAAATAACCTAGTCAAAATAACCCAAGGAAAAAATAACCTAGGGTCATAATAACCCAAGCCAAAATAACCCATGGTTAGTATAACCTATGGAAAAAATATCCCTATAAGAATATAGAGAAAGGAAAACAAAATTTATTATGACTCGTGGGTTATTCTGTCCATGGGTTATTTTGACCATGGATTATTCTGTCCATGGGTTATTATGACCCTGGGTTATTTTTTCCTTGGGTTATTATGATGGGGTTATTATGTCTAGATACTAGAGGAACTTCATTCTCCTTCTCTTTATAGGCAACCTTGCTTGAATTTGCAGAGACACTATTGCATTGAATAACCTGTGCATCTAGCTTGTACAAGGTGTTAATTCATGCACCCCTGGCTAGCACCGTCGAGCTTCTAGTCATCTTATAGCCACCACTCAAGCATGATACTTGCATGCCAACATCATTCAACTTACTAACATAAAGAGAATTTTGATCCAAACTTGGTATGTGCATTACACCATCAATTCCTTCTATTCTTCCATCAAGAAATTGAATTTTGACTCTTTCACAACCAATAATTTCAAGACATGAATCACTTTCCATGTACAACTTTCCACCAACATACTTTTCATACTTCAAGAACCAATCTCTATGAGATTTCATGTGAAAAGATGCACCTGAGTCAATCAACCAGACATCATCTGATGCCTGAGTCACCAAGGTTACAATGAAACCATCTGGATCACTCTGAGAGGAATCATTATCCAGAGAGTTCTTCTTCTTCTTATTCTTTTTCTCCTCTTTACAATCCTTCTAGATATGACCTGTCTACCCACAATTCCATCATTTCACCTTGGAATTCTTTCTAGGAGACTTTGATATCCCTTTATATTTTTATTTAGAATTCTTGTCTTTCTTCTTGCCTCTCTTCTTTGATCTACCCCGAACAACAAGGGCCTCCTTGGCCATTTCAGAAGATTTCATCCACATTTTTTGTGGCAATAGCAAAGTAACCACATATTCTATCTTGAAAGTGGTTGTTGTACTTCCAATAGCCATCACTAGATTATCCCATGTGTCAGGTAAGGAACATAACATAAGCATATAATGATCCTCCTCCTCTATCTTCATACTGATAGAGGCCAACTGAGCAACAATCATATTAAATGAATTCAGATGGTTTGCTATGGATGCACCTTCTTCCATCTTCAAGGAGTATACATTATTACTCAAGAATAACTTATTCACCAAAGATTTTCCCAAATAAATATCACCAAGTTTCTTCCATAAAGAACATATTTCTTCTCCTTATGGATGTTTAGGAGAACAAATTCAGCCAAAAAAAGTCTTATCATCCCTTTGGCTTTTCTATCTGGGAGGTTCCAATATTCTTGATTCATACCTGATGGTTTTGTTCCAATAACAAAAATCCAAAGATATTTATCCACCACAGGTCTTCCATTTTGAGTTTCCACAACTCAAAATTGTTGCCATTGAAAATTTCAATTTCTACTCTTTCTGATGTGCTTTCCATCTCAATCTGTAATCAAGACAACTAGTTTCCTTTGCAAGACTCCCACTAAAAAAAATTAGCACAAAAAATAGCCCTACCCACAAGGATAACACAATTGGCTAGTCTCTGATACCACTTGTAAGGAAAGATTAATGTGAAAACACCTTCCAAATGTAAAATCCACAAGAAAGAAGTGTATAAAATTTCACTTAATTTGAGTTATAGTCAATAAGATGCACAACAACAAAACAAAAGAATAGAATTTAATACACATAGAATTGAACACTAAATTTATGTGGGAAAAAAATTACGGGAGAAAAACTCACACACCAAGTAAAGCCACTTTGTATTATAGTAAACCAATTACATACAGAGTTACAAACCCCACTCTAGGTGCTAATTCACAACAACATTACAATACCCTAATCGATAGAACAAACTAGTCATGGCTTCTTCAGTTCTAGAAAACTAACCATTTCAACTATACACAAACTAACACAAACATGTAACTACTACACTCGTGTCGAACTCATTTCAAAATTCACATAACTTTCCAAGTAATTGCCCTTTAATCTATCAATAGTCAACAACCAATCACCGCTTTCCACCTTGACACCAATTGAGTCGCACCATGCATTCTCCATGAGTTACCAAGTCAATAGATTTACACCACTCAGTCAATTCCACACACCCCCACAAGATTCTCTCAGAACCCACCACAAGGGGTGCAGAGTTAGCGGGCACCATTGGATTATTATAACTACAACCGTCGATCAACTGTCACCATGACGTCATGTCATCATCACTGACCAATCCTGCACACCTCGCAGAAGTCTGTCAGGACCCACCACAAGAGGCATGAGGTTAGTGGGTGCCATTGGATCAAACTTATAGCAACCATAGATCAAGTTATATCATCACATCGCTATGGTCCCCACTACCACCATGACATTCAAGTCACAACTGACAAACCAATGCCCACATGAAGTAACTAAGTTTCTAGAAAAAAAAAACTTTAGAACCTCTATCGGAGGTTATGAATTTCTCAAAACCCACAACAAGCTGACAACAAAGAGAACTTCAATATCACTAAGTCGGGAGGTTATGAAATTTCAAAACCCTGCGACTTAGGTTCCAAGGTTTTGATTTTTCAATGATAGTGCAACATTCAGATTGATAAAGGGTAAAATGCCAAGCTGCCAAGCTTTTAGGGAAGCTCCAAGCCAATAATTTGAGGCACATTTTCCAACAGTAACACCTAGCCAATTCCAAAATCAAATCCACCTCCATAAATATTTTTGGTACAACAAGCTTTCCAATATCACATGTCTAGAGATGACATGTGGGGTGACTAGCAAATCTTCTATTGAATGCATAAAGAAATAAGTCCCAGCCACTTTGAGGTACCACAACATCACCAACCCTAGAAGCCAAGTCTTGAAAAATGGTTTGTCAATACACCCTCACCATTTTTCCTTTTCCCAACTAGTTTGACCTCTATAGCTAGATCTTTGGAAGCCTCCTCCATAAACTTAGAGTAATCTCTCTTCATAGTCCTTTTCTTACCAAATGTTTCAGGAACTTTTGGTTTAGGTTTATCATCCTAGGTTTTTTTTTAACTCTTTTCTTCTTAGGTTTTCTCTCAAGTGTGGAAGACTCACTAGGTTCACTCATTTTGCACAGTATGATGGAACTAGGGTTTCAAAATAATGTAGAATTACATCCTTAATTCTCAAACTCACATGAATTATACTTAATTGCAACAAATTTAATCATATTCCCCAAACCTTGCATGAAACAATTTCAATTCCCTTTCAACAAAGAAATAGCTACCCTAACTGCAAACCCTAGCAATTCACCCAATTCTAAAACTACCCAATGCTAAAATTTCCCCACAGGGTCATATAAAATTGACTTACTCGAGATAACCAACAATTTTCTCCTCAAATTCTCTTCACTTGAAGCTCGCCTTCTCCTTTTTAAAACTTGACTAATTCTTCTGCTTTTGAACGACTACAATTGTGAAAGAAAAGGACCAACTACCTCATTTAAAGCTCAGAAATGGAGCATATTTACTATTAATGCCTAAAAGAAATATCACACCAGTGAACTAAAATTTAGTTGTTTAGGTTTGAATTCAAGCTATTGATCTTTCTGATTTAAAACATTATCAATGGTTCTTCTTATTCATCACCTTTTTCTTTCCATTATCATGCTTCAAAATAGTGATGATATCTTAGGAAGCTGCCATGTAGTTGCTCCACATTTCTCAATAGTCCTCCTAAAGCCATCACTCATCGTTGTAATTCTATTGCTTGATCAAATGGAAGAGTGATGTGGAAAATAACCCTGACGGAGGGAATATTTGCAAGAATATTCTCCCATCACCCATCACTCATCTCTTTTTGTTTTAATGTTTCAAAGTTACAATTTTACTTCAGTGATGTGAAGACCCCCAATGATGCAAAGAAACTTTTCTCTACCCATCGCTCATCATTGTAGTTTATCGGGAATGAGAAGAATTTTGGCAATGGGTGATATGGGTAATGGCATAGGATGTTGACAAGTAGCATGATCATAACCCATGGTTGCTCATCTCCTATCACTCATTTCTATAAATGAATTGAGTGATAAAAGTTTTATACGATGTAGAGAACTAGCGCAATGCAAAGGAGATGTAGAGTCTATAACACATCATGGTAAAGATTTATTGAGCACAAATACTTCAGCAATACAAAGGATTGTAGTGATGCAAGTATAACACAAGCCATCATACATCACAAAAGTGGAATTAGAAGGCCAAGAGCTTTCAGTGATATGCAACATGAAGGAAAAATGGTTCATTGCTTATTGCAGAAATGAAA
Organism: Sequoia sempervirens; assembly: GCA_007258455.2. Classification (NCBI taxonomy): domain Eukaryota; kingdom Viridiplantae; phylum Streptophyta; class Pinopsida; order Cupressales; family Cupressaceae; genus Sequoia; species Sequoia sempervirens. The sequence goes on along the minus strand of VDFB02047397.1, from coordinate 42,606,320 downwards.
CCGAGGAGTAATAAGGTTTTAGCGATGATTGATACAAAGACTTTAAGTGGCAGTATTTGAGCACATGCTTAAAAGGTTGTTCATAGAAAGGGGCCTCCTAGGTGAGATGAGGAAAATGTACTTAAAAGGATTTAAGACCACACTCAACTATGGAAATAAAGGTAAAATATTTCAAAGCCCCAACTTTACAAAATATTAATACCCCAGGCCAAGATAATAAGAAATACCATATGATGGGGTAAACAGAAACCCTAAGCATAAGGGGCCTATGACCACATGAGTAAAAAGGCTCAAGATATAACTTAGACAACCAAGAACCTACCCAATAGGTCAACTAGGAATTAGACCAAAGAACAAGGATTTTGGAAAAGGGGAAAAATATGCTAAGTAAAACTTACCCAATGGTATAAAACCCTAAACCCTTGTAGCATTTCAAGCTAAGAATCCATCCAAGTAGAGAAATTTAGACCAATGGAACATGAAAAATTGAGGGTTCCACTAGTGGATTTGACTAGGGATGCATGCCTCTTGTAGGCATGGCAAGATTTTAGATCTCATGGTTGAAGCAGACTAAGCACAAATAACCCAAAAACCAAGGAATTTCCTGAACAAGGTAAGAAGACTAGACCCAAGAAAACCTATGTAAAAAATTTATGGGACTATACAATCTACATGGAGAAAAACATATTTCAAGAGAAATATGGCTTCAAGAACTCTCCATGTACTAAAAATTCAAGAAGTGCAATTGCTAAGCTTTGGAGAAAGTATGAATCCTCATCATGTGTGTTTGATATCAAATAAGGGCCTAACCATATTGCCTCAAACAATTTCCCATGCTTTCCCTTGTCCTAAGCTCTGACATTCCACACCATTACCATTCTTTCTAATTAAAATCTCTTAGGAGAAGCCCTTTTATCATACAAATTCTTGACTTGCAATTGCATCTTAGTATTTTTTTCATGAGATTCTATTCTAGTTTCATCTAACTATATCAAGGCATCAACTCTATGTTTCATTTCATCACATATGTCACCATCATATTCTTATACAAACTTATACATTTTTAATAAGTTTTTCTCAATAAATCTAGCATCTAAACCATAAAGCAGACTAAATGTATGTCTTGTGGCTTTCTTGACAATAACCCTATCTACCCAAAGTGCAATCTTTAGCTTTGAATCCCATGCTTTCTTTTTCTTCTCAATCACCCTTTTGATGATTTTCATCAGACTCTTGTTACTAGATTCATCTTGACTATTTCCTTGAGGATGGTAAGGGGAAGAATAAGAAATTTTTATTCCATGATTTTCACAAAAATCCCTAAACTCATCAGATCTAAAGCACAACATTATCATAGATGATCTTCTTTGGGACCCTGAATCTAATTAAGATGTTGTTCATCAGGTAATAAATCACCACTTTTCTTTTTTCCTTCTTTGTGGGGATTTCTTCCACCCACTTTCTAAAATAATCAATTGCAACAAGAATCCAAGAGTGTCCCCCACTATATTTTTTAGATATTTCACCAATGAAGTCTATACCTCACTATTGGAAAGGGGCCTAGAATGAAATGGGTGTAAGTGGAAAATTCCCTAAGTTTTTAAGTTTTCCTAAGAATCTTTGGCAAGCATCACAAGTCTTAACAAACTTGTGAGCATCTTTGAAAACTGTGGGCCACCAAAATCCTACCCTCAAAATCTTGTGAGCAGTTGCTTTAGCCATGTAGTGGTTGCCACATACTCCACTATGCATTTCTTGCAAAATTTCCAATGCTTTTTTTCCATCAATGCATTTGAGCAATAAATCCTTTGAACTTCTCCACCAAAGCTCATTATCAATGATGAAATACTTAATAGCTTGTAACTTCAGATTTATTTCATTGTTAGCCATATCTTTAGGATACTTCATAGTCTACAAATATTGAACAGTCTACCTGTACCAACCACAAGTTTTCATGTCACATATAGGTACAACATCAACACATTCAACCTGATTAACATGGTTGGCCTCCAAGTTGGTTTTAACCATCAACTTGGCCAAACCTTTCCTTCTGACCAACTTGGTAATTTGAACATCAATGTTAAACTCTTGGATCTTGTTGATCCATCTGTATCTTCTCCTAGTAGTCTCTTGTTGAGTGAAGATATCCTTCACTGCAACACTTGGAATGAAAGTTGTGACTATAGCTCTCATTAGGTATGTTCTAAATTTTTTTATAGCCTTGACTGATGCATTGTCCTGCTTCTCATTCATGTCATACTTGATTCTAGTGGCTTGTAAAGATTTTCTAAAGAATGCAATGGGTTGTTCAAAGCCTTCATCACTATTTTGTGGTAATACAACAACAATTGTATGAAAAGATGTAAAGGAAAATATATGCATAAGCTTAGAAAAATCTAGAGATTTCAAAACTAGAGCCTCTTCGATGGCTTGTTTTATGCATTTAAATTCTTGAATGGGATCCTCACTCCAAATAACCTTCTCTCCATTCTTCAGCATCTTATAAATAGGCCTGGTAATCTCAGCAAAGTTAGTCACAAATCTTCTCAAGAAATTGATAAGACCAAAGAATGATTGAATTCCTTTAGCATTCTTTGGCTATGGAATTTTGTCTATGGAAGCCATTCTCTCAGGATCAATCCTTATTCCCTCCTTAGACACAATATGTCCAAGTAGCTTACCTTCCTTTACCTCAAACACACAATTCTTGGGATTCAATGAGATCCCATATTCTAGTGCCTTCTTAAAAAATTTCTCCAAATTCATATAATGATCCTCTTCTTTTCTACTATATCCATTTAGGTCATCTTAATAAACATCTAAAAATATGTCTATGAAGTTAGCAAATGCCACATCCATGGCTCTCTAAAAAGTATCCCCTACATTTTTCAATCCAAATGGAATTCTTACATAGACATATGTGCCCCATGGTGTTGTGAAAGCCATTTTATATTGCTTAGATTCTTTGACTACTACTTGATTGTAGCTTAAAAATGCATCCATCATGGATAAAAACTCACAAAAAATTACCTTATGTAAAATGGCTTCCATGTTTGGTAGTGGGTAATTTCATTTAATGATGACACATTCAAATTTTTGAAATCAACACAAAGCCTAATGCATACGTTTTTCTTTCTAACTAGAACCAAATTAGAAACCCATGTTGACTGTCTAATTGGCTTGATAGTCCTAGCATCCCTTAACTTCATGAGTTCTTCTCGCATCTTAGGTTATAGTGTGGGATTTATTGGTCTCTAATTTTACTTGAAGGGCTTAGCATCTACTTCAAAGGTATCTCATGTTGAAATAACTCTTCTCTATATGCCTTCAGGTCATCATAAGACCATGCAAAAACATGTCTATACTTTCTCAACAAAGCAACCAGCATTACTTTGACTCCAAGATTCATCTTTTTTCTAACATAAACCTTTTTGGAGCATCCTCCATTCCTAGATTTACTTCTTCAAGATCCTCGTTGTGAGTGGACGTCTATTTTTCATTGCTTCTATCAGGGCCATAAAAACCCTTTCCAATGCAACCAGTCCTTTTGGAATCTTGTTAATCTTCAATTAGATGATCTCATTTCCAAATATTATTTCCTTACCATCCTCTTCCTCCACAAAGGCTCCAAAATCAATTTCCTGGCCCTCATATTCATCTACAGATTATAGGAATATCAAGATATCCTCATCATCATTAAACACCTCCTAATTTTTTATGTTGTTAGGAACTAAAGGTCTAACTTGCACTTCCACTTTTGAAATGCCAGAAAATTTTATATCATCTGGTAGGAGGGAAATATTGGCAAGTAAATCTGCCACTCTTTTATTACTCATGTCCAACTAGTCAATACCAAATGTATCAAACTTCTCAATTGAATACCATACAACATTCCTATACTCCCTCAACCTAGTGTTTTTTGATGCATACTTTGACCTAACTTAAGAAACCACTAGTTATGAATCTCCAATGAATCTTAAATTCTTAATTCCATATTTCTCAACTAATCTTAACCCTACTAGAAAAGTTGCATATTCAACTACATTGTTTGTGCAAGTAGACAACAATGAGAATGAAAAATTGAAAGTTATACCACTAGGAGAGGTGAGTATTACTCCTGTACCATCCCCCTCATTCAAGCAAGCACCATCAAAAAAAATATTCCACAAGCCATCATTTTTGGCTTGCTATAGTACCTCCTTCTTAAGGGGTTTAGGTTGTCTTTCTTCCTCTTCTTATAACTCTTCAATCCTGAAGTTATCCATGTTGGTATCCACAAAATGGATTCTATCTGCTTCTTCCACAAATTCAATGATATGTGGAGCTCTTGGCTCCCTCACAAGATTGATGTCCTTTCCTTCAATAGGAAAAGTTGCAAAGGACATGTCACATTGCATGCTACCTCCCATGGAGGCACTCCATTTTCTTGACAATAACATGCCATAGTTTGGTGGGATGTCCACCACAACTATGCTCATGACAAACTCCATATCAGGAAAAGTGGTCAGTCCAATGACTGAATCTCTCTAGAATCCATGGCATAACATTTTCCATAGGCACAATTAATCTCCAAGCCCATTTCTTTCATGATCTCTACCAGCATGATATTAGATGAAGCTCCTGAATCAATGATGCAATTCTCTAGGAGCTTACCATAAAAAATCAAAGTTACATAGAATTGATCAATGTTGCTTGGGAAAGATGTGATGATGCTTCCTAAATAAATATAAGGGATCTCACCAATGTCTCCCTCCATTATTTCTTCACTCACTTGATTTCCACTCACTTGAGGTTGAGTAGACACCCTTTTATCTTTATAGGCCTTACTGGCACCATTTATAAGAGCCATTTCCTTCTACTTATGTTCATCAATTCTCATCATTTTCATTAATGGAACTCTCACCTTGACTTTGGAGAGAAGCTGAAACATTTCAACTGGATTATACTTTAGTAAAGCATAAGGGACTATATTTTTCTCTCCAATCTGAACCTTCTACTATTCAACTCTCTATTCAACATCTTTGTTTTCTTGTTTCTTTTCTTGATCAACAGTTGACTTTTGGGGCTTTGCTTTAACAATTAGAGAAACAACTTCATTAGACTTCCTGACTGCGTTATCTTTCTTGGCCCAAATTTGAGGTCCCTTACGCTCTTTGGTTTTGACCTTTCCTTTCTTAAAATTAGCCAATTCTTTTGTTCTAGTTGCCTTCTTCTCTTCATTTTTCTCTTTCATGAACATATCTCTCAGCTTACCTTGGTCACAATTCACCACTTTGTTCCTTAGATTATGAGTTTTTTTGGCTTGCTCTACCAATGTTGTCATTTGCTTATAATCCTCATTAAAAGGTCTTCTTAAGGACACATCCATTTTATCTATTTCCATAGCACAAATTTTTTCCTCAACTTCTTCATCTTCATTAAGAAAATTTTTTTGATGATAAGAGTCTGATTTTTGTCTTTGATAGTCAAAATATATTTCATGTGACTCTTCATCTTAAGAACATTCTTCATAAAAAAAAATTTATTTATGCATAAACACATGTACTTCCACATTATTTTCCTCCATTGGCTCATAGTCATCTGAGTGAGTCTATTATTCTCCAAATTGTCTTGCAATTGAACATGTTTGAGAGGCATGTGGCAATTAGCAAACAACACACCAAGGTGTTTCATCATCAAAATTCATAGATTTTTTTTTGTAGAGGATCAGGGGGGACTTTATTTTGTGTATTCTTTTTATTATTTTGAACTGGCTTTCCATTATGCCAATTGGTGTTATAGAGATGGTCATGTAGCCGAGGAGGTCTTTCATTTTTCTAGAAATTTGGTTCATCATTTGTAAGTCACTTTTCTTGCCTTACAAGTCTATAACTAATATCTTTCATAGAACTTGCAACTTTATCAATCTTGTCTTCCAACGAAGCTCCCTTCTTTGCAAAATGATTATCTTCCTTCTTTGGATTCTTCAATATTTTAACATTATCTTTTCTCCCAACTTTACCTGTTCAATATGGACTACCATATTGAAAGCATCTCTTAACATTTGGGGATTGTTATCTAGCAGGAGATAACTTATTTTTGCATCAAATGTATTACAATAATTGACAAAACACACATTATCATTAAGTATCAAATGAGAAGGTAGTCTATTCATGGCCTTCTGAAATCTTATACTGAAATCAACAACCACCTTGTTTGAACCTTTTGATATGTTATTGAATTGATTTAGAAGGAACCTTAAGTTAGTCTTATCACCATAATTCTCTCAAAACACCCACTTAAACTCTTCCTAGGAGCTAATAATCTCAACTAGAAATGACCTATACCATTCCCTGGCATCTTCAATAAGTGATTGCATGAAAAGCTTCATCATCACATCCTCAACCTCCACCTCAAAGTCATCCATCACATTGGAAAATGATTTCATATGGTCCTCACCACTTATTGCATTATTGCTAGAGAACTTAACTAAGGGGGGACTAATATCCTTAGGGAATTGGTTTGGATAACCAGGAATCCCATAAAAGCATAATTGTTGATACTTATCCAGTTGCATGGTCCTTGTTGGAACTGTAAAATTTTTGAAAATTTTATAGTTGTTTATACTCATGAGTTTCCAAAGATGTCCATACCATAAGCACATGAATCCTCTCTTCATAACATATTTTCCCATATTCTATGATGTGGTCTCATAGAATTCATCTAACCCTAAGTATTTCAATGTATAAACCATATCGGCGTAACATGATGCAGGTCTCACTGATCCATAAAGCATTTTATACTAACATATGTCTTTTTGCAGTCTATTCGCAAGAGATCAAGATTGTCTTACCGATAAAATTTCATTTGGTAATACACATCAAATAGACACAATTCATAGTCTCTGGAAAAGAAAGATCCTATTGACAAGATAGTATACATCGGGTTGAATCATATCAAGTCTATTTGTGTCTTACAGATCAAAGACATAGAGACATATCTACGAGACAACAATCATCGAGATAAGTCACATCAAGCACCTATGTGTTTTACCGATGAAGCACACATAATTATGTCGCTGAGACAGGTGCTATCGGTGTAGTGTCCCAGAGTATTCACTTGGTCTTACTGATAAAGAAAAGGTGGGTTTCGTCATTGTCATCGGGATGAGCTCATGGAGTCCTACCAACCCCCTATGTTAGAACAACAAGTGTTGTATTGGTAAAGACTTGGTGGCATGTTTGGAGGGAGTATTCATTAGTAAGACAAACTTCATCAGAGAGAGCTAGGAGGGTCATGCCGAATGAAGTTCGATCGACAAGAAACTATTATGTCTCGGTGATCAGAAAGAAAACTAAAAGAAACATCTTGGTAAGACTTAAGTAGTTAGAGGAATGTTTTCCAACCCCTAAACTCACAATGATACTCAAGATTAAAGGCACAAAGTGTCAGGGAGACTCAGCACATTGATGAGACTGCATGGAATAAAAGCCATATATAATATGTGGTAGTCGGAGAGACTCAAGGCATTGGCAGAACTATAGGATGTCATAGCGGGTGTCTGATGAACATTTGAAAAAGCCTAAATACAACAGATCACCGAGATTAGAATACAAAAGGATGCATCCTTTCAAATGACTGATGTATAAATATTCATTTTTTACAGGGAATAAAAGGAGAAAGATAGCGAGTAAAAAATATAGAAGGATACAAAAAGTTTACAATTTTGAGACTATGATGCATGTTTGAAACAATGGGGATTTCAATTGAATTCATTTGATGTGGTGAAATTTTTTTGGTATCAATTCTTTGTTGTGTTAATTGAAATTATTGTTGAAGTTGTCTCCAAGGTTGATGTTTTCTAATTATTTAAATTGATATATCAAGGATATTTTTCAGTTTATTAGTGCACACTTGTTGTATCTGTATGGTTGGATTAATTGGTTCTTTCAAGGAGAGATTAAATCCTTTTAGTCAATCATAGTAATTAGGGAATCTCATTTGGATCATTAAGAAGAACCTAGTAATTGCATTCTTGCATGTTTATACTAGTTATAAACTTAAACCTATATGCCAAACAATTTGAGTTTCTGCTAGAAAGAAGTTACTCATTTCAGATTTGCATTTGACTCCGTACACCCAATAAGGAACTAGTCTTTGATATTTCATTGTTTAATTTCATTCATTTTTTACATATGAACACATTAGATTTTTGCCTTGATATTGCTTATACAATTTATACCAAAATAAAACTCATTTATCCACTTCTATTTGTCATTGTGGGTAAATCACTTTAAAGGAATAAACATTGGTCAAGTCTGCTTCATTGTTATAGGTAAACCAACCTAGGTCTGGTAGCACCTAGAGAGTAGAAGGTCTAAATCATTTGGCCTTGTCTATTACCCTGAAACGTATTAGGAGATTGGAAACCTCTTGAGGTATTTTTCCTACATTTTTGAGAGCTAACAAATTGGTGACTCTATTGGGGAATTATTACAGGATATCCGGTTGAATATAATCATATAGAGTCATCGAAGAAAGATTCATAATTTGTGAAGTTTCAGAAAAAGGTGATTCTGCTGGGGAAAATAAAAAATAATTTTAAAAGAATCATTTTCCTACTTTTGGAAAAGTAGGTGGTGACTCTGGTAAAAACTTGATGAAGAATGGATAGACAATTTGTGTATGGAACAAAAGAATATGTTAGAAGGCAATAGTTGATAAGAGAAATTAAAGAATTGAAAAAGCAACGACTACAATTGGACAAAGAAACACTACAATTGAAACAACTATTAAAATCAAGAGAATTATGCAATAAGAATGAATACACAAGTGCAAATAGGTATTGGACCCCATGAGTGCTTGATAATACAATTGGAAATCTTTATAATGGAGGAAATGCATATCAATGTCAAGTGCAACACAATCCCAGCCCATGTAGAAGTGATAGTCAAAACCTGTGGCAAGATGTATGCCAAAATTAACAGTTTGAGGAGGAAGAAGATGAGTATGTACATACTCAAAGTGAAGATTCCATCGTAGAATCAAAATGTGGAATTTACCCCTTTGATGCATTTCTTAACATAAGGAGACATGAAGGAGAAGATAAAATCTCTCTATACAACAGGATGATAAATATTTGTATGCAATTACCTCCTAATTGTAAGCCTACAAGACCCCTTTTTGTTGCACAATTCATAAGATTTTGGAAACCTAAATTAGCTTATTGGCTAAAATCATCAATGTAGCATGCCTTTGATCGAGTGAATAAATTTATTGATGCCATGGAGAGGATAAGGTATGAGAACACTATCAATGTTGAATCCAATAGTTGTATTTCTGATGAGTATAGAGCAATTGATCAAACAATGCAGCCAATAGAAGATGAGACATGTGCAGGTCAGAATGATTCATATGATAGCCTGCATGATGAAGATGAAGATACAAGAGCTCTCACTTGCATAACAGATTGTGACAAGGAAGGCAGTTCATGTTATAAGTGATCTAATGAATATTCAGATTGTGAAGATGAACCTATGGATTTTGACTTACAACAGGGTGACTCTTACAGTTCTTGTGGTGATCAAGAAGAAGCAATGGAAAATGTAGGTCCATTTGACAGTGAACAAATAACACCTCCAGCTACAGCTGAGAACTATAGGGACACAATTGATAATAAAGAGAATGATTTCTCTGTGTTTTTAAATCCACTCAATGGTAAGGATGTATCATGCCACAATGAAGAAGAGTTTGAGGATAATCATGTGAATCTTGATCTACAACAAGGAGATATTTTTAGCTCTTCTGGGGATCAAGAAGAGGGAGAAATAATGGAAGATATGGAAGAAGAAACATGTTCACTCAGTAGTGAGCAAATTTTAGATATGCTAACTCTTGAATACGATAGATGTGCACATGAAGGTGATTGCAAAGTCCTGTGTCCAACCTACATTTTTTTTTATAGTGAAAGTTCATTGTGCAATGATTCATATGACTCCCAGTGCATTTCTCAAAATGATGGAGAAATCTTTGAAGTTCATCAAAAATCTATATCCATTCAAGAAGAGTTATGTAATTTAGAGATTTTTGGCTCATGTGGAGAAGACATTTATTTGCATACCATGGATGATAGAAGTTTGACATTGATTAGTCCAGTTATATATGATAATGAAGATATGAATCATATTTTAGTTTCATCTCCAAATGGTGATATGGAAGAGGTGCAAAAGCTTTTAGATTTGTTTGTCTCAAACAGTGTTGATATGACATAATTTTTTGATTCTCAAGAGAAGCATTATGATGGTGAGTTTTTAGTATAGCTAGGAGATTGTTTTATAATACATAACAGTGAGCAAGATAATGAGAAATATTGCATTGAATATGCATGTAATTTGTATGTTGAAGATAACAGAGATTTGTCCCATGATGATGGAGAATTTGGACTGCAGAATGGTGAAGGGAATTTGGGCCAAGCTAAGCACGATGATTCTCTAAAAAATTTCAATAACAATGATAGGGAAGATTGCATGAATGTCTTCAAGAAGAATTTGATGAACTCAAAGAAAAACCAGGTGTTTGATAGAGGAAAGTATGGGCCTTTCTTTTGGGTGGCCTTGAGCCATCATTTACTAAAATGAAGTCTGATTTTGTTTCCAAAGGAATATAGAGGATTAAGGGTTGTCAGTGCATGGACAACTCTTGACATTTCTCTCAAAAAATTATCTTCCATGCACAATAGTTTTAGAAATAAAAGGAACAGGAATTTCTAGTACATGGACAATCCTAACATTCCTTCTTTCAAAATAATTCTTTCCATGTACAGTAGTATAGGGTCATGTTCATCTCCATTTCCATTCATTCCACCTTGCTCACTGGTCCATAACCTTGAAAGTTTGGTCTGCTCACCTAGAGATCTAGATCCTTGCAATGGTTTCACAATCATTCATCCCCAGATGGAACCACTGTTGAAACTATTAAATTTTGAAAAATTTACAGTTGTTTATACTCATGAGTTTCCAAAGAAGTCCATACCATAAGCACAAGAATCCTCTCTTCATAACATATTTTCCCATATTTTGTCATGTGGTCCCATAGAATTCATCTAACCCTAAGTACTTCAATGTATAAACCATATCGATGTAACATGATGCAGGTCTCACCAATCCATAAATCATTTTATACTAACATCTGTCTTTCTGCAGTCTATCAGCAAGAGATTAGGATTATCTTACCAATAAAATTTCATTTGGTAATACATCTTAGGCAGACACAATTCATAGTCTCAGTGAAAGAAAGATCCTATCGACAAGATAGTATGCATCGAGGTGAATCATATTGAGTCTATTTGTGTCTTACCGATCGAAGACATAGAGACATATCGACGAGATAACAATTGTTGGGATAAGTCATAGCGAGCACCTATGTGTTTTACCAATGAAGCACAAATAATTATGTTGTTGAGACAGGAACCATCGATGTAGTGTCTTAGAGTATTCACTTGGTATTACTGATAAAGAAAAGGTGGGTTCTGTCGTTGTCATCGGGATGAGCTCATGGAGTCCTACCAACCCCCTATGTCACAATGACGAGTTTTGTATTGGTAAAGACTTGGTGGAATGTTTGGAGGGAGTATTCATCGACGACATAGACTTCATCGAAGAGAGCTAGGAGGGTCATGCCAAATGAAGTTCCATTGACAAGAAACTATTATGTCTTGGCAATCAGAAAGAAAATTGAAGGAAACATCTAGGTAAGACTTGAGTAGTCGGAGGAATGCTTTTTGACCCCTAAAGTCACAACGATACTCAATACTGAAGGCACAAAGTATCGGGGAGACTTAGCACATCAATGAGACTGCATGACATCAAAGCGATATATAATATGTGGTATTCAGAGAGACTCAAGGCGTCGGCGAAACTACAGGATGTCATAACGGGTGTCTGATGAAGTTTTGGAAAATCCTTAATACAACAGATCACCAAGATTTAAATACGAAAGGACGCATCCTTTCAAATGACTGATGTATAAATATCCATTTTTGACAGTGAATAAAAGGAGAAAGATAACAAGTAAAAAATACAGTAGGATACAAAATGTTTACAATTTTGAGACTATGATGCATGTTTGAAACAATGGAGATATCAATTGAATTCATTTAACGTGGTGACATTTTTCTGGTATCAATTGTTTGTTGTGTTAATTGAAAGTATTGCTGAAGTTGTCTCCAAGGTTGATGTTTTCTAATTATTTAAACTGATATATCAAGGATATTTTTTAGTTTATCAGTGCACACTTGTTGTATCTGTATGGTTGGATTAATTGGTTCTTTCAAGGAGAGATTAAATCCTTTTAGTCAATCATAGTAATTAGGGAATCTCATTTGGATCATTAAGAAGAACTTGGTAATTGCATTCTTGCATGTTTATACCAGTTATAAACTTAAACTTATATGCCAAACAATTTGAGTTTCTGCCAGAAAGAAGTTACTCATTTCAGATTTTCATTTGACTTCGTACACCCAATAAGGCACTAGTCTCTGCTATTTCATTGTTTAATTTCATTCATTTTTTACATATGAACACATTAGACTTTTTCCTTGATATTTCTTATACAATTTATACCAAAATAAAACTCATTTATCCACTCCTATTTTCCATTGTGGGTAAATCACTTTAAAGGAATAAACATTGGTCAAGTCTGCTTCATTGTTATAGGTACACCTGCCTAGGTCTGGAAGCATCTAGAGAGTAGAAGGTCTAAATCATTTGGCCTTGTCTATTACCCTGAAACATATCAGGAGATTGGAAACCTCTTGAGGTATTTTTCCTGTGCTTTTGAGAGCTAATAGTCCTTTTGGTGAACTGATCCCTTTGATCATTATGGGGTTCATTATTATTTTGATCACTAGATTGTTACCTTTACCACTTCCACCCCCACCATCACCACCTCCACCACTTCCTTCTCCATCTCGAGAATAGATGTTCTTATTTTTATGGTTACCTCCACCTCCACCACCACTCTTACCAGGAATATGTCCATATGACTTAGTCTTATGTGGACCAAATTCAATATGAATGGAGCTTGAAGCTCCTAGATGAGGAATATAAGTTTTGAGGAATGAAATCTTCCCTGCTATCACTACATTTGAAGCTTCAATTTTCATTTTACTCATTTCTTGTTGCAAATTTTCATTAACCAACTGCAACCTTAAGATTTCAAGGCCAATAGGTGCATTTGATGGAATGGATATGATCTTAGCATCTTTGGTGGAAGTATTAGTGGATGATGTATTTGTATTTTTATTTGTAGTTAGGATGGTTTTATTAGGAGGATCATGTGTTGCCTTAGCACAAAATTTAAAAGGAACTTTAGGAACTGGTTTGTCCTTTAATGCTTTAATTTTTCAATCCTTTTTCTTTGGGTATCTATTTCCACCACCTTTGTCCTAATTCTCTCCTCTCTTTCCTGTTCTTATCTCTCCTCCAACTCCTTGAGTTTAAGTTCTTCTTCTAAGGCTTGCATATCCTTATCTATGTCATCTTCATCTTCTAAGACATCCTCAGACTCACTAGGATTAGGAGTGTAAAAGGTGAGATTCATTATTTCTCTCTCAGGGGAACGATGTGAGGCTATACTATGGGATTTACCCCTTGGATTGAAGTTATCACCATTAAAAATAGATTTACCCCCAAGGGTTGCCCCTCTAGGTGGGAATTCATTATCCTTTTCCCAAAACTCCCACCTCTCCTCTTCCCTTGAGATTTCATGGTGACTATCATGGACTTAATTAGTGGGCACACCTTCCTCATTTATATTAGATGCACCAATTTCATGTCCCTCTTCATGAGCAGTCTCATTATGAACATTTTCATTTAAATGAGGAGATGCACTAGCAATATTTTTAGTAGAATTACTTGATTCTCCATTCTTCTATATCCAAGATGACTTCTTACTTTTTAATAGCTTGGATTCCATATTTTTCTCAAGATTCTTCTTCATTTTTCTCTTGGTTCCATGCATGGCTTCATAATTATCTTCATAGTTCTTATTCTCACTCTCTTTGGAATTCTAACTTTGCACTAGCACAAGAGACTTCAGAGTTGCCACCCACAATATGTGGAAAGGAAAATATATCACACTTTGGAGAAGAACTCACAATTCTAGAGAAGACCTTGAACATAACCCAACATGAAATAGAAAATGTGACTAGAATGTGATGCATAAAACTAGACATGAGCTATTTATGAGAATTTACATAATTTTTTCTCCAAATAACGAAAATAACTGAGTCTCACTATACTAGATCTTACCTAGAGACATTGGACTAATAGTTTCCCCAACAGATTCACCAATCTTTTGGTGTTTTTTAATGAACCAAACTTGGTCTCAACAATTGTCTATGAACTTTCCATAATTCCATGATCAACAATTGTGAAGGTTTTCCAATGACTAAGTGAAAGCTTGCTAGGATTTCCCTCTACACTTCAGGCTCTATAGGACCCATGAGGGTGATCCCTATAATGTACTTAATTGTACTCTTGTGAAATTTACCATAGAAATTGTAAATAACATATGCATTCTCATAGATTGCAAATTAAATGAAATCCTTCAAGAGTCTACCAAATTATTTAACAGAAAATCATTTAAAGAAGAGAATGGATGACCTTGCATGAAACTTCAAAACAATTTAAGGTATATGAAAGATATTCTTTAAGGTTTTGTTCTTTAAAAGGCAAGGCTAACTCAATGACTTCAAAGTTAACCAAATCGACATAACATTGTCTTAGCCATGGGGAACGAATACAAATTTGAAATGAACTATAATATAACAATGACTAAAGCTCAACATTCACAAACTATTGTCATATTGATTTACAATAAAATAAATTAGATCTCCTAAAACATAAAATACTTATCAAATCCTCATACTTAATCACACAAACTGATGATTCCATCAGAGCATTTTAATTAATTCCTTGAATTAAAGTAGAGATAAAATCATGCATTCAACCAAAACAATTGAAGACCAATAAAAGGATCCTTGATCATTTTATTAATAACTCATATGATAAAATACAGAAGGAGAGAAACTGCTCCAAAATTTGCACTTTCTCATTCAAATTCCATCACTATTGTAAAAGCAGTATGCCTATTATAGACTCAAATTCATACCTAAGACTCAACTCTATTTTCTATTTCCTTGTGTTTGAATTATAAATTTTTTTACAACTATTTCAATAGCTCTTTCGACCAAAGGAATATGCAATTAGCCTTGAATTCTGTTTTATAGGAACAAGGGAGCAACAAGCTTTGAGCTAAATTACACATTTAGTCACATTTTACATTTCAATTACATTTCAATTTCGAAACATCCCTAAAGAAATTATATTTACATTTTCAAAAGGGAGAAATCGCATAAGACAAAATTCTTTCTCAAGCTGCTAGAGAAGATACTTCTTTCCCTCCAAAGGGAATCTTTCATCATTTTACTAGCAACAACTATGAAGATAACATCTTTTCCATGAGAAAAATTATAGTCTACGTGCACACCAAGCTAGAAAAAACTAAAACAAGAAAGCAATAAAAAAGAAACAACATAAACCACATCCACATCAACACCATTTTCATTAATTTCATAATTGAGAGGAGATAATATTTTTCAATACTTCATCTAAGGCATAATCTATGAACTTTTTAAGCCATGTATTATACTCCTCTTTAGTTGGCCATTGCATATCCAAAAATTTCTACACCTTAGTACTATACTGGTTGTATCTAGCATCCATCAGTATCCCATTCTCCTTCACAAATGTATCAAAACAAACCTCAATTCCTATCATGTTATCAATAGTTGCATTCAATATGGTGTAATCTATGAGGATGATTGATCTCTTAAAGTGTGGGAGAAGACATCCCAACTCATCCTTCCAAATAGAAAAATATTTCAGCTCACCCCCATCATTTAGTATGTTTAGCATACCATGCACCTCCATGTCTCTAAACATTTTCAATTTAGCAACTACATACCCAACTTACCATGAAACACTATAATTTCATTTAACTAATCTACCGCCTTTATCAAATCAGGAATGTTAGTTGGAGCCTCAGGGTCCTCTTGCATATTAGGCATCATTTGTTTAAGTGCTCTGACCCTAGCACTCCACTTGCTCTAGTAATTTTGAAAAGTACTTTGGACCTGCACGTACCTTTTATGGGCCTTATGAATTTTTTTATGAACACCCCATAAATTATCAGACTTAAGCACTAATTTTGTAACCCTATGCTTTAGAACGTCATAAAAAAATTTATCAACAACCTTGGCAGTTTCCTCCTTGGCTCTCTTAACATTATCTTTCTCTACTTCCAATTCTTGCTTTAAACTTTGGATTCTTAATGATAATATTTCCCTAACTTGTTCAAACAAATCAGAGGAAAAAGTTGTTGGAGTACTTAAATCTCTTTGTGTTGAGCTAGTAGTAGTAGCAACCCCTTTGTTATATTCATCCAACAACTTATTGTACTTATCCAATAGTTTCTCATACCTATCTTGTGAAATATAGGTTGTTTCTATACTTAGCATAGTAGCATGCATATTCAACTATGCAACTACAATAGTAGTCATCTCAATAGCTCTCCTTATGACCACAAAACCAATTTCTTGCTCCATAGACTTGATCACCTCAGGTTTCTTAGTATTTGGTGTGATAGACCATATTGCAAGGGTATGCAATTATGGGCTAAACCCTAAACCAAACACTTTATTGTCCAAATTCTCCTTAGAAATAGAAGCATTTGGATCCTTTCTTATTACATCTAATGCAATAGAAGATGTAATCTCTCACCTAGGAAATAATAAAAATTCACTTCGTTTGACCAAATTCCTTGCCTCTTAGGGTGATATAACAACATTTTTTTTCATTATTTTATCTTTTTCTTCCTTTTTAGCTTCTTCTTGCAATGAAGGATCAACACTTGCCTTTGCTTATTCTATCCCCTTCTTGATGTCATGTCTTCTCAATTGGATGAAAAATTCCCTAAACTCCTTAGTTTGGAAAAATGTGTCATCACTCATGAAATCCCTACAAGATTTTATTATGACTTCATCATATTCCTATTTTATTATCCCATTAGTAGGAACAACATTTAAAGCATCCTACTTCTCAGGGAAGGGAAACCTTTGATCAACTTCTTGTTCCATAGGAACATGCTCAACAGATTCTTATGGTTCATACTCTTCACCACCCTTCTCAATTGTTGAATAAGTCACCAATGGGGTGACTGTAGGTCTCTATCCTATCTCCTTTGTCTACACTTGAATGCCTCAAGCTATGAAGTGAGCCAGTTGGCTCCTCACTTGTGCATTATGATGCTCCTTAGCAAATTTTGCTTTTATCTCATCCCCCTTTAACCTTATCAAAAATAATTTATCTTTGAATTCCCCCAACATCACTTTAGCTTCAACATATTGGTCCTTTATTTTAGAATAAGGTCTCACATAAAATGGGTTCTAATTAATTATCTTTTCTTCTATGGCACATATCTTTCTCCATTTATTTTTACTTTCTACAACCTCTACATCAGAAGAAATATTTATAATTAAATCTTCTATATATAGGAATTAATGCTACTTGTCAGACCTTCCTCTGGCTCTCCTCTCTGCATCAATTACTCCCTTAGGATCACAATATCTTACAATATATTGTTTCATCATGTAGTTATTTAAGAGAGTTCCAAAATTCTCAATACCTTCTTTTGATAAACATTCAAAACATGCAAATCCACACTTGGGGTTTATTAGTGATGCTTTCCTAGAATTTCTAAAATTCTCTTTGTCCATGGCATCCAATTGCTACATTATTTTCATAAATGCAAGCCTATCATATGCATATACAAGTAACTGATGGGTTAGCACTAGAGGTCCATAGATCTTGATTGTAGTGTAATCAATATGTAAATAACAATCCCCCCAATTGAACTTTTGTATTGTGTTTTCTTCAAAATCCATAGGCCTCAAAATTTCCATTACACCCTTTGATAACCTGTATACGTGCTTCAATCGTAATTTCTCCATTACACAAAATTTGAAACCATTGTAGAATGTAGTGCAATTGGAATCTCGACAGTGTATATCCCAAACATGTGTCCACATTTGCACTGGTAATTCATTTTCTAGGATGTCCCTTTCTCTCAATCTCATGGAATTTCTCCATTATTTTTTGCCTCTCCTCAATAACATGCACATTAACAATGAGCAGTGTCTGTAAGACAATGGGGGATTTGTATCTTTTAATTTTATCAAATCATCATGAAGTTGATCAGCTATATAGGAAGCATAATGAAATGCTATGTTTTGGTATTTGTTATGTATGCCAATAGCCATAACCATTAGAGCAACATCCATCTTGATATCAAATTTCTTGTGCAAAACTTAGCATAATGCATAATCTATGTTCTTAAAGTAATTCTCAAATTCATTACAATCAAAAGGCTCAAACTCCTTAGGCCTAAATATTACACCTCTTTGGCTCAAATCTTTCATTTTATGCCTTGGAAAAACATTATTTCTATAACCAAAATTATTCTATTCATATTCTTGATACAAGGCACAAAATTTAATAGATTCGATAGTAGAAGGGTTCTATTGATGGGTTTTTTGCACTTCTTAACACATACAACACACAATTGTGGTGTCTCTCTTGAAAGGTTAAAATATATAATGAAGTTTCCAAAAATCACCCCAAGGTCTGTCAGGTTTTAGGTCATGACTTTGCAAAAACAACTTAGTTGATTGATGTGATTTTTTGGTAGTCACAAGGGGCCTTTATAATTCACAAAGCATGGATGTTTTAGGTCTGCAAATTGAGTTCCAAAGTTCTGTAAATGATGAACAGTGACTTTAAATTCATAACAACAAGCTAAAACTCAATTCAATCACCAAATTTATCACTTTTATGGTGCTTGGAATCCTAAACTAGTTTAGATTTCAAAGAAATAGAAAAGGGTGAAATGGTTTAGAGAGTTATCCTAAGTATAAAACTATGGACAATAGTAACAATAACCAGTGCTATAGTAGGCATACTTCCCACAACAAGGTTTTGCTTAACCAAGAGTAACCTACAGTGCCACAAAATAAGTGCAATCTTCTAATGCTCTTTGCATATTTTTAGACTATATCATTCACCTATTTAGCATGAACAAATAGTTTAACTTAGGTGCAACATGTAAGTAAGATCAAACTAGTTTTAAAAAGTGACATATAATCAATAAGCCGTAAAAAGCATGAACTTGAAGTGTATCAAATACTATAGCAAATAGCCACCATTAAATCCATTCACTAACAAGCTAAAATGAAATAAACATGGAGGTTGATTCATACACACATAATAAGCAAGCTCAAAGAAAACACCTAACTTCAATGCTTCCTTCTATTGCTTCAAAATTCCTCTTACAATAATTCGTCTCTGTTTGAAAATGAGAGGATTCCTCTATTTATATTTTTCAAAAAGTAGAATGAATGGTCAAGATTACTTTACAATGAATGGCTAAGATTCATTCTAGTTTAGGGTTTTCACATCACCCAATGTGAGTACAAAAATTATAATATAAAAATAGGCTATTTTGTCTTTTCTCTATTTTTTCTTGTAGCCTATTTTTTCCTCCAGATAATTTTGGCTTCTTAGCTACTTTAGAAAATATTGGTCTTCTACAACGGAGTTTCCAACTTCATTTTCTAATGTAGCATATTCAACAAACTTTCCAATTATAGCCAACAACTTCTTTTCCTCAAAAAGGTAAGATTTAGAGATTTGGAAGGAAACCCTCTTAAATGCTTCCACCATTTGATCCCTAGTGCTTTATGCACATTTCTCCTACTTTGATAATCTTCTTTGACTCTAAGAAGGCTCGCATAGCAAAATCCATGAAGTCTGTCAACAAAGTGTCACCAGATCCTTGATCCTTTATTTTGTGAAACTCAGGCTTGATAGCTTCTTGGTCTATCTCTAGTGTTGGCATCTCATATCCTATCATTAGTTTTAGGAACTCATCCCATTCAACCCGATGATCCACAATTCCCTCATGATTGGTCTCTAATTCAATCAAGGACTTCTCCAAAAATCCCTTTCTGTATTCAAAATTAAGTAGCCATGCTTCAAGCAGCCAATAGTCTTCTTTTGGTAGGGACAACTCCTTTTCCTAGATCTCCCAAGAGAGCTTGAGAATTCTCTCCAATTTGGGGTATGTGATTCTATAAAGTTTGGGGAACTCTTTACAGACCTTAATCTCCTCCTCCACTTCTTTTTGTAAGGCATGATATTTGTTATGCATCTTGGCTACACAATGAATGCCTTTATCACCCATGTTGAGAACTCTTTTGAACTAGTTTGAGGTGGTATTGGCCCTGATCTTCATCTTTTCCATTTTATTGACCTCTCTTTTGACAACAAGGTGAGTGTGGGAGATTCTATTTAAGCTTCTTCTCCATATGTTGTCGACTACTGTATATAGGCAATTAATTTTGCCACTTGTGACTTTAGCTTCTCCTTGGTTGATTGATCCTTATTCATTTATAGGAGGATAGTGGAAATAGACCCCTAGAATTCATTGATATTCTAACCTCGAGATGCTAGGCCCAAGTTGATAGTGACCACGTTCACATGTTAATCCTTCCCCTAATGAGTTTCTACATATTTGTCTATGGTGAGAGTGGCCAGTTGTAATATCCTAGAGCCTAAAGCATCTATTGTGATATGTAACCTAATATTTGGCTTCTTTTCTTTCCGAGTCTTCACTCGTATTCATTCTAGAAATTCCTCCAGGTGGGCTTCAAGATCTTCGAGTACTGTAGCTTTCCTTTTCATCTGCTACTCTAACCGTGAGGGAAATTTTGTTTGGTGGCCTGGGATGTAGTGGTGAGTTCACTATTCTCCCCTTCTTCCTGGTCCTTTGATAGCCCTTCCCTCTCACACTCAGGAGCATCTTTGATGTTTTCCTCTCCTTTTCTTTGCTCTTCTTCTTGCAATATGGCCTTCCCCTTGTCAGGATCAACAGATTCTACGTTTTCTTAATCCATATTTTATTCCTACACTACCCCTTTTTCTTCTTCATGTTCAACCTCAACACCTTTATTAGGTTCAACATCTCTTTCTTCCACATTCTCTTCTTATTTATCTCTCTCCTTCCGTAGGCACTTCTCCATATTGTAGGTCATCATCTTGGCCAGTTCCTAGAGGATTATCAACTTTCTCTACATCAATTTATGTATCTATTTTCCCTTCCTCAAAACAATGCTCATCTAGGCTTCCTTCTTCATCCTTGTGCTCTTCAGGCTTCTCTCCTTCAAGCTCTTGATCTGAAGTTTCAACCTCATAGTAAGTATCAAACTTACCTACATTTTCATCATCTAGAATTATTTTCCCTTCTTCATTAGAGGTCACTTCATCCAAATCAATTTTAATTCCTCCCTCAACATGCTCAAAGTAGTCCTCATGATCTGAGTCCCCAGGTTCTTTAGTAATATCATCTACTATTTCTTTAGGCTAATCCATGCTTAGCCTCTCCATTTCATTAGAAATCTAATTGTAGCCTCTATTTTAGGTGGCTCAGTTGGAGGTGGAGGGAGAGGTAAGGCAACAACTAGTTGGGCCAAAATAATTTTAACTTGTGGGTTTAGGATAACCTTAGAGAACTGAGGTGGAAAATTTTGTAGATATGAGGAGAAGGTGTCTAGTAGGTTGAGGGGTGTTGTAGAGGTTGTAGGTAGAGAAGGTTGCAAGGTGGAAATAGTTGGTAATGGGGGCGATAGTGGGGAAGTGGTGGAAGAAGAAGAATCAAGTGAAACCATGGGAGTAGTTAGAGAAGTGGAGATGATGTGGACAGAGATGTCCACAGTGGGAAAAGATGAGATGGGCAGTGATTGAGGATTAGAGGGAGATGGATTAGCAGCAACAACTACTAGGAGTACAATAATGGTGGGTGGTGGCGATTGTGGTCCTTCATCTTCTTCCTCTTCTTGAGGCAGAGATCCTTATTCTTGTATGGTAGGCATGTTAGGAATGAAGGATCCTGTTCTCTTAGGATTCTTTGGTATTCTCTACCCTTTAGTTGACTTCTAAGTTTATACTTTTTTCTTTGGCTACTACTCAGATGAATCCTTCCTTTTCCTTGATAGATTGTAATTTAGGCGGAGACTTAGGAGCTTCAATCGAAGAGCCCGCAATGGAACCACTCTTTGTTTCACTCTCTATCTCATGTTCAAGCTCCCCATAGGTTCACTCTGTGCCTTGTTCATGCAGTTGGGTTACTTGATTGTCAACCCACTTCTTTATCATTTTCTTCATTGGGCAAGTGACAATATTTAGGTTTGTAACTTCCAGTTCAATGCAATTAGTCACTGGAAATGGGACATTGATTAGATCATTATATCTCTCATTGAGGGCATTGCTATCTTCAACATTATTATCAGGGAATGGATACAATTGATGAACTTCACAAATTTGGTGGTCATCATCATGTAATTCCTCCTTCGAACCTCGTAGTCATCATCACAGTTGGCCCAAAAATATTTTATATGTGGCTTGTGGGCATACTACCTCCCAACCTGCTTCTTTAATTTTTTGAGAGGGTCCAAGCCTCCTCTCTCTATGTGTAGCTCTAGGTTGTATTTTGCAAGTTCCTTCTCAAAGTATTATGTGCATGGGGTAGTAGGGCAGGAATACATCCCTTGTCCAAATGTAATGGGGTATGAGGCCCCAACACGATGCTTGTTGTGAAAAAAAGTATGGTCAGTTTGTAACTACTGAGTAAGCTCCAACAATATGATTTTTTCATTAGGGTATCGAGGTAGAATTTATGGGAACCCCAAAATTCTTCAACTCTAATGCATGTGAATTTAGGGAATTGGATGAACCAATACCCAAAACCCTTCACCACTACCTTGGCATTGTGGGACATTCTTTTGTAATAATCTCCCACCAGGGTTCAAATCATGTGCCTGATGAAAGCATCATTAACCCTCCTGTAATTCTTCTTGAAATTCTTGTACTGGAGTTGTAGGTAATAATTTTATACCCAATTTTTCCCCTTCTTTGTTCTGAAGGTGCCAACACAATCTATTCCTTTGTAGGGGAACTTCACTGCCAGAAGGTATACCAAATAGGAGGTCATGCAGAACTCAGAAACATTCTTTACTGTACAAATTGATTTTGTAAGTTCTCACTAATAATCTTGGCCCATTGAAACTTGGCCTCTCCTCAAAGGATCTCCTCTACAAAATAGAACATCCACTCCTTGAATAGTGAGGAAGTGGGGAGGCCCATTACTCTACTCAGGAGAGTCACCAAGTGATTGGTTTCCTCTACAAAGCTGTTCTTGTACAATTTTTGGGGCACCTTGTTAGCACTATCCCTCTTTTCAAGTAACCATGTTTGGTTAATAGTTCTCTTATAGCTCATGGGGTCTACCTTCCATATATTCAAAGCATACTCCTTCTCAACTTCATCCATTTTATCAAGCAATAGGATTCCAAATGTCTTCCCGATTGAAATTGGGGCCAGGTCTTCTAGCACTCTCCCATCTCTGATGATTATCCTTTTGTTCTATGCATGATAACACTCTTGGTATGCAAAGACCAAATCTGGAGCAACTAGGATAAGAGGAAAGCCTATTTCCTTTGCAAGTTCACTCTTTTTAATTCTTAAAGCCTCCTCGATTTTGGGGCTAACCTTGACTATGCTTGAACTCATTAATGCTAACATGACCCAGGTCTGTGTCAATTACTTTTCCCAATTAGATGTAATTTTTGAGTTGCAATCTACACCATGTAACTCATACTTCATCTTGGCTTTCTCCTCCTTCCCTTTTGAATTTTTTGCAGTCTTCTTCCCTTTGTTAGTTTTCTCCATTGACTTCTATACTAGTTTCATAAATCCTACACACAACGCATGTAGTAAGCTCATTAATAGTTCAAGAGCATAAAATGTTAGCTAAACCATGCAAAAATATCATTAAATACATCTACATAGCTTTAAAAGATAATTACATTCATCACATTTTATCATTTTAAGTTCATTTGTGTATTTTGTAGATTTGTGGGTTTGAGGGTGCGAGTTTCCAGCTAGCAGAAGCTATCAAGGTAAATGTTGTAAGGAACAATGCTGGGAGGATGGAATTTTATAGGCGGAGTTCTAATGTGGAACTCCCACAAGGCTCAAATGTCAGGTTAATTTA
Organism: Sequoia sempervirens; assembly: GCA_007258455.2. NCBI lineage: Eukaryota > Viridiplantae > Streptophyta > Pinopsida > Cupressales > Cupressaceae > Sequoia > Sequoia sempervirens. The sequence continues at coordinate 42,582,116 of VDFB02047397.1, read as the reverse complement.
GTGCAAAATCATTATGCACATGTGTAAATTCATGATGGAGACACTTGAAGTTACTTCCCTTGGTTAGAATTCTTTTTAAAGTTCATTTGGGGATTAGTGATACAAAACCCACGAAAGGGATCACTGCTTAAGTTTCACCATAAGAAATGACATAAGGAAGGTGGCATTCCACAAGTAGAGTTGCACAAGCAAAGTTCTACAAGTAGAGTTTTGCAAGTAGATTTCCGCAAGGCAGAACCCCCAAGGTCTTATTTCTTGGTGAACTTCATTTAAATTCCCTTTAGCTTGTGAAGGAAATTATGTCTAGGTGCCCCACTTGGGAATGTTATCACTTTGTGTGGTGAATATGGGGCATGTAGAAGCTGTAAGGTGGAAAACCATTTATGATTTTCCATTAGATAGTGGCTTAAGGTGGGTGGAATTTTGCAAGCAGTGACCCCCAAGGGTGAACTCGCAAGCACATTTTGACTTCAAGTTTCTTTAGTTTTTTGCTCAAGTGGGTAAGAGTGTGATTTCTAACTTCATACTAATGTCACTAGGAGCAGGCAAAAATTTGGAGGGTGGAATCCGAAAGGTGGGGTGCCATATATGATTCAAAATTTGGAGTCCCTTGAATTTCCTTATATGCACAATAGTCCCTTTTTCCCTTTAAATTCAAAATAAACAATGAAAATGATAGGTGGATAGGGATTTATATAGACCCAGGAATCACAAATGCACCCATAAATTAGAATTTCCCATCGTACGTGAGGTTGGTGGGAATGTGGAAACACAACCCCTGAGGGATGTTAGGTTGAAAGTCACACAGAAAAGTTGAATGCAAAAGTTGGATGTGATAATTCTGTTGCGGAGAGGCATGAGAAGAATACCGTTAGGGATGGCGAAGTAGACACATAATCCTGTGAGGAAATCTACGATGCGGGACCCACTAACAATGAAGGATGGGATGGATTCCGTTCAATGGAAACCCATGATACAATTCTCGTAAAAGCTTGAAACCTCCCGAAACTTGGGTGAGTGACATAGTCAAGATAGATTTGGAAATTTCCAAGGCTCATTACCAACCTAAGCTAAAAAATAGGGGCACAAAAGATGAGGAAAAGGTGAATCAACCCTACATAAGCAAAAAAAAAAAGAGGGGGTCCCTAGTTTGAATGGGCCCTATGTGCATAAGGAACAACAAATGGTGTCTCTACTAGGGAACACTCCTAAGTTTTCTAGGGATAAGGATTAATTTGAAACCCAGGATCTTTGGTTTCACTAACTAGAAGCATGAATCATCAAATGAACTCATAACTCAAAGGGGAACAAAACCCTTAATTGAATCAGAATCACAAATACCTTAGAAGTGTGTGTGTAGTGAATTCATTCCCCTCCCTCAGAAACCATAGCGTCCAGTGACTAATCAGCCAAGACAAGCTACGTAAGTAATCTAACTACAAAAGTAACTTGCACATTTCTCCATTGTTAGTCAGGCATTTATAGCCCCAACGAAGTTGTCGTTGTAATCCCCATGAACATTGTTGTATTTCCAGTTGGGCATCCGTAGCTGTGATAGAGTTGCTCACACACCCACTCAATTTCCTATTTTTCATTGTCTCTTTTTTTTTTCTTCTTTTCATACTTTTCTTTATACCCTTTTGCTAAACTAAATAAGTAATTAAGCTTATAGTGGGTTTGGAGATTGCAGTGGTCACTAGAGTAGATTTAAGATTTTTCACTTGTCGAGGCTTCATGATAGCTGCCATATAGTCCATCAAGAGTACTTAAAATGTGTATTGTGTGAGGTCTAAGATAAGCGTGAAATGACTCGAACAAGGGTTCTATTCTAGGTCAAACTAGAGTTTAGGTGAAGAGACCTAATTCATAGAAGTAAATAGAGATCCTCATCAACTCATGAAGAGTTATCCATGGAACAAATAGGAATGTGTAGCAAAGCAAGCCCTTTGACTAGGCCAAGCATAGCCACCACGTCAAGACTAAACCACAGCCTCAGCAAAAATAAGGGTTGAAAAAACAAACAAGGAAAAAATAGAAAATAAACACCTACTCTAACTACTTACAAGGGTGAGTTAAAACAACACAGGAGAGGAAATAATGCTTTAGTTATTGCCCATTGATCAATAATGAGACATCTTCTCTAGTTAGCATTTTTAGGAAAAAGGAATTATCTCCTATAATTTTAGAAATATGAAAGGGGTCAAGCTAGAGCTTGTCGAATTTTTCTTGTTCCCCTTTCTTTTCATGGGTCTTATCCCAATAAAATACTATAATAGCAATTTTAAAGGCCTTGACTTTGGCTCTGCAATCAAACCATATTTTGAATACACTTTGATGTTTAGTTATATTTTATATGGCTTCATCACATATTTCCTCTAAATGGATAAGCTTAGTTAAACAGGCTTCAAGGCATTCTTCCTCCTCATTATTGGTGTTGATAAACTACAATGTAGGGATCTTGAGGTGGATTGGGAAAATAGGCTCTAACCTATAAACGAGGTGGAATGGGGAAGTTCCTATGGATGATTTATGTTAGGTGCGGTCAGCCCATAGAGAAAACTATAACTCGGTGTGCCATTCCTTTGGGTTCTTATCCTACAATCAAAAGGCCAAGCCACAAACTTAAGAGAAGCAAAAGTGGGACCATTATCACACACTAATGTAAACGAGAATCCAAAACTAGTAATAATGAAACTTTCCAAGAAGTTAATTACTACCTTAGTTGTACATTGTCTACATGAAATTTCCTCTGACCATCTAGTACAATAATAAGTTGTGGTTAGAATGTACCTGTGACCCATAGAGGATGGTGGGATTACCAAACCAATAAATTTGAGTCCCCACTGAGCAAATGGTCTTACCTCAGCAACCGGTTGTAGCAAAACAACATAACTCTTCCTGGTGGCAGCAGTCTAGAAGGCATGGCATGATCTAACATGATTGTGAGCATCTTTGAACAAGGTCAGCCAATAATATTTAGCTTGTATAATTTGGTGGGTTTTTGAAGAGCCCGATCCATGTCTCATTCTAAATTTGTTGTGAAATTCCTTCATTACTTCATCCACTTTTGTTTTGCCTCAGTATCTGAGGTAAATTACTTTATGATTCTTCTTGTACAACATGGCTCCCTTCAACATATAACTATTTTTTTTCATCTGTATGGCTCATTTTTGGACCACTTGCAAGTGTGGAAGACATTTTCCATTTAGCAGATAATACACAATGTCATTGTACCATTCATCTAGAGGAACATATTCCAAGTGGTACTGTTGAATGGTGAGTTTTGATTTTGTTTCTACTACTATACATGTGAGAGCCTACCCTAAAACCAACTCATCAGTTGAATCTCCATATCATATTCTTGCAATAGTGTAACCCAATTTTCTCGTCTTTCCCCTAGTTCATTTTGCATCAACAATATTTTGATAGTTGGATCTGGGATAATGGAAAACACTTTATTTCTTAGAATGTAATGCCTGAATTTTTTAACTCTGTGAACTAAGGCATAATCCTATTTCTCAACACTATGGTAGTGCAATTCAACATTCTTTAATCGGGCACTCATGAAAGTGATATGATGCTCACTTCCTTCATCATCCTTTTGTAATAGCATGCTGACACATGAGTGGTCTAAAGCAAACAAATATATGTAAAAAGGCTTAGAATAATTTGGGTTGACTAATAATAGAGCATATGCAATGGCTCTCTTAGTTTTTGTAAAATCCTTCTTAACTTCTACAGTCCATTCTACTTTAGCATCTTGTTTAAGCATAGCATTCAACGACTTTATGATTTCTGCGAACCTTATAATAAACTTCCTCTCAAAGTTAATTTTTCCAAAAATGGATTTCAATTATTTTTTTCTTCCAAGAGTATAAATCTTCAAGATGGCCTAAATAAACTTTGGATCAATTGATATACCCTTTTCTAAAATCACATGTCCCAATAATTTTCCCTCAGCTACCCCAAAGATACACTTCTTTAGTTTCAGCAAAATATAGAACTCTTCACACTTTTGGAACACTTTACATAAGTCAAGTACATGATCACCTCTTTTCTTTGAGAACACTATGAGTTAATCCATGTAGATGATTATGCATTATCCGATGAGGTCTTTGAAAGCTATATCCATAGCATGCTGAAATGTTGCACCTGTGTTGATCAAACCAAATGACATCCTTCTATATGTGAATGCTCCCCATTTTGTGGTGAAAGTCATCTTGTGCCTATCTTCATATTGTACCATTACTTGATTGTACCTTGAGTAAACATCAAGAAAGGACATCATTTTTGAACCATTAACAATTTATAGCACTTCATCTAGTGAGGGCACCAGATAGTTATCCTTCTCAGAAGCTTTGTTCATGTTTCTAAATTCTACGCACAACCTGATTTCTTTGTTTTTCTTTCTAACTAGAACCAAATTGGCCATGCATGTGGAGTGTCAAATAGGGAAAATGGTATGTGCATACAACAACTTCTATACCTCTTTGAAGATAATGGGTTCCAACAACACATTGATTGGACATTGTTGCTACCGGAAAGGCTTCACATCTGCTTTGAGGGGGATGGTGTGAGTGATAATCGAACTGTCATAAATTTTTAGGTCCTTGTATCTCCAAGCTATCACATCATGATAAGTATGTAGGACATCAATGATTCCTTTCTTTTCCTCTAGGGTGTAGACTTTTCCATAAAGACATTCTTAACATATTTTGCAGTAACTAGATTATGATCATTGCACTGGTTATCTATGGATTCCTTCTTAGTTTGTTGATCCTGATCCCTTATGTGGTCAAGGTCAAATATACTTTCTAACTAAACCATTCCCCTTGGTATTGTGTTTTTTTTCAAGTTGATAACCCCTTCTATGTCAATTTTATTTTCTCTGGTTCTACCTCATCTATGATATGGGAGAAAAATACATCAAAACTAGTGATGAAGTCAATGATATGCTTGTCAGCTTCAAACACTTGGAAGTTGGTTACATTTTCAGGCACTAAAGGGGTGGTGGTGAGTTCTATAGGAAATTTCTTCAAGCCAGTTAACAATAGAGACTATAGGGTGCTGGTTGCTTGTGCTAAGACATTGGTGGTTTGATTTTTTCCATGGGGGATTAGTTGGATATTAAATGCATCAAACCCCCCTATGAGATCCCATACTCTATGCCTATAGTTAGCTAACCTTTGATCATGTCATGAGTATAATTTTTTGAATTTCTTGAAAACTAGTTTAGAGTCCCCAAATACTTGTGACATTTTAACCCTTTTCCTTAGTTCCATGAGCAATCCATGAACAAATGCCTCGTACTTAGCTACATTATTGGTGCAATAGAATTGTAATCAATGAGCAACAAAGTAGGTCTTACTTAAAGGATTGATTAACTCGAAGCCCACTCTCACTCCTTGCTTGGATTTGGATCCATAAAATCACAATGTCCAGAACTCAGGCAAAAATTTTCCTTTGTTTTTGATTGAGCATACCTCATTTTCTAGCTGCATGTCTATCCATTCACCTTCAAGTTGTTTACATTTGGGATGGTTTTGATCTTGTTGTTTCTCTAGAATATCTTTTGGAGTGATCTGCCCTTTAATGTGGTGTACTATTGTTTGACATAAGTAGCACTTGAATTTAGAATGTGATACATCATGGATTTGACAACAACTTGGAAAAAAAATCTCTTTGAAATCCATTCTAGCTCCTAAGTTGAGGCTATCTTGTACACATTTCTGCATGAATTCTTGGAAACCATCAAACAAGCACAGATTACCATCCTCATGGAAGTCTTCATTATTAGACTCAACCAACACTTCGGTACTGCTAGGTAGATTGGTCAAATTGGGAGAGGCATGACATAACACAAGGACATCTTCTTCTACCTATCCTTCTAAAACATTGTATGCAGCTGGTAGGTAATTTCCCCTTTGTTTCAACAAACAATAGTTCATTCGTATTGTTGTATTTTGTTATCATAAACCTCATCCTAGGCTCACATTTGATAAAAATCTGGTTGGGAATCCCTTTCCACATTAGCCACATATGTGAGTAATTAGTTTATTTATATCTATTGAGTGCTCAGGTGAAGTCTCTTCTCAATATAATCCCATAAGTGTTAGGACAATCGGTAAGCTGGATATCTATAACTTGTTGCACCCTTGAGTTTGTTGCAATATACATGGGGATTCAATTTAAGTCTCCCACCACATTTATTTTGGTTTGGTCTAGCTGAGTTACATTACATTTGGATGGGGTGTGTGTTATACCCAATGGTTGGCATACTAGAAATAACATGACATTCGTAGATGCTCCTGAATCTAGCAGGCAATTATGCAAATTTTTTCCAAACATACGAATTTTTAGTAGAAAAGGAGGGGTTTCTAACCTTCCTTAGAATAGCCCTATAGATACATTGGCTTATGCTACCGAATCCTTATTTTTTTTCATTGTTTTTAATCTTTTTCTTGCACCTGATTTTGGTCCTTAGTTGGTTGTTTATCTGATTGCTGATTTTTGCTAGAGGACTGATCACCTTCTGCCCCTATGATTTCTCTAATCATTGGCTCACTGCTAGAGGTTTCAAATGAGACTTTCTTTGCAACTACCTCTTGTGTATATATTTGTGGAGAAACTCGATTAAATGATCTAAAGAAATCATTCCTAATGGAAACCACTCGTAGAAACTCAAAAGCTACCACACTCAATTTTACTTTCTTTAATTCTTCTGCTACATACTCTCCCATTTGTTCCACATCTGCCTTAGAGGAACTACTTCTGCCAGGATTAGTAGGTTTCTCTTTAGCTAGATCAAGCTACCTATTCCTATTAAAGTACTAGGTAGGAACCCTAGGTTAATGTGGGTTATTACTAGCATTTGGATTAGGCAGCATTTTGAAATTGTTGGCCGGTATGGAGGTGGTGAAGGGACCACCAACTTTCCTATTTCTCAAATTGTATGGGGTTGTGCATTTGTGGAACATATGAACCTCTTCCCCACATTGTTATTCTTCATCTTTAGGTTCATTATCTACCGAATCAAACATTTGAGATAGGGTTCCTTCGCTACTTACCTTGTTTGATTTTCCCTCCTTTTCTACAACCTCTTTCTCTGGCTTGTTCTTGTCACTTCAAGGGAAGGGCACCTAGTTGACAACTAAGACTGAGTCATAGGGCTCCAAGGGTACTATTTATCTACAACTTGAGTTGTCAAAAATATTATGAACCTCCACTTGAAATATTGTAGTAGCAACTTGAATCTCTAGACACTTGAGCTCGAAGTGCCTACTAGTTTGATGGATTCTACACCATCCAAATAGGGCTACATTAGCCAAGTAGACTCTACTTGCTGATTTTTCTATACCTCTAGGTGGATTAAGAGGTGTTGGAACCCCACCATTGTTTGGTCAGGTATTCCATGTTCTATTCTACCTTTGGGGTTGTCTTCTTTCAAAATTTTGTCTAGAGTTCTAGCCTCATTCATAATTTTGTCCTAAACATGGGCCTAAATCACGATTGTCTCTAGGATAATTGGCTTGAAAAATCCTTTGAGATGTATTTAGCTGGTTATTTTGGTTCCTCAAATGAGTGAGCTCAATAGAAAACTTCTTTACTAATTTATCCAACTCATCAATTCACTCTTTGTCTGCATTATTCTGCGTTGATGCTAAATTTTTAAGGAAGACCGAATGTGCTATTGATGAATTATGGTGTGTAGTGGAAGCTTTGTATTTTTGTAGGTAAAAAGGTAATTGAGGATGCTTTCTATAAGCTTTCTAATTTAATTCCTATAGGTAACTTGGCACTGATGGAGCTTGGTTCAATGGAGGCCTTGGGTGTGGCACAATGGGAAACTGTGGGATCAGATTCATCAATGGGGTTTGATGAGCCAAGGCATGGGTGATTCTGTGACCTTTTCTAGGGTTAGCAATAGGTCCTAATGAAGGCAACGGACTTGCTACATGTTGTCCCAAATCAGTGCTTGCTTTTATTTCTTCTATGTAGGCCTCCACCAAAGTTGCAGGTGGTTGATGCATATATTTGACCAAGGTGGATGTAATATTGTCCGAAGTAGTATAGTATATCTCTCTGGCTAAAGCATCATTAACTATGTAAGGTGGTTTTAGCTTCATGTATGCTCGATGGAATCTATTATTCAATGAGTTGATTGGCTCATTGACTTCCCTTCTTACTTACATGAACTGTTGATACAGATCCATAGGGCTAACTAGGACTTTAAATTTCTACAAGAATGTGTTCTTCATGAGGTCCCAAGAGGTGATTAAGCCTGTAGGTAAATTTATGTACCAATAGAATGCTTCATCTCCCAATGAGTAGGGGAAGATCCTATATGCAACATCTTCATGTTCAATTTCCATATCTTTAAGAGTTTTTTGGAAGATCTTGATGTGTTCTTTTGTTGTCCTCTAAAGATCATTTGGATGGAATTTAGAGAAAAATATTTTTAGATTCTTGGGCATGTCATGGTAATCATTTAAGGATAGTTGTGAAGGATTATTCCCTAACCAAGCCATTGGTGGAGGTGGGGGTGGAAATGGATGAGTTGCAACAACTTGTGGCTAAGGTATGGCAGCTGCTACAATGTTTTGGATGTGGGTGGTAAATAGCGAAAGGGCTAGTTGAATTGAAGGATAAGATGTAGATGGAGGAGATGGAGGGAAAGTGGGTGGGGTTGATGCTAAATTTTCCCCTTTCTTAGCTCTTCTAGTCCTGGTAGGGGTCTTTAGTTCCCAAAATTCTCCCTTATCCAGTGTGGATCTGGTTACTAAATAAAATCTTTGTTGGGGGAAGGACACAATTCGATCCATCTTCGTCTAGCCACCCTCCTTTTAGTACTAGTCATGTTGATGGGTGTTTTCACACTTCTCAACATGGAAAACACACAAGTGTGATGTCTCTCTTGAAAGGTGAAAATATGCAACTAAGTTTCAAAAAATCACCCCAAGGTCTCTCAGGTGTCAGGTCATGACTCTTGAAAAACAACTCAATTGATTGATGTGATTTGCTGGCAATCACAAGGGGCCTTTATGGTTCACAAAGCATGGAGGTTTTAGATCTAAAAATTGAGTTTCAAAGTTCTAGCAATGATGAACAATGACTGTAAATTTAGAACAACAAGCTATATTGGAAATTAAGAGGTTGTCATTGATGTCAACATAGTGACAATAGTATGAGAAGTTTATTTGGTCTACTGGAATCTATTCCCTACTGGAAGTGTTCTCTTCTAAGGAACTAGTGTGTTGTTTTTTTGAGTTTGGAATTCATTGTAAGAAGAGATAAGAATTTGCGCTCTTAATATTATTATTATGACTCCTACAGATAGATATATCCATGATCTTGAGAAGTTTTGTGTTGAGTGTTGGCCTCCTACAATTATTTAATAACTAAGCCCTTATAGCCATGATTCAAAGATTGGACATCTAACCTGAATATCTATTTCAATCATCATGAAGGTGCATTTAACTCTCAACCAAGGGACATGAAATTGAAATGGTTCAACATAGTATGTGCACTAGGAACTCAAAGTAGCAATTTCGTTCTACAAATAAGGAACTCACAATACTGAAAGTAAATTGCTTAGAAGAGAATACCATAGATACCAATCATCAATCAACAACTACATTAAACTAAAATGTAGAATAGTAATGGAAGTCTAAGCAACAAACAAGGTACTACTTTGTCTGCTTTGGTTGCAGGAACAGTCATAGAATGAAATTCTAGTGGCTACAGGAATAGTCGGTGCCAGATTTCTAACTAATTACTAAATAGTAAGTAATACTAAACTAATGCTAAAATAAGAAGACAAATTACTCACCAATTGGCCCCCCTTGGATAATTATCCTCCAAAACTAATGAGAACTCAGATGCTCGAACTCAAAACTTTATTTTATTCACTATAAATCATGAGTACAAAAGAGTAATGTAGTTGTATTACTAAAAACTTGAGTGCAAGTACAATATCAAATCATGCAACCTCCTGAGGAAGGAGCATTAGATCTTTATTTATACTATTAGCTAAACAAGGAAATCAACTCCATGATTGGGAGGACACCATTTAGGGAAAAAAGAAAAAAGTGGAGTGACGGTGGTTATGTGTGCATGGAATATGGTCAGACATGCAGGTCCAAACATAGATTTAGCACAACAATAATTCCTATTTCTACTCAATCATTAAAGTCCACTAAAAGGTGGTTACATTTGGTTGCATGAGGAATCTTCTTCCATCGACCTCCTTTGACCTTGAGCGATTCCTTTATTGGACATTATGGTGCATGCCCAGCTGGCAATGTCTTCATCAACTTAGCATCCTCGAATTAAATCTGCATGGAAATGTCAGTATGCACAATAAGTGCACATCTATAACCACCTTAAGGAACATTCATTAACCACATGCAAAATCATTATAGATAATCCACATAATATGCCAATGTCATTAAAAATTTTAGAAATAGGATTAAGCCCAATGTCTATGGTTTGAGGGAAACATTATGCAACTATCAACATTTAACATCAAAGTCCATGACAACTGCTAGCAAATAAACTATAGATTCTACCCAAAATTGAGGCTCATCACTCCCCCCAACCTAACATTTGGCTAGTCCTCCAGTAGGGGAAGGGTTGTTCTTCTACTTGGTCAAAGCTTTGAAATTTGCAACTGATAGTTGTCCAACATCAATGACTGTTGTGTGTGAATAAGGATCCCAATACAATCCTCCTAATCTGTCAAATCCATTCCATCTATGTTTTTCTGTGGCAATGTCATACTGGTAGAATCTAAAGTTTGACATGGGCCACATGAGAATGGGTGGATGGAAAGTTAGGAGAAGCAAAAATCGCCCCTTCATTCTCCCAATCTAAATATACCTATCAATCCTTTTTAGTGTTGCAGCATAATTGTGGATGGAATGGGGTTCACCCTATTTTAGCTCATTATTTAGGCTATTCCATCTTTGTGATAGACATCTTCTCATACTTTCCTCCATTGTTGTTTCCTTTACCTCATACTCACTGTAAACTGCCTCAATCCAAGGCATAATCCTATTGCCATAACTATGTCTGAGAAGCATTATGTGCCATTATCTATAAATATCCCTTGGGTTGCTTGATTCAGCCCTAATGGGAAGAGGGATGTTAGACTCCAATAGCTTATAAGCCCCATGTTGTTGTCCCCAACTAATCTAATTTTGCACCCAAGACATAAATTCCCTTAATTGGACATCCCCAACATAAAATAATGGATTCCAACCATGGTCTTGAGTTACAACATAATTATGCAAATAAAATTCACACAACAAATTCTTCATTTCAAGTGAGGCAATCTTATAAGCATTGAAAAATTCAACAAGGGTGTTAATAGAAGGATTCAAACCTGAGGCAATCCTTGACAACTTAAAAGAGAGATATTTCTCTTTCAAGTGCAGAGCATAGACCTTTGGAGGGTTCCTACATACCAAAAATTTTGGTACCAAGGTTGCCATATCATCCACCCTCTGCTTCAAGGTGGCAATTTTTGCATCCTTATCTTCAATCTCCTCATCCCTCTTTTAAATTTCCTTCTTCAATTTCTATTTTTCATTTTTCCATTCTTCCTCCCTCCTTTGTATTTCTTTCCATAAATTCAAAATTTTTGTATGTACTATAGAATCAAGAGGATTATGAATTCCTACTAGTCTTTTTGTCAATGGTGGCTCCTTATATAACACTATCTGCATGGACTCAAGTTGTCTAGTTGTTTCTGGCTACGGGGGTATTGTTTCTTCTCCCACTTCTTGCTACAGGGGCTCTCATTCTTGTTCTTTCTATGGCTATAGGAACTCCTACTCTGGTTCTAGCTTTTGTTGTAGGAATTCTTTCTCATGCTGCAAGAAATCCTAATTTTCTTCAAACTCTTTTAGAATGTTAGCAAGATCAGCCAATGTTATATTTGATGCTCTATCAAATATGTCTTCTTCTTTGACATTTTATTGGCCCATTGGAGCTTTAGGGTCCTCATGTGATGTCTCACTAGGATTAGGGCTTTCTTTTGTAGGCGTACCAATTGCTGGCCCAGCTGGTCTTGATTTCCTGGGAGGTTTGTCACATTTTTCTTTGGCTATAGGATGAACAGTGTCAGCCTTCCTCTTCATAGAACTTGGCACCTTTCTTTCTGATGGCTACCTTTTGGCCTTTCCTTTTCTCATTTCTACTTCTCTCTTTTGTGTTGTAGTCTTCATCATGGTTTCAAGTGGAACATCGTTATTAGAATCTGATGAAGAGCTTTCTTTTTCTAAGTACTCTATTCCAAAAAAACTAATTTCTATGGTTTCTTTTGTTGTAGGAGGATTCACACTAGAGCCAGCACCAGAGGTTGAAGCACCAAGAGTGGCTTCATCTATGCTCAATCTCCTGCTAGACCTATGGGGTTAAGGTAAAGCCCTAGGTTGCAAGTGCTCAGGTCTAATTTGATCAACATTTATAAATTATTCCCAGGTCATTCCAGATACATCATGCAGAGACTTCTCAACTAACAATTTAATCAAACAATTGTGGGAAATATAATTATCCCTACCTTTTTGGGTCTTAGCCACCATGATTGAGAGAAGATTGTATAGCATGTTAGGCACATTCATCCTCCTTTCATGCCTCATGTGATTCAAAAGCTTGAAGTGCACGGAATGAAAATTTTTCTGGCGACCCTCACAGGTGATGTATTTGATAACATAAATGGCCATCTACTTGCATGGCTTAGGAAAAGACATTCTCTTTGCACCCTATTTATCTATGCTCAATGGGGGGTCATTTGGCTCTGTAAATTTGGCCCTAGCTAATCTAGCATCTCTAGAAGTAGGGTAATTTTCACCATCAACAAATAACCCTATGACCTTTGTAATTCTTTCCTTAGTTGCCACAACTTCCAACCCTTTAACTATGGCTTTTCCTTCAGAAAATGTCTGGGTGAATTAAAGGGAAATGCTTCATCAAATCCATCTGCTTTAGGAAGTAATCTAACCATCCACAGTTTCTAAATTTGGCCAGGCATTGTGCATCCTGCAATAAAACAACATGCACTATTGTTTCATTTCAAATTAACTCACCTCCCATTGTCTACAATCAAACAAATGCTCTGCGATTTATTTCTTGAAATTTCATCTGAAAATCAAGTTCACTTTCCTACAATACCTTCTAAATTTCCAATACCAATATTGACTAAATTTTCCCTTTCTTTTGTTTTACCTTTTTGCTTAAAACTCAAGATTATGAAAAATTCAATAATGGCGAGCAAAAGGAGTGAAAAAGGAGAATTATGATGGAAAGAAATGGTAGCTGTAGTTAATGTCACTTCACACATGCAAGTCGTCCTCTCACTCAGATTTCAAGTTGGCTCATTTTAAATTTTCTAATGCAGCCTAGCATAAATTGACACATGGGCAATATATTTACATCTTTTTCTTTCCCCCCAACCTAAATTTTGGACATGTGTCCGCACATGCGAGGTGGGAGTGGTGATTTGATAGGGAGTAATGGCATGTTATGTGAACATCTCTACTAACATACAATGATTAAATGGATGCACTTAAAAGATGATTAAAAGATAGAAATTAATGCACACATACCTGAATGTGTGGAGGATTCGTTGCAAAGATTGTGGAGAAAGTACCACTTTCCCTTTAGGGAATAAATTGAGTAATTAATGAAAATAAAGTGGAATGAGGTGAGGTGGAATGAAGTGATGAAATAGAGAGAAAGGTGGTGATGGATGGGTGAATGGGTAGTTGGGTGAAGAAATGGACTTCCACTAGAGTCGAAGTCATTATTATGACAAGTACATTCCTTAATTAGCTAGGAGGCACACTAGGTCCACTTCCTTCGTCTATAGGAAGCTCGGGCATTGAATGTTGGGTGAATTGTTGCAGGAACTCTTCTTTGGAAGCTAGCTTGTGATATAATCTAAGGCGATGACCATTGACAAGTAATTTGAATCTGACAAGGTTAATGGTAGTAAGCTAAACAACTCCATTAGGAAAGACCTCAATGACTTCATATTGTCCTAACCACATTGTTTGCAATTTTCCTGCATTGTCCTAATATCTTGAGTCATAGAGCAAGGCCTAATCTTCTAGTTGGAATTTATTGTCCTTGATAAATTTGTCATGCCACTTGATTCTTTGATTTTGCACTACCTCTATATGATGCAGGGATGCTCTTCTTATCTCATCCAAAGCATTTAGCTACATGATTCTTTCTCTTTGTGCCTCAAAAATATTCATCCCCAAGTCTACTACAGTCTGAAGAGTCTTATATTCAAATTCAATGGGAATCATGGTTGTCTTTCCATACAACAACTCAAATGGATTGAACCCTATAGTTGTTTTCTAGGTTGTCCTATAGGCCCAAACAACTTCTGGTAATCTATTTTCCCAATCCTTTATATGAATAGCTACCATTTTGGTCAAAATGGCTACAATTTCTCTGTTGGTCACCTCAACTTGGCCATTAGCCTGGGGGTGATAAGGAGTAGACTTCTTGTGCCTTATGTTGTACTCATTAACTAGTGTTTCAACAAGGGTTGATGTGAATTGAGCCAGTTGATCAGTCACTATTTCTCTTGGGACTCCATATCTTGCAAAAATCTCCTCATAAAGAAATTCAGCAACCTTGTTATCTCTTGCATGCTTCATGGCCTTAACTTCTACCCACTTTGTCACATAATAAGTGCATACCAATATATAAGACTTTTCATTTGATGGAGGGTTAATGGGTCCCACAAAATCCAATCCCCACTTTTCAAAGGGAGTGATTACTATCTAAGGGAAAAGTGGCATCTCATCAAATCTGGTTGGTCTTCCCATTATTTGACATCTATCACATATTTCGGTATACCTTCCTACATCCTTGTGGAGTGTTGGCCAATAATATCTCGTGTTAAAAACCTTCATTGTTATCCTCTTGGTTGTAAAGTGTCCTCCACATGATTCATTGTGATATGCATGCAAAATGTCATATGTCTCATCTTCTCTCACACATCTCCTCATGACATGGTCTAGTCTAGTATCAAATAAACATCTAGCAATCCAAGAGAAAGGAAAATATTTTTCAATGAGTTCCCTTTTCTATTTTGGAGAGAAGTGAGAAGGAACTCTACCTGTGACCAAATAATTGGCTATGTCAGCATACCAGGGTGTTTGTATATTGAGGGAGAATAGATGCTCATTAGGAAAAGAGTCATCTATGGGCTGATTGTCTTCTGATGTAGTTAGCCTTGAAAGAAAATCTGCAACAACATTTGCCTTCCCTGTCTTATCCACAATGGTTATATCAAAATTCTGCATCAACAATAACCATCTTGCCAACCTACCTGTGATCAAAGGTTTATTCACGAGATATCTAATGGATGCATAATTTGTGTGCACAAAGATTTGGTAGCTTGTTATGTAATGTCTAAATTTGTTCAATGCATAGATTACTACCAACATTTCTTTCTTTGTCACTGTATAATTGAATTCAGCTCCTTGTAATTTTTTACTAACAAAGTAAATGAAATTTTCAATAGCCCCTTCTTTCTATCCTAAAACTGGTCCTATGGCATAATCTAATGCATCGGTATGGATGTGGAAAGGAAGTTCCAAATGAGGTCCTTTGATTACAAGAGCATGAGTCAAAGTTGTCTTCAAGTCAGAAAATGCATTGCCATAGGGTTTTGTCCACTGATATTCAACATCTTTAATGAGAAGAGTATACAACAGTGATGCTACCTTGATGAAATCCTTGATGAAACACCTATAATATCATGCATGCCCTAAGAAACTCCTAACATCCTTTTGTTTTGTAGGTGTGAGAAGATTTTTGATTACCTCAATCATTGTAGGATCTACTTGAATTCCCTTGTAGGAGATGTATTGGACAAGAACTACACCTTCCTACATCATCATGAAGAAATTTTCACTCTTTAAGGACAAGTTTTTGTCTTCACATCTCTATAGGACTCTCCTGAGATTTTCCAACACTTGATTAAAATCAACACCATAAGTGGTAAAGTCATCTATATAATTTTTCATGCAATCATGAGAAATGTCTAAGAATATGCTAATGACTACCCTATGAAAAGTTGCAGGTGCATTGCATAAGACAAATGGAAGTACCAAATAGGAATAGGTCCCCCATGGACAGGTAAATGTGGTCTTCTCCTGGTCCTTTGGTGCAATTTGGATCTGGTTGTAGCTATTGAATCCATCTAGAAAATAAAAGTATTTTTTTTCCTACAAGTGTGTCCAAAACTTGATCAATCAAGGGTAAGGGAAAGTGGTCCTTCTTGGTGGTAGCAATAATTTCCCTATAATCAACACAAACTCACCATTTCCATCCTTTCTTGGGCACAATCACTAATAGAGACACCCACTGAATATCTAAAATGGGGTAGATAAATCCTGCATCTAGTAATTTTTGGAGTTCCCCTTTTACAATTTCTCTTAGTGCAGGGTTAATTCTTCTTTGTGGCTATCTTACTGGGGTGCAATAATCTCTTATGTAAATGATGTGTGTGCAAAGTTTAGGGTCCAATCCCTTCATATCATGATAATCCCACGTAAATGCATGTTGATGGATCCTTAATAAGTTTTCCAATAACAGTTGTTGTTCCCCACTTAATTTACTATTAACATTCATATATTTCCCTTCTAACACATGTACTTGTGTATTTAACTCTATCATGGTTTCTTCAATAACACATGGTACCTTTAGTTCATATGGAAGAAATGTATGGGACATACCTATTGCTATAGGAAGTCTTTCTGCATGAATAGTGGTTGCAGGAAGAGCAGGAAAAAGTGTCTTGACTGGAGTAGTAGAATGAGAAGATGATGCTTTCTCCACTTCACAATGGTTTTAAATGATGTTAGCCAATACTTCATCCTCATCTTGGAGCTACATGAAAGATATTTTTCCTAGCATCATAAGCTACACCACATAATTAACTTCCTCAACCTCTTCACCAACATGTTGTCATACGAGATTATCTTCATCATGAGATGGTTGAGCAGGCGGATAAAGAACAAAAATTTTTGTGCTCTTCCCATCTGAAATGGTCATGTCACCTAACCGATATCCAATGTATGCATCTATAGTTGCTAACCATGGCCTTCCAAGAATAATGGGTGCCTACCTAGTGTATCTTTAGGAGAAAGAATCATAAAGTTTGTTGGGTACTCCCAAGAGTCTAAAACTACCAAAAGATCCTCCAATATGCCATTAGGCTTAACAGTAGAGCTATCAACAAGCTGCAGGACAGTAGGAGTAGATCTAATGCTTGCAACGTTTAGTTGTTGTAGGATGTCTTTGGTCATTACATTTATTTTTGTCCCTAAATCAATCAGAGCATTCTTTACTTGGACCCCATTTATAACAACAACTACCACAGGACTACCTGGGTCATTATAGTTGGGGATAGTTACTTTTCCTAGCATGATGTCATCTAGTTGTCCCACCAGATGAACTATAGTCGGTTCCTTCTTTTTCCTACCTGGCTTCTTGAGGAATGCTTCCTTGATTGCCTTGCCATAGATCAAAACATCCTTTATGTCCTGAAATAGAGGTATCTAGACACATATATGCTTCAGCTAATCCAAGATATCAAAAGTTGTATCATGATTTTATTTCTTTTTCTTGACAACTTCCAATCTTTGAGGAAATGGTGGTTCTTATCCAGTCTGCTTGACTTCTATTGGTTTAGGATTTTTAGGTACACTTGGTTGAATGGGATCATTCAGAGGTTCCTCTTCCTCTTCCATAGGAAGCTCAATGATAATGGGCTTGGAAGGGGCTAGTAGAGTAGTCTCTAAATGCAAGTGTATGCCACTTGCACTCACAACTTATGTAGGGAATTGGTTTGAATCAGAAAAGTATGTAGGCTGCTGCTATGGTTTTTTATTTGGATTGGGTGTGGGCTGAGCTAGTAGCTAAGTAGGTTTAAGAGAATTTGATCTTGGATTAGCAGGTGGAGGCATTATAGCAAGCTACTGGAGATGAGGAGGTGGCTGCATGTAACTGGTTGTCTGAGTAGGCCATTGATGTCCTCCTCTCCATTGATTTGTTTACTACCATTTTTTTAGAGGTGGCTGCCAATGCCCTTGAAATTGCTGCCAATTCCCCTAAGGTTGCTACCATTGGGGTGGAGAACTTTGATGATTGGGACTAGCATTTGGAGGGTTACTCCAATGTTGTGGTGGATATCCTCCATAATTGTATGGATATGGGGGATGCCATTGGTTACCAGATGAATAGGAATTAAAATATGGCCTAGCATAAGATAGTGGATCTAGTGGCATACCTTGTATTAGAGCCCAAGGATTCCTTTGTGCAACATAGTAGACTTGGTCTTCTTCAATCTAGATTGGCTTGAACTCAGGTGGAATCTGCTTGCATTCAAGCTTAGCTACCATCTTGCATCTGTAGTCCCTCTTCTTTTGTGTGTAGTGGGGGCAATACTCTGTCAACATTGTCTTTGCCTCCTCTTTCTTCTTCTTGGCCTGAAGTGTATCTAGCTGAGTAGCTAGATTATTTATAATGTCTTGAATTATTCTATCAAATGAGTAATCTCAATTCTTGAAACTCCACTAGTAGTTGAATTACCCATGGAATATTGGTAATCTTTCCCTTTCTTTGAAGCTTCCCTAGAGTAGTTCTGACATATTTTCTTGATATCCTCCCAGGGAACTTGGGAGATATCTCCTCCTCCCATGAGGTCCAAAGCATCAGTGCAACTATCATTGATTCCTCTCGGGAAAAAGCAACTTTTGTGAGTCTTCATTGAGTGTATGGTGTGGAGATTTTTGTAGGCAAAAAAAAAAACCTTCCAATATAATCTTCCAGGCTCTCATATTCCTTTTGTTGCATCCTGAAAATGTCACCTCCTCTCATGTCATTGCCCCTGCAATATTCCTTGTATTTCTCAAGGAATTTTGTTTTCATGTCTTCCCAAGTTTCCACAATATCTCTTCCTAGGCTCATGAACCATATTAATGCAACCTCTTTTAGAGTGGTAGGGAATAGCTTAAGCCTATGGGAATTAGTAGTATAATCATAACTCCTAAAGAGTATGTCAAACTCAAATAAAAAGGTATTAGGATCTTCTATGACAAGCCCATAAAACTTGGGGAGTGTTGAAGCATGGATGTTATTGATGCTGTCAACTTTATTCTGATGGGAAATGGGGAAAGGAAAAGTTGGTTGGTTAGGTATGTTCCTATTTGCATCACCCATGCCTTCTTGATGTAGTTCTAAAGCAAAGGGGTTCTCAAGTGGATTTTGGTCTTCAAAGGAGACTTTAGAGCTAGTCAGATCAGGAAATGCATCAGCAAAGGGGTGTGGATCTTCTTCTTCTTCTCTTGGTAGGTTCTAATATTCAACTAGCTGGAATGGATTAGGATTGTTAAGAAGGAATCTCCCATAAGCATCCCTTTTCCTTCCTCTATGCATGCAAAATCACTCACTATCAGCCATCTCACACAAAGAATTGGTAAAGAATAAGGGGGTTCATTACGTCCTAAATGAGGATGTACTAAGAACAAATTCTAGAAACACTACAACAAGAAAAAATACCAATGACTCCAAAATACTCCCTAGTTTGACACCATCCTTGGCAATGATGCCAAAAATGTTGGCCTCCTACAATGATTTAATAACTAAGACCTTACAACCATGATTCAGAGATTCAACATCTAACCTAAATAGCTATTTCAATCATCATGAAGGTGCATTTAACTTGTCAACCTAGGGATGTGAACTTGAAATGGGTCAGCACAGTATGTGCACTAGGAACTCAAAGTAGCCATTTCATTCTATAGCTAAGGAACTCACAATACTGAAAGTAAATTTCTTAGAAGAGAATACCATAAATACCAATCATCAATAAACAACTACATCAAACTAAAATGTAGAATAGTAATGAAAGTCTAAGCAACAAACATGGTACTACTCTATCTACTTTGGTTGTAGGAACAATCATAGAATGAAATTCTAGTGGTTGCAAGAACAATCAGTGCCAAATTTATAACTAATTACTAAATAGTAAGTAATACTAAACTATTACTAAACTAAGAAGATGGATTACTCACCAAGTGGGACCCCTTGGATAAGTATCTTCTAAAACTAATGAGAATTCAGATGCTCGAACTCAAAACTTTATTTTATTCGTTGTAAATCATGAGTACAAAAGAGTAATGTATTTGTATTATTGAAATCTTGAGAGTGCAAGTACAATATCAAATAATGCAACTTCCTAAGGAAGGAGGATCAGATCTTTATTTATACTATCAAATAAACAAGGCATTCAACTCCACAACTGGGAGGATGCCATTTAGGGAAAACTGAGAAAGTGGAGTGGCAGTGGTTAAGCGTGCAAGGAATTTGGTTAGACGTGCAAGTCCAAACACAGATTTAGCACAACAATAACGCCCACATCTGCTCAATCATTAAAGTCCACTACAAGGTGGTTACATTTGATTGCATGAGGAATCTTCTACCGTCGACCTCCTTTGACCTTGAGTGATTCCTTTGTTGGACATTATGGTGCATGCCTAGCTAGTGGTGTCTTCCTCAATTTAGCATCCTCGAATTAAATTTGCATGGCAATGTCAGTACGCATAATAACTGCACATATGTAACCACCTTAAGGAACATTCATTAACCACATGCAAAATAAATATAGATAATGCACATAATATGCCAATGTCATTAAAACTTGCAAAGATAGGATTAAGCCCAATGTTTATGGTTTGGTGGAAACATTATGAAAATATCAACATTTAACATCAAATTCCATGATAACTACCAGCAAATAAACTATAGATTCTACCCAAAATTTGACCAAAAACTAAGCTCATCATTGAGAACATAAATATATCATTGACAGAGTTTAGCTCTATACATTGTAGTCATTCCTCTACTTAGTGCATCTGTGGGATACTCTGCATTTTCATATGAAGAATATTTTTGTGTTGTGGTTCTAATGGTAGTCTCTATGATGGTAGTATGATGTGAAATATATGTGATCTCAGCTCTTGAAGGTGCCTAATTTGGGGACTATAAGTTGGTTTGTATTTTTTGTGGATTAGGTTCTAGCT
Source organism: Sequoia sempervirens (assembly GCA_007258455.2). Lineage (NCBI taxonomy): Eukaryota > Viridiplantae > Streptophyta > Pinopsida > Cupressales > Cupressaceae > Sequoia > Sequoia sempervirens. The sequence goes on along the minus strand of VDFB02047397.1, from coordinate 42,561,006 downwards.
CTGGCTGACCTAATACATGATATGCACTAAGAAGGTTAAATATATTGTGTGGATGTTAGCTGACATGATATGATACACTACATGAACAAAATGTTTTAATCATATATGGTACCGACAAGAATGTTTTGATGATATTGTTTTCATCTAATTAGACTAACATAATTAATGAATGGGATATTACTTCTATATATATAGGATTCCTTGAAAAGAGAAAGTGTGTGTGAAGTGAAGAGAAGTGTGAAGAGGATTAAGGGGTATGTGAAGATCCAATTCTAAATGCTTTACATTTGAGGATCAGAACTAATCTATTGAGCAATTGTTGTGTGAGGCAGTACTTAATATTCATAGCTTCATTAGAAATGAACCCTACACATAGAAAGTGTATTTCATCAGTTCATTCTTTTGGTAGTTAGCCATCTCTTTTTGTATTCAAGCTGTGAGCCTTTTAAGGATAGTGAGTCCTAGTAGTGAGCCCTATAATATTTTTATATCTGGATATATTATATTGTAAGCTAATCCTCACTATAGGTTTTCCCTCATTGGGTTTTCCAAATAAAAACTCTAGTGTTCATGTGTGTTGATGTTGTGTCTTGATTTCATGCCTTCTTTTGATAATTCTATCAGATTCATGATAATGCTTAGATGGATGATATGTTAATGGTTTTATGGAATAGTGATTCACCTCCCCCTCTGAGTATTATGGATGTTCAACAATTGGTATCAAAGCTAGGTTCCTCAAAAGAAGCCTAACAGCTTGGGAAAGTTCCTGAAGTTTGATTTCATGGAAGAAAAAAAAATCTTCTTCATTCGAAAGTAATATCTTCTAGAAATTCAAAAGAAAAAGAAGATTTGAAGGACAAGTTGATGAAAAAGAATTAGTACATTGAAAAACTATAAAGTAAATGTGAAGAAGCATGTGATCTATTGGATAAGGAAGATGATACTATCTCCAGCCTGATACAACAATTGGATGAAAAGAAAAGTGTTGAATACCATCAAAATATTGAAATTCAGAGGAAGATGGATGAATGCACAAAGCTTGAGCAAGAAATGGCAACTCTGAAATTAGATTTGGAAAAGGAAAAAAATTTGTGGATAAATTTGCTATAAGTTCTACATGTTTCTCGATTTTCACCTACGGGCTCAATCAGGTAGGGGTCTATTTTTCAAGTATTCATAGGGACCAAATGGATTAACTTTTTCCTCAGGTCACCAAGACATCTTAGTTGCTATAAAGTTTTATATCTATCTTTGCTCGGGATGTCTCGCTGACAGTTGTTCACCAGGCTAGCATCAGGGAGAGTGGTTCATCATCGCTATGAGGTCTGGCCAACAAATAGAAGTCTCGCTGAAAGGTTGAATTTGGCATGAAGTCTTACCAAAAGATGGAGGTTTTGGTGTATGTTTGGCACTCGGTGTGAGGTCTTTCTGACCCGAAAGGGTCTTGCCGAATGGATATTTGGAATTGGTAAGAATCCTAGCCATAGGGTGTGGTTTCGGCGTAATGTCTCGCCGAAAGCTGGTGGTCTCACCAAAGAAATAGGAGCTCGGGGAGACGTCCTACCGACACGAGGTGGTCTCACTGAGAGAGTTTTCCTTCAACATAAAGTCTAGCTGAATGAGGGAAGTCCTGCCAACAGAAGGGTGCCTTTGGTATAATATTTTAAGTTTGGGGAGAAGTCTCCCCAACCTGATGGTATCTTGCCGACCATTGTGCACAATTCTTCTAAACTCGCCGTAATGTTTTGGTTCGACATGAGGTCTTGTCGACCTGATGGTGTCTTGCCGAAGGGAGTTAGCATTGGTGTAATGTTTTGAGCTCGGGGAAAGGTCTTCCCGACTGGGTGGAGTGTCGCCGAAAGATGGAAGGTTCGAGGAGATGTCCTGCCAACCCAATAGGGTCTCGCTAAAGGTTTATACCCTCGATATGAAGTCTTCCTGACCGATGTTTGTCTTGTCAATAGCAATGGCTCTGCTATAGGCTTTGGTGAGAACTCTTGCCGAATGCGGATGTCTGGGTGATGAAATAATGATATCAGTATGACTCCCGAGGGCTCACTGTGATGTCTGGCCTAAGGTGATAGTCTTGCTGATGGTTTTAGGGATGTCGATATGACTTTTACAGCTCGCTATGAACTCTTGCCGATGGTTGTGAGCTATGTCGATAACTACTGAAGGTAATAATCACATCGGGAAGACAGGGCTAGTGTCTCACCGACATGCGATTTTGATGAAGCGACCTCTGACCATCTGGAAAGCTACGTGGCATGAGTTCAACCAATCAGAAGGAGCTAAAGATAGACCATGGGAAATTTGACTATTATGTCTATTCCTATGGGGAAGATCAGCAGAATCTGAGCAGTATTGATTTGCTCTATGATCAAGGATGATGAGTTGGTTTGAAGGTAGTGGCATTGTCTCTATGGAGGTCTTACAACAGGGAACATTTAATGTTGTCTTTCTTGCAAGGGGATCAGCTTGAAGAAGGATCTGAAACAAGGAAGAAGCCATGAGTCTTAAAGACAGCTGGAATGTCTATTGGCAAAGGTAAAGTGACATTTATGATAACACTCAGAAATATTCAAGGCAGCTCTGATGTAAGTTCAAGGGTGGACACAGGGCTAGAAGTTAATGCGATTATTGCAAAAGATCAAGGAGGCCATTCCTAGAGTGACCCTTCACCAACATGGACAGCAAGGATACACTTGAATGCAACATTAACTTCATTAAAAAAGATCTAGGGGCAGATCTTTCTGGAGGCTGATATTTTTGTAAGCCCTAGGGGTTGGGACTTTTGTATATATGGCTTTTTTTCCTCTTTGTAGAGGAGTTCAAATTATGCATTCTGGAGAGTTAGTGATTTTTTTAGCAATCCTTTCTCAACTGATGTATGTTTTGTAACTCTTGGAATTTGGAATATAGAGATTACCTTGAAGTTCAGTGTTAGTTTTTTATACTACCTTCTTTCTTCTTTCAGATTATGTAAGTTTTGAACTATGTTTTCTTAAGTCTGCATTTAAATTTTAAAGTTGTGAAATTAATCTTTCCTTCTTAAAATATATATGTAGATTAAACCTTTTATAATTTTTGCATAAGTTTTCACAAGATTTATGTTGGGTAGATGAAATAACTATCATCTTTTTTCCAGTGTATGTTCATCTTTTTTTTCATGATTCCTATCAGTTCAGTGTATCACCATAGGATTTAGTTTTCATTTCCATGCACTCCTCCATTTTCCTTACAAATATTAGTAGTTAGGTGATAACACAAAGGAAGCCGACCTTCTCCAGAGGTTGACCTTTGTTTACAAAAAACCCACAACTTTAGAGGTATTCTCATGTTACACTAGATTGTTGAATTTTGCATTCAACAGGGTGCAAAATCCAAGTGCTAATAGTTCTAACATGCCCGGTGGGACAAGTTCCACATTATATTGTTGTTTTGGTATGAAACCATCAAATTTCGGACTTTGTAGAAGTCATTTTTGCATGCTTGGTGACTCCATAAAGAGAAAGAACTTTAGAATCCATGCTTTTATAGTTTATGAGAAGAGTTCAGACAAGGAGCAACTCAGTTCTCTTTGAATATTTACAGTTGTCACCACCCAAAAGACAAGGCAGAGAAGCAAAAAGGGCACCTCCTTCTAAGAGAGTACAGTCTACACCACCTAGTGGTAGACTAGAAATTACGTTTTCACCATCAACAAGGAGAGGAAGACCATCTAAAAAATAAATTGAGAATGGTTTAGCCTCACTTAGCCTTGGAACAAAAAGGTCTCCTTTAAGCAGTTCAACTACTTTTGTTAGTTATATATTTTCAAGTTTTGTTGTTGCAACAAGTTCATCAACTGTAGTTTTTACAAATCCAAATCCACCTATAATGGTTGCTCCTAGAAATCAACCTTTTGTGCCATTTTATGGAGGTAGTCCATTAAATTTGTTACAACACAATGATATTCCAATGGAAGCTTTGAAAAGCTTTCCAACTTTCATTGGGGAAGATCAGACTACCCTGATTGAATATATACGAGATGTTGCTTCCTTATGTGGTGTGCACCATATCACACAAGAAGACGTAGCTGTAAGACTTTTTGTAGCATCATTCAAAGGAAGAGCATTACAGTGGTTTAGGAGTCTTGGAGTAGGTTCAGTTGCCATCTAGGATGAGTTGGGTGACAAATTACATAGGAAGTTTCAGGACGGGTCTGATAATTTATCTTTGTTGGAGCAATTAACTACACTTAAGAGGGCTCCTCAGGAGAAAATGAATTATTTCAATTTCAAATTTCAAATAACCTAGGATAGAATTCCTACAACAGTGAGACCACCTCCAGAATATGCATTTTTTTAAGTTTTGAAGGCTCTTAACAGTGATATAGCCATTATGATACAATCAATGGGGGGTGTTTCTCTACCAGATGCATTTGAAGTAGCAATTAGAGCTAAACAGCCTAATACAAGCTGGTAAACTTTCCCTAGGCCACCAATGCCTATATTTCTAGATATTCATTTGAATATCCCTTTAAAGATACCACCTTTTGCACCTTTTCCACCTTTTATAGGAGTATCGGCTGCTATTCCAGCTGCTATAACACAAGAAACTATTGTTTCAAGATCTTCAAATGAGCTACAGGAGATCAAAATTTTATTACAGACTTTTGGTAATAAGCTTGTGAGCTTGGAAAAGCAACAAGCATATAATAGGCCTTATCAACAACAAAATTTAGATTAGCAACAACAATATCAAGGTAATAAATAGACTTATCAAGGCAACTACCAGGGCCCAAGAACAAGTGTAAACACAAGACCTTTTCAGGCTTATGCTCCAACACCTGTTAGTACAGTTAAAGATCTTGTCCCTATTCAAAACAACCTAGCAGTAGATTATGAGTGGTGCTACCCTTGTAACCAACCTCACAATCAAGTCACTTGCTCAAATGGACTCATTAATTAGGCACTCATGGTACAAAATGCCTCGAATTTAGAGTAAAATGAATTCAATGATGCATCTCCACAACACCAAGACTAGCTTACCAATGAAACTACCCTACTTAACTGGAAAGGTGAAGAATTATGTGGATTGAATGTAGATAATTCTCCAGTTGTAGCTAACACAAGGGCAAAGAAAAGAGCTTTTGAGCTTGATCAAGCTGTTGATAAAGGAAAAGCAACAATTGTAGAACCATCCAAATCTCAAGTGACTCGTGGTTTGCAAAGAAATCAAAAACTCCTAGTTAAGGAGCAGCCACACTTGCAAGCTGATCATGTTGGCATAAAGGTACATCATAAAGTGAACCCAATTGTACCCTATAATATTCTTGATAGTATGAAAAAGATGAATGTAATGATGTCCATGTGGGATTCATTAGCTATCCCAAGTCAAAAAGATATATTACACTCACCTTTGTCAAATTTTAAAGTGTCTGATGAATCTAAGTCTCCAATAGGTCAAGTCAGAACTATATTGACAAATCATCCTCAAAAAAAGGATAAACAGCCCAGCAAAGAGGTAGGAAAAAAATTCAAACCACCTCCATTTTACGTGTTTGTAATCATAGGTGATAAGTTAGTTCATAACTGTATGGTAGACAGTGGAGCTAGTAGCTCAGTAATGCCAAAGCAAATTGTTGACAAGCTTGGACTAAAATATCAGCCTTTAGAGAAAGGAGTGATTCAATTGGATGGGACTTCTATTAATATATTGGGTTTTATCAAGAATTTGAGTCTTACCCTTCATGCCTGTCTTAATTTTTTAGTTCCTCAGGACATATGTGTCATAGATCTCCCACCTTTCTTTTCTTTGTGCCTCTCATGAGACTTTACAGCTAAGACAGGTGGTTATGTGTCAGCTGATTGGTCACATATGTTGTTTTCAACAAGATATGGAACTAAGGTTACCATTAAATCTAAAAAGTTGGCTAAATATCGCATTGAGCCATATAACCCAAGTCCTATCAATGTTGTTCCTACTGCTGCAGACACAAATTGTGTCATTTTTACTGATAGTGAACTGGATACCACTCAAAAACTTCAAGCAGAAGTTGTTCCTAATGTGTTTTTACATGAATGGGCAACTGAAAATGTGTTGGACAGTCCTGAAGACTTTATTCAGGATGTTGGTATGGGTAATTATGTGATGCTTGAACTTGATGCAAAGGTTCCAAACCTTGAAAAGGGGACAAATCAGTTGTTGCAACAGCAAAGTGAACTCTGAAAAATATTTTTTGATGGTTCTAGAAGTAAGAATGGGGCAGGTGGAGGTGCAATGTTGGTTTTTTGACAGGGTGATAAGTATTTTTCAGCCTTTCATTTTGCTTTTGCATGTTCTAACAATAGTGTTGAGTATGAAGGACTCATTCAAGGCCTTGAGTGGGCAAGGAGAAGAGGAATTGACTATTTTTAAGTCTATGGAGACAATGAATTGATAGTTAATCAAGTTAGAGGGCTGAATGTTGCCAAGAATGATGCTTTGAAGTCATATAGAAACAGAGTATGGAGCATAATTGAAGAATTGAATGCCTTCAATCTAATTTTTGTTCCACGAAATTAGAATAAGCATGCTGATAGACTTGCAACAATTGGGGCACAGTTTGATATCCCAGACAATATTAAAAAAGATAAAATACAGTAGTATGTTAAAGTGGTTATCAGGCCGTTAATTCTTGATAACAAAATTAACTGGAAAGTATTTGAAAGCGATGAATAGATTTTAGCCTTTCTGCTCCAAGAAGATCAATTTTCTAGAGTGAACCAAGAAAAGATCAAACAATAGTATGATGATCAAGTGATACAGCTGAAGACAAATAAACTTCCCAAAAGGTTGGTTACCTTGGAATCCATATTCAATTCTTATGACCAGCTTAAGAAGAACAAAGTCGGCATTCAAGTGAAAGAAGATCATTATGAAGAAGCATAAATATTTAAAGGTAAGCTTCTCAAATTAGGAAAAATATGTTCAGTTGAAGATAAGAGAGCTTTCATTGTTTTATGCCAAGAGTATCATGATTTTTTTGCTTGGCAATATTTTTATTTAAGAGGGATTGATCCTCATATTGCACAACATACAATTGAGTTAGAACCTGATGCCAAGCTTGTTAGACAAAAATAGAGACCATTGAACCCCAAGCTTGAAGCTTTAATGATCAAAGAGCTGACCAGGTTAGTTGAGGGGGATATTGTATTTCCAATTAAACACACATCTTGGATTTCTAACCTTGTTCCGGTTAGAAAAAAGAACGGTGAGATAAGATTATGTGTGGATTTTAGAGATCTTAACAGAGCATCTCTGAAGGATCATTACCCCTTACCATCTATGGAACAAATTCTCCAAGCTGTTGCTGGTTCAGAAAGATTTTCTCTTTTGGTTATAACAAGATTATAGTCAAAGAGGAGGATCAATATAAAACATCATTTACAACAAAATGGGGCACTATGGCCTACAAGAGAATTCCTTTTGGTTTATCTAACACTAGTGCCACCTTTCAGCCTACCATGGATATGGAATTTTAGAATTTAATCCAAAAAATTTCGCTGGTTTACTAAGATGACATAACTGTATATTCAACAAATGTAGATGAACACTTGTCACATCTCAAGCAATTTTTTGAAAAATGTAGGGAATATGGAATATTTCTCAATCCTACAAAGAGTATTTTTGTAGTTCATGAAGGTAAACTGTTAGGTCACATAGTATCAAAAGATGGAGTTACCATTGATCATGAAAGAGTTAAAGCTATACTTGAACTACCATTACCTAATCACAAGAAAGGATTGTAGAGCTTTTTAAGGAGAACCAACTTTTTAAGAAGATTCATTCCTAATGTTGCAAATTTATTATAGCCTTTGACTACCATGCTAAAAAAGAATGCAGTTTTCAGTTGGACTAAAGAAGCAAAACGTAGTTTTGAAGAAATCAAGGAAGCTTTAGCATCACCTCCAACACTAGTAAATCCATATTTCACTAAAGACTTCTTTTTGTATACTTTTGGCAACATTAGTTCAATCTCTGCTATGCTGGTTCAGAAAAAAAAGTGATAATTTAGAGCAGTCAATAGCTTTCTTTAGTCAAGTAATTGTTGATTATGAAGAGAAATATACATTTGTTGAGAAACATGTTCTCGCTGTGATCAGAAGCCTAAAGAAGTTTAAGCCTCTAGTTTCAAACAATAAAATTCATATTTTGGTTGCACACCCAAGTGTGAAGGAGTTTTTGTTGAACAAAGATTTAAGTGAGAAAAGAGCAGGGTGGATCACAAAAGTAATGGAATTTGATGTCAACATCAACATCACAAAACTTGTCAGAGGTAAAGGACTTTGTGAGAAACTTGCCTCCACTACTGAAGATGCACAAAAATCAGGATTTGGTGTTGTTTTAGCTAATACTGATCAGCCTCAAAATGTTCAAGGTGTTGCACCTACATTAACAGCAAGTTGGGTTCAAGAAATGACCCACTTTCTTTGTACTGGTGAATGTCCACCAGGTCTAGATAGAGAAAAATGAAGATGCTTTAGATTACAATAAATTCCATATGTCCTCATTGATAATATTCTTTTCAGGAAAGATCTGAATGGTGTCTTGTTAAGGTGTGTTGATACTGATCAAACAAAAAAGGTACTGCATGAGTTTCATGATGGAGTTTTAGTAGGGCACTTCACTCCAAGGACAATTGCTTGGAAAATTATGAGAGTTGTTTACTAATGGCCTAGCTTGTTTAAAGATGCATATACATGGTCAAGGAAATGTATGAAATGCGCTTTGTTTGCAGGAAAGGAAAAGCTGCATGTTATGCCTTTACATCCAATTCAGGTAGAGCAACCCTTCATGAGATGGGGCATTGACTTTATTGGACCAATTAATCCACCATCCATTGTTGGTTACAAGTGGGTGCTTATTGCTATAGACTATTTCACATGGTGGACAGAAGCAATAGCTTTGAAGGAAGTGAATGAATCTTCAGTTTTAAATTTTTATGAAGATATAATCACCAGATTTGGAGTTCCTGAATCCATCATTTCAGATAATGCTCTTGCATTTTTTGGGTTAAGAGTCACAAATTGGGCTATTAAACATGGAATTCATTTGAATACTTCCTCCAATTATTACCCGTAGGGTAATGGATTAGCTAAAAGTACAAATAAAAATTTGATTAGAATCATTAAGAGGACTATGGAAAAGAATCAAAGAATTTGGCATAACACATTGAAATCTGCACTTTGGGCAGATAGAATAACCCCCAAGAGATCAATTGGTAATTCTCCATATGTCCTCATTTATGGTAAGAGGCTAGATTACCTCTATCTGTAGAGCTTCTAGCTCTAGACATTGTTCACCAGTTGGAAATGTATGAAGAACAAGACCCAATGTCTGTGAGATATGCAGAGCTCATTGAGCTAGAAGAATCAAGAGACAAAGAAATGAAAACTTTGGAGTATCATCAGCTCCAAATGAAGAAAACATTTGATAAGAAAGCTATAGCCAAATTTTTCAAGGAAGGTGATATTGTTCTCAAGTGGGATGTGCTAAAAAGTTGTCCAGACAAACATACAAAATTTGACCATTTTTGGGCAGACCCTTTTGTTGTTTCTGAATGCAAGCAACATAATGCATTCCAGTTATTAAACATGGATGGAGAAAAGTTACCAATCCCAGTTAATGGGATTCACCTCAAACGTTGTTTTCAAATATGATTTATCATTGTCCAGATTAGGGTAGGTTTTATGCTTTCAATAAGTGCTTCTGCACTTTAGTTTAATTGTTGTTGCATTTCCTAAGTGTTGTTCCAGCACAGTTTGGTAGTTTCACTTCAGTTTCTCTGGTTTCATAAGTTTCCAGTGTATTGATCTGCTTCATGAGTCTCAAGTGAGTTGCAGCCATGTGCGAATTGCTCTTGGTGTATTATGAGGTTTTCACTAAGTGACTCTGAGCCCAATGGACAAGTTTGGCTACTGGTTTCCATGTTTAGCAGGAAAACATCCAGCAAAGGCCGCTAAAAATGTTGCCTGATTTTCACCTACGGGCTCAATCAGGCAGGGGTCTATTTTTTAAGTATTCATAGGGGCCAAATGGATTAACTTTTTCCTCAAGTCACCAAGGCATCTTGGTCACTATAAAGTTTTATATCTCTCTCCGCTCAAGATGTCTCATCGACAGTTGTTCACTAGGCCGGGGTCGGGGAGAGTGGTTCATCATCGCTATGAGTTCTGGCTGACAAATAGAAGTCTCGCTGAAAGGTTGAATTTGGCATGAAGTCCTGCCAAAAGATGGAGGTCTCGGTGTATGTTTTGTGCTCGGTGTGAGGTCTTTCCGACCCGAAAGGGTCTCACCGAATGGATATTTGGAATCGGTGAGACTCTTGGGTGCGGGGTGTGGCTTCGGCGTAATGTCTTGCTGAAAGCCGGTGGTCTCGCCAAAGAAATAGGAGCTTGAGGAGACATCCTGCTGACACAAGGTGGTCTCACCGAGAAAGTTTTCCTTTGGCATAAATTCTGGCCAAATGAGGGAAGTCCTACTGACAGAAGGGTGCCTTCGGTATAATATTTTGAGTTCACGAAGAAGTCTCCCCGACCTGATGGTATCTCATCGACCGTTGTGCACAAGTGGTCTGAGCTCACTGTAATGTTTTGGTTCGACATGAGGTCTTGCGGACCTGAAGGTCTCTTGTCGAAGGGAGTTAGCATCGTTGTAATGTTTTGAGCTTAGGGAAAGGTCTTCCGACTGGGTGGAGTCTCACCGAAAGATGGAAGGTTCGGGGAGATGTCTTGCCGACCCAATAGGGTCTCGCTAAAGGTTTATGCCTTTGGTATGAAGTCTTCCTGACTGATGTTTGTGTTGCTGATAGCGATGGGTGTGCTACATGCTTAGGCGAGAACTCTTGCCAAATGCGGATGTCTGGGTGGTGAAATAATGATATCAGTATGACACCTGAGGGCTCACTATGATGTCTGGCCAAAGGCGACAGTCTTGCTAATGGTTTTAGGGATGTCGATATGACTTTTTCAGCTCACTATGAACTCTTTCCGATGGTTGTGAGCTATGCCAATAACTGCTGAAGGGCATAATTGCATCGAGGAGACACGACTAGTGTCTCACTGACATGCGATTCCAATGAAGCGACCTCTGATCGTCTGAAAAAGCTACGTGGCACGAGTTCAACCAATCAGAAGGAGCTAAAGATGGACCATTGGTAGTTTGACTATTGTGAGTATTCCTATGGGGAAGATCAACAGAATGTGAGTAGTATTGATCTGCTCTGTGATCAAGGATGATGAGTTGGTTCAAAGGTAGTGGCATTGTCTCTATGGAGGTCTTACAATAGGGAAAATTTGATGTTGTCTTTCTTGCGAGGGGATCAACTTGAAGAAGGATCTGAAACAAGGAAGAAGTCATGAGTCATAAAGATAGCTAGGATGTCTGCTGGAAAATGTAGAGTGACATTTATGATAGCACTCAAAAACATTCAAGGCAGCTCTGATGGAAGTTCAAGGGTGGACACGGGGCCAGAAGTTAATGCGATTGTTACAAAAGATCAAGGAGTCCATTCCTAGAGTGACCCTTCACCGACATGGACAGTAGGGATACACTTGAATGCAACATTAACTTCATTAAAAAAGATCTAGGGGCAGATCTTTCTGGAGGCTGATATTTTTGTAAGCCCTAGGAGCTGGGACTTTTGTATATATGACTTTTTTGCCTCTTTGTAGAGGAGTTCGGATTATGCATTCAGGAGAGTTAGTGATTTTTTTAACAATCCTTTCTCAGCTGATGTATGTTTTGTAACTCTTTTGTAATTTGGAATATAGAGATTACCTTGAAGATCAATGTTAGTTTTTTATACTACCTTCTTCTTTCAGATTATGCAAGTTTTGAACTATGTTTTCCTAAGTCTGCATTTAAATTTTAAAGTTGTGAAATTCATCTTTCCTTCTTAAAATATATATGTAGATTAAACCTTTTATAATTTTTGCATAATTTTTCACAAGATTTATGTTGGGTAGATGAAATAACTATCATCTTTTTTCTAGTATATGTTCATCTTTTATTTCATGATTCCTATCAGTTCGATGTATCACCATAGGATTTAGTTTTCATTTTCATGCACTCCTTCTCCCTTTTCCTTACAAAGATTAGTAGTTAGGTGATATCACAAAGGAAGTCGGCCTTCTCCAAAGGTTGACCTCTATTTACAAAAAAACCCATAGCTTTAGAGGTCTTCCCATGTTACACTGGATTGTTGAATTTTACATTCAACAAGGTGCAAAATCCAAGTGATAACACTACAATGCTGGAAAAATTTAATGTAGGACAAAGAGTCTCAATGGATAAAAGAGGTATGGGATTTGAAGGACAATGTTCAAATGAAAATAAATCTCCTGATCTAAAGACACTATGCAATGTTGAAAAATTCAAGAGTACTAGAAGGACTCCCATCAGACAGTCTAATGCTCAAAAATATTTATATTTTAATGGCATTAGTTATTTCTACAATAAATTTTGACATAGGGAAAAATATTGAAAATGTAGAATGAATGATACTCTATCATCCTCCCATCAGTGGTTTGAATGTAGGAAAATAGGATATGAAGCTATTAATTGTATCAGTGCAAATTAATTTTGGATAAAAGAGTTTTTGGATGGAAAAATGTTGTTTACTATAATTGCAGTAATCCAAAATGTTTTCTAAAAATGACAATCTGATAAACCAACATGGACTTGGAATTAAAATTGATCTGGAAGAAGCAAGAAAATAAATGAAAAGAATGTGGAGAAAGGAAGGTGAATCTAAGCAATTTGAATTGAAATCATCAACATCATCTGTATCATCTTCCGATGTAGACACATTCATGAAAAATTAATCAAGGAATGTCTCAGTAGGAGTAATAATCAAAATACTTAATAAACCCCTTGTAAATGCTAAATTTAATGTCATGATAAAGGTGCATTTAATGAAGTAACAAACTTGCAGGCACACATGTGCAAAGAATGAATTCAACAAAATTTGAAAGGATGAATGTTTACACATATTTTTTTTAGATGATCTTGCAATCTAAAGCATTAATTGCAAAAGTATTTGGAATGAGATGAATAAATTCAAGCAAGTTGATGAAAATTCATTTGATGAATAGAATTTATGGAAGGAAAGTTATGTTTAGAAGAAGCTTGCGGTGGACATTCAAAATTTGGGTCTGGCAAGTAGGAAAGAGGCAAGTTGGTGTGCGTTGCTTCTAAGATACTTGTAGAATTTTGTTAAATACAATGGACACTCCTCGAATTATATAGAATTTAATAAAACTAGAGAGAGAGATCAAAATATGTGCTTTCAAAACTTTAGAATTTGATCCTTTGGGCGCTTTCTCAGAAATTCCTCTTAGTGTTGTGCAAATTGAGGATGTTGGAGCATATATTCATCAAAAATTGGAAGAACCCTCCTTCAGAAAATCCAAAATGATATTGTTTAAAGAATTGATTGAAAGTGACTTTACCCTAAAGTTAGAATACAATGTACTTTCAAAAATAAAGTTGAATGTATGGAATGAATTTCTAAAATTTAGTGATAAAGAAAGGTGCATTATAAAGATGCTTAGCAGATTCCATGATGAATACGTATGGCTTGACAAAACTTATGCAATAACCAGAGATGTGATCAATGATATAATTGGCCTACCATCCTCTAGAATAATCCTAAATGCAATTATAATAGAGTAAAAGCTTTAATTAGGAGTACTCATGCTGGAATCTCAAATCTAGTACTGTAGTATGCTATTTTGATCATTTCACATTTTATTTTTGGTGACAATGATGTTTCTACAATTGCTATTGACCTTGCATTGGATATGGTTGAAAAAAGAAAGGAATATAACTTATGTGAGTTGTTCTGATAACAGTTGTGTAAAAATTTGAGAGATATTAAGAAAAGGAAAGGTACGTTCAAGTATGGTACATTGGTTGTATGCTTAATCTTCTACTTTATGAAGGAGATTCCTAAAGTTGGAAAAATTCATTAGGATCATACCGGATCGATCTCTCATCAAATTGAGAAACTTATAAGGAATATTGGGGATTTGGATGCATAAGAAGATGCTCTTGCTACATACTTTGGAAAGTTTCAAAGAAAAATGAACAAAAGAAGTAGAGTTCCTAGAGAATTAGTTACTAAGTACAAGGATCACATAACATTTTTGGCAACCACTGATAGTTGTATTATCAAGGTAGTTGATCCCAGGAACTCATAGATACTTGAGCTTGGATATGAGATTGAGAAGGATTATGTTGTTGGTTGTATTGAACTATTAATTAATAGCCCCTGGGACCCTACTAGAACTCAGTTTTGAACTTACTCTGAAGTGGCCAAAGCTCTAGAGAAGTCTAAATTAACCTCAGGAAAATCTATGCCTACCTCTAGAGAAAAGAGAAGAGTCACAAAAGTTCTTGCATTAGTTGGACAAGCTGAACCTACTCTAAGGAGATCAAGACTCAAGCGACTAGCAAGGTTTAGAGGACAATTTCAGCTAGTTCCTAGTGTTGGTTCTAGTTTAGCTCAACCTACTTTGGTAAGAACTAGTTCATTAACTTATATATTTGATGAATTAAAGTGTAAAGAAACAAGTGACATGGTCAATTGGGTTGAAAATAAAGGATTGTTGGAAATTAAAGAGAAATGTGAGCCTACTCATAGTATTGCACTTGATAGACTCAAATTTTTTAAGAATGTGAGAATGAGGCTAAGAATTAATTCACATTTTGCTAGTCTTGGCCTGATGAAATTTAAAAATTCAAGGATAATGAGAGCTTGTTTGAAACAAAGATCAAGTATGCCTCTAGCACATTTGATCCTACTATTGATTTAGATGGTCAAACATGGTGTGAATTGGTAGAACTTCATGAGAAATATCTTGCATCACACAAGAAGTAAGGTGAAGAAATTGAATTGTATGGGAAGCTCAGAGATATAATAAAGATTAAATACACTCCTAACTTCTATTCCCTCTCTATAGCTGATAGGAATTTGAAGTTTAATACTACTCCCAAAACTATGGTTGAAGGAAAGGACATCTTGAGTTACCTAAATTATCTATGTAGTGTATTGGTAGAAGCAAAAAGACTTTGGGATGAAGGTAGATCCTCATGGATGAGGATTCTTAACAAGTTTCAAGAAACTCCTACCTTTGGTCATCATCTCTATTTGATATATACTTCTTAAGGGGAGTATTCAGCTATGAAAAGGAGTTGTAAAGATTTTTTCCTTTTCCATTGATTTCAAAGGGAAAGAGAGTGATCCTAAAGATAGTATGAAGTATCATGTGAAAATAAGAAGTTTTTGAAATTAATTTTTTTGGAAGGTATTGTGATGGTTTTCACATCTTGTGTTGCCATCAATGACAAATGGGGATATTGTTGGAAGCTAAAAGGTTGTCATTGATCTCAACTTTATGTCAACATGGTGACAACAATATGAGAAGTTTATTTGGTCTACCATAAGCTATTCCTACTAGAAGTGCTCTTTTGTAAAGAACTAGTGTGTTTGTTTTTTAGTCCGAAATTCACTGTAAGAAGATATAAGACTCTACACTCTTAATATTATTATTATGACTCCTACATATAGCTATATTTTTTTATCCTGAGAAGTTTCATGTTGAGAACAGAAAGATATCATTGACAAAGTTTATCTCTGTACACTGCAGTCATTCCTCTATTTAGTGCGTTTGTATAGGAGACTTCACATTTTCATATGAAAAATATTTTTGTGTTGTGGTTCTAATGGTAGTATCTATGATGGTAGTATTATTGGAAATTTATGTGATCTTAGATCTAAAAGGTGTCTGATTTGGGGGATGTATGTTGGTTTCAATTTTTTATTGATTAGGTTCTAGCTCTGGTTGACCTAATACATGATATGTACAAAGAAGGTTAAATATACCGTGTGGATGTTAGTTGATGTGATATGATGAACTACATGAACAAAATGTCTTAATCATATATGGTGCCAACAAGCATATTTTGATTTTTCTTTTTCATCTAATTAGGCCAACCTAATTAATGAATAGGATATACTTCTATATATAATATTCCTTGAAGAGAGAAAGTGTGTGTGAAGTGAAGAGAAGTACGAAGAGGATTAAGGGGTATGTGAATATCTAAGCCTAAATGCTTTATTAGTTGAGGATGAAAAAAAATTGTTGAGAGACTATTGTTTTAGGTAGTACTTCATATTTAGAGCTTCATTGGAACTAAACCCTATACATAGAAGGTATATTTCATCAATTCATTTTTTTGGTAGTGAGCTATCTCTTTTTGCATTTAGGATGTGAGCCTTTCAAGGACAGTGAGTCCTAGTAGTGAGCCCTGCAATATTCTATATCTATATATATTATATTGTGAGCTAATCCTCACCTTAGTTTTCCCCTCAATGGGTTTTCCACGTAAAAACTCAAGTGTTCATGTGTGTTGATGCTATGTCTTGATTTCATGTCTTCTTTTGATAATTTTGTCAGATTCATGATATTGCTTAGATGGATTATATGCCAATGGTTTTATGGAATACTGACTCACCCCCCCTCAGTATTTTGGATTTTCAACAAGCTAAAACTCACTTCAATCACCAAATTTAACACTGTTATGGTGTTTGGAATCCTAAACTAGTTTAGATTTCAAATAAATAAAAAAATGTGAAAGGATTTAGAGAGTTATCCTAAGTCTAAAACTAGGAACATTAGTAACAATACCCAGTTCTATACTAGACATACTTCCCACAACCAAGTTTTTCTTAATAAAGAGTAACCTACAGTGCCATAAAACTAGTGCAATCTTCTAAGGCTCTTTGTAGACTTTTAGATTGTGTCATTCACATATTTATCATGAACAAACAAGTGAACTTAGGTGCATCATATAAGTAAGCTCATACAAGCTTTACAAAGTGACCTATCATCAATAAACCAAAAAAAACATGAGTTGGAAGTGCATCAAATACTGTAACAAAGAGCCACCATTAAAGCCATTCAGTAACAAGAAAAAATAAAATGAACATGGAGGTTGAATCATGCACACATAATGAGCAATCTCAAAGAAAACACCTAACTGTAATGCTTCCTTCTATTGCTTCAAAATACATCTTACAACAACTCATCTCTCTCTTTGAAAATGAGAGGATGCCCCTATTTATAGTTTTCAAAAAGTATAATGAATGGTCAAGATTTCTTTACAATGAATGGCTTAGATTCATTCTAGTTTATGGTTTTCACATCACCCAATATGAGTACAAAATTTACAATATAAAAATAGGCTATTTTGTCTTTTCTTTATTTTGTCTTGTAGCCTATTTTTTCCTCTAGCTGATTTTGGATTTTTAGCTACTTTAACAAATATTGGCCTTCTATAATGGGGTTTCCAACTTTCTTTTGTAATGTAGTATACTCAACAAACCTACCAATGATAGCCAGCAACTTTTTTTCCTCAAAAAGGTTAGATTTAGAGATCTAGAAGGAAACCCTCTTGAATCCTTCCACCATTTGATCCCAATGCTTTATGAAAATTTGTCCTACTCTGATCATCTGCTTTGATTTTGAGAAGGCTCGTGCAACAAAATCCATAAAGTATTCTGACAAAGTGTCATTGGCTCCTTGCTCCATTCTTTTGTGAAACTTGTGCTTCATAGCTTCTCGATCTAGCTCTAGTGCTAACATCTCATATCCTATCATTAGTTTTAGGAACTCATCACATTCAACCTGATGATCCACAATCCACTCATGATTAGTCTCTAATTCAATCAAGGACTTCTCTAAAACTCCCTTTTTGTATTCAAAATTAAGTATCCATGCTTTAGGCATCCAATGGTCTTCTTTTGGTAGGGACAACTCTTTTTCCCAGATCTCCTAGGAGAGCTTGAGAATGCTCTCCAATTTGGGGTACATGATTCTATAAAGTTTGGGGAACTCTTTTCAGACCTCAATTTCCTACTCCACTTCTTTTTGCAAGACATGATATTCATTATGCATCTTGGATACACAATGAATGCCTTTATCACCCATTTCAATAACTCTTTTAAACCAATCCAAGGTTGACTTGGTCCAATTCTTCATCTTTTCCATTTTATTGACCTACTCTTTTGACAACAAGGTGGGTGTAGATGATTCTATTGGAGCTTCTTCTCAAGATGATGTCCACTACTGTATATAGGAAATCAATTCTGCCACTTGTGTCTTTATCTCCTCCTTGGTTGATTTATCCGTATTCACTTTTTGGAGGATGGTGGAAATAGATCCCTAGAATTCATCGATCTTTTGAGCTTGAGATGTTCAGCCCAGGTTGATAGTGGTCACATGGTAATCCTTCCCCTGAAGAGTGTTTGCATATTTGTATTTGGTGGGAGTGGCCACTTGTAATATTTTGGCGCTTGAAGCATCTATTATGATATGTGACCTAATCTTCAACTTCTTTTATTTTCAAGTCTTCACTTGCATTCATGCCATTATTTCCTCCAGGTGAGCTTTAGGATCTATGAGTATTGGAGCTTTCCTTTTTAACTACTACTCTAACCACAATGAAACTTCTATTTGATGGCCTAAGGATGTAGGGGTGAATTCATTATTCTCCCCTTCTTCCTAGTCCTTTGATATCCCTTCCCTCTCGTGCTCAAGAGAATCTTTGATGTTTTCATCTCCTTTGCTATGCTCTTCTTCTTGTAGTATGGCATTCTCCTTGTCAGACTCAACAAATTCTACATTTTCTTCATCAATATTTTCTTCCTATGCTACCCCTTTGTTTTCTTCATGTTCAACCTCAACACCTTTATCAGGTTCAAAATCTCTTTATTCCATATTTTCTTCTTCTTCTTCTTTATCTTTCTCTCCTTCCAGAGGCACTTCTCCATATTGTAGGCCCTCGTCATGGCTAGTTCCTAGTGGCTTATCAACTTTCTTTACATCAATTTTTGTATTTGTTTTCCCTTTCTCAAAATGATTTTCCTCTAGGATTTCTTCTTCATCCTTTTGCTCTTCAGGCTACTCTCCTTCAGGCTCTTGATATGAAGTTTCAACCTCATAGTAAGTATCAAACTTACTTGCATTTCCATCCTCAAGTGTTTGTTTCCCTTCTTCATCAAAAGTCACTTCATCCAAATAAATTATTATTCCTCCCTCAACATGCTTAGAGTAGTCCTAATGATCTGATTCCTCAGGTTCTTTGTTAATACCCTTTTCTATTTCTTTAGGTTGCTTCATACTTAGCCTCTCCATTTCTTTAGAAATTTTCATTGTAGCCTCCATTTTAGGTGGCTCAGTAGGAGGTGGAGGTAGAGGTAATGTAGCAGCTAGTTGGTCCATAAGCATTTTGACTTGTGGGTTTAGGATAACCTCAAAGAACTGAGGTGGCACATTTTGAAGATATGAGGAAAAGGTGTCTTATAGGGTGAGAGGTTCCATAGAGGTTGTATGGAGAGAAGGAGGTAGGGTGGAAATAGTTGGTAATGGGGGTGGTAGTGAGGAGGATGATAGTGGGGAAGTAGTGGAAGAAGAATCAAGTACAACCATGGGAGCAATTGGAGAAGTGGAGGTGAGGTGGACAGAGATGTCCAGAGTGAGCGAAGAAAAGACATGAAATGATTGAGGAGTAGAGGGAGATGGATCAGTAGCAAATGTATGTTGGGAGTGCAATAGTGGTGGGTGGTGGTGATCACATCCATTCAGCTTCTTCTTCTTCTTGAGGCAAAAATCCTTCTTGTATGGTCGGCATGTTGGGAATGAAGGTTCATGTTCTATTAGGATTCTTTTGTATTCTCCACCCTTCAGTTGAATTCCAAGTGTATACTTTTTGCTTTGGTTGTTGCTTGGATGTATCCTTCCTTTTCATTGATCTTGTAATGAATAGAGACTTAGGAGCTTCACCTGAAGAGCGCATAGTGGTGCCATTATATGTTTCACTCTCTATCTCATATTGGAGGTTGTCATAGGTTAGTTCTATGCATTTTTCATGCAATTGGGCTACTTGATTGTCCAACCAATTCTTTTTCCTTTGCTCCACTAGGAAAGTGACAATATTTAGGTCTATAACATCTAGTTCAGCCCAGTCAATCATTGGAAATGGGACATTAATCAAAGCATTATATCTCTCATCAAGGATGTTGTCATCTTCAATAATCTAATCAGGGACTGGGTGCATCCTCATGTAATGCCACCTTCAAACCTCACTATCATCACCACAATTGGACCAAAAATATTCAATAGGTTGCTTGTGGGAATACTGCCTCCCAACCTGCTTCTTTTATTTTCTGAGAGGGTCCAAGCTCCTCTCTGCATGTGCATCTCTAGGTTGTATTTTTCAATTTCCTTCTCAAAGTATTATGCACATGGGCTAGCAGGGTAGGAATACATCTCATGTCCAAATGCAATGGGGTATGGGACCCGTGCACGATGCTTGTTGTGCAACAAAGTATGGGAAGTTTGCAACTGTTGATTAAGCTCCAACAATATGATTCTATCATTGGGGTAATTGGGTAGCCAATATGGGAACCTCGAGAATCCTTCATCTCTTATGTATGTGAATTTAGGGAATTAGATGATCCAATACTAGAAAACCTTCACCACCACCTTGGAATTGTTGGACATTCTTATATGATAATCTCCTATCATGGTTTGAATGATGTTCCTGATAAAAGTATCATTAACCCTCCTGTAACCCTTCTTACAATTCCTATATTGGAGTTTTAGGTAATAATCATATACCTGATTTTTCCCCTTCTTCATTCCCAAGGTGCCAACATAGTCTAATCCTTTGTAGGGGAAATTCACTACCATAAGGAATACTAGATAGGAGGTAATTTAGAACTCCAAATTTTTCTTTACTACCATAATTTGATTGTGTAATTTTTCAATAATAATCTTGGGCCAGTGAAACTTGGCCTCTCCTTGAAGGATCTCCTCTACAAAATAGAACATCCACTCCTCAAAGATTGAGGAAGTGGAGAGGCCCATTACTCTACTCAGGAGATTCACCAAGTCATTTGTTTCCTCTACAAAGTCACTCCTGTACAATGTCTAGGGAAACTTGTTAGCACTAACCCTCTTTTCAACTTAATAGTTCTCTTACAACTAATGGGGTTTTCCTTCCATATATTCAAAGCATACTACTTCCTGACTTCATCCATTTATCAAAAAATGGGATGCCAAATGTCTTCCCAATTGGCATTGGGGTCAAGTTCACTAGTACTCTCCCATCTTCGGTGATTATCCTTCTGGTTTGTGCATGATAACACTCTTGAGATGCGATGACCAAATTTGGAGAAACTAGGCTAGGAGGAGAGCCTGTTTTCTTTGCAATTCTTCTCTTTTTAATTATTAAAGCCTCCTTGGTTCTAGGGTTAACCATGACCCTCTGCCTGAAGTCATCAATGTTGACATGACCCATTAGATGTAGTTTTTGAGGTTCACTCTATACCATGGAACTCATACTTCATCTTGGCTTTCTCCTCCTTCCCTCTTGAAGTCTTAGGGGTCTTCTTCCCTTTGCCAATTTTCTCCACTAGCTTCTTTGTTGGTTAGATAAATCTTGCACACAAAGCCTATAGTAAGTGACTTGATAGATTGAGAGCATAAAATACTAGCTAAACCATGCAAACATATCACTAAATACATCCGCATACCTTTAAAATATCATTACATTCATCACATTTTATCATTTTAAGATCATTTGTGTATTTTGCAGATTTGTGGGTCTAAGGGTGTGGATTTCTTCCTAGAAGTCATCAGGGTGAATGTTGTAAGGAACAATGCTGGGAGGATGGAATTTTGTAGGAAGAGTTCCAATGTGGAATTCCCACAAAGTTCAAACATTAAGTTAATTTACTACAAAATCATTATACACGTGTGTAAATTTATGATAGAGACACTTGGAATTACTTCCCTTAGTCGGAATGCCTTTTAAAGTTCATGTGGGTAAGAGTGTGATTACTAACTTCATATTGATGTCACTACCAGCTGGAAAAAATTTGGAGGGTGGAAGCCACAAGGCATGGCACTGTATATGATTTTCCATCAAACAACAACCAGGGTAAGGAGGACTTCCTTTTAAGGCGGCCCATAAGGATGGACCTGCAAGGAGCTATGACTTGGACTTTTAAGACTTTGATCTCACTTGATAGTCACAAAGGAATATAGTGTGCAAGCCACGTGGAAGGATGCCTCTATGAATTTTCCATTAGGAATGACCACAAAGGAATGATGGCCCACCTATGGAGACCTACAGGTATGGACCCACAAATACCTAATGAATTTTCCATTTTTTGATTGAAATTTTGGTACTCCCCTGGCAACAATAATAGTGTAATCTGTGAGGTAGGAATCAATGTGCAGTGGCCCATTAGTCATGACTATGGAGAAGTGGATTCCTCCATAGAAGAATTCAAAAACTTCTTAATGTTCATCCATAATTTTTTATTTGGTGAGGGTTTGTAGGTTCAAATGTACGAGTTAATGGAGCGAGGGTTGCCACTATTTTAGCCACCTCAAACAACCTTTTGGGGACAAGCTTCCTCAGTCGAAAACCCACAATAGAGTCTTAAGTGCTTCAAAATCCAACCACACACCATGTAGAGCTAGGGTTTATCTAAGTTTAGAATTTTGAATAGTCCTAAAAACCCTAGACGTGTACCCTTCTAACAAATTTAGATGCACAAAAATGAATGGGAGCATGCACATGTACCTTCCAGCTGCACAGAAGATGAAAGCTAACTTAACTTGAGTCTCTTGAATGTCCTCGTGCATGCAACAATCCATTTTTCCTTTTAAATTCAAAATAAATGGTGAAAATGATAGGTGGGCAGGGGTTTATATAGACCTAGGCATCATAAATACACCCATTAATGACAAGTTCCTCTCATACGTGAGGTTGGTGGGAACATAAAAACACAATCCGCAGAGGACACTAAGTTGAAGGTCATTTGGAAAATTTTAATACGGAAGTCGAATGTGGGAATTCCATTGTAGAGGCATGAGGAGAATGTTATTAGGGATGGTGAAGCAGACATAGAATCCTGTAAGAGGAAACCTGTGATGTGGGACCCAACAACAACGAAGGATGGTATGGCTTCCAATCAATAGAATCCTGTGATACAATTCTTGCAAAATCGTGAAACCATCTTAAACTTGGGAGAGTGACCTAGTCAAGATAGATTTGGAAATTTCCAAGGCTCATGACCAACCTAATCTAAAAATTAAGGGCACAAAAGATGAGGTAAAGGTGAATTGACTCGGTGAAAGAAAAATGAAAAGAGGGGGTCCCTAGTTCAAATGGGTCATGTGTGTAGAAGGCACAAAAATGGTGACTCAATTCTCTTGAGTGTTCCAAGGATAAGGATTCATCTAGAACCCAAGATCTCTAGTTTCATAGACTAGAAGCAGGAATCATCAAACGACCTCATAGCTCAAAGGAGAATAGAACCCTTCATTGAATCAGGATCACAAATAGCTTAGAAGTGTTTGTGTATTAAATTCATTCCCCTCCCTTAGAAAACATAGGGTCCAGTGACCAATCATCCAAGACAAGATATGTAAGTAGTCTAACTCCAAAAGTAACCTGGACATTGGACTACTACCAGTCAGGCATCCATATCCCTGACGGAGTTGCTGCTGCAATCCCCTTCAACATTTCTCTATTGCCAGTCGGGTTTCCATAGCCCTAATAGAGTTGCTCACACACCCACATAGTTTCCTTTTTTTCAATGTCTAATTTCTTTTTCTTTTATTTTTCTTCTTTTTATACTTTTCTTTATACACTTTTGCTCAATTCAATAAGCAATGAAGTTTATAATGGGTTTGGAGATTGTAGTGGTCACTAGAGTAGATTTAAGCTTTTTCACTTTTCAAGGCTTCACGATAGTTGCCATATAGTCCATCAAGAGTACTTAAAATGTGTATTGTGTGAGGTTTGAGATAAGCATGAAAGGAATCAAATAAGGGTTTCATTATAGGTCAAACCGAAGTTTAGGTGGAGAGACCTAATTCACAGAAGTAAACAGAGACCCTCAACAACTCATGAAGACTTATCTATGGAGAAAATAGGAATGCGCAACAAAGTAGGCCCTTTGAGCAAGCCAAGTACAACCACTGCATCAAGACTGAATGATGCCCTCAGCAAAATAAGGGCCAAAAAAACAAGTGAAAGCAAAGAAAAACAAAAACAGAAAGCAAAGACCTACTCTAACTACATACAAGGGTGAGCTAAAATAGCTCAGGTAGGGAAATAATTCTTTATCCCATTGACTGGAAATGAGACATCTCCATTAAGAATTTTCAAGTGAAAGGAATTATCTCCTAGAATTTCAAAAATATGAAAGAGGCCAAGCTAGAGCTTGCTGAATTTGTCATGTCCCCCTTTCTTTTTATGGGCCTTATCCCAATACAACACTAAATCAACAATTCGAAAGGAATTGACTTTTTCTTTTTGAACGAACCATTTTTTGACTACACTATGATGTTTAGAAAAATTTTGTATGGCTTCATCATGTATTTCCTCTAAAAGAGGAGCTTAGTTAAAAGGGCTACAAGGTGTTCTCCATCCTTACAATAGGTGTTGATAAATTGAAATGTAGGGATTTTGAGGTGGATTAGGAAAACAATCTTTAAGCCATAAACGAGGTGGAATGGGGAAATTCCTAAGGATGCTTTATGTCAAGTGTAGTCAACCCATAGAGAAAACCGTAACTTGGCATGTCACTCCTTTGGGTTCTTATCGAGCAACTTACCTATGACAGTTAATAAGTTCTTGTTGGTGGATTCAGCTAACTCATTGCCTTGAGGGTAATAATTGGATGGAAATTCTAGCACAATCCCATAATCAAAATCCCAAGCTGCAAACTTAAGAGAAGCAAAAGTAGGACCATTATCACATACTAATGCAAACTGCCATCCAAAATGATTAATAATGAAACTTTCCCGGAAGTTAATTAATACCTCAGTGTTTCATTGTCTATATGAAATTGCCTCTGACCATCTAGTATAGTAATCAGCTGCGATTAGAATGTACCTGTGACCTATAGATGATGGTGGGTTTATCAAACCAATAAATTCAAGTCCCCACTGAGCAAATGGTCTTACCTCAACAACCGATTGTAGTGGAATAGAAACATACCTCTCTCTAGTGATAGTAGTCTAGCAGAAATGGCATGATCTAACATGATTATGAGCATCTTTGAACAAGGTCAACCAGTAATATCCAGCTTGTAGAATCTTGTGGGTTGTTGAAGAGCCTGATCCATTTCTCATTCCAAATTTGTCTTGAAATTCCTTCAACACTTTAGTCGCTTTTGTTTTCCCTAGGCATTTGAGGTAAATCCCTTCATGATTCTTCTTGTACAACATGGCTTTCTTTAGCATATAACTATTTCTTTTCATCTGTAGGGCTCATTTTTGTACCCCTTTCAAGTGTGGCAGAAATTTTTAGTTTAGAAGATAATACACAACATCATCATACTATTCATCTAGAGAAACATCTTCCAAGTGGTACTATTGAATAGTGAGTTCTCGTTATGTTATGTTTCTACTATTGTACATGTGAGATCTTGCCCCAAAACTAGCTTCATTGGTTGGATCTCCATATCATATTATTGCAATAGTGTAACCCACTTTCCTCATCTTTCCCCTAGTTCATTTTTCATCAGCAATATTTTGACAGTTGGATCTGGGACAATGGAAAACACTTTATTTCTCATAATGTAATGCCTAAATTTCTTGACTCCATGGACTAAGGCATATGCATTTTTCTCAACACTATGGTAGTGCAATTCAATGTCCTTTAGTGGGGCACTCATGAAGGTGATAGGATGCTCACTTCCTTCATCATCCTTTTGTGTTAGCATGCTGACACATGAGTGGTATGAAGCAAATAAATATATGTAAAAAGGATTAGAATAATATGGGTTGACTAAAACTAGAGCATCTACAATGGCTCTGTTCATTTCTACAAAATACTGCTTAGATTTTGGCATCCATTCTACTTTAGAATCTTGTTTAAGCATAGCATTCAATGAATTTACGATTTCTATGAACCCTGTAATAAACTTCCTAACAATGTTAATATTCCCAGAAAAGGATTTCATTTCTTTTTTTCTTCCAAGAGGTTGAATCTTCAAGATGGTCTAAATACACTCTAGATCAATTGAGATGCCCTTTTTCTGAAATCGCATGTCCCAAAAATTTTCCCTCAATTACCCCAAAGATACACTTCATTGGGTTCAACAAAATACCAAACTCTCTGCACTTTTGGAACACTTTGCATAAGTCAGGGACATGATCCCCTCTTTTCTTTGAGAACACTATGAGGTCATCTATGTAGATGATGATGTATTTTTTGATGAGGTCTTTGAAAGCTATATCCATAGCACGCTGAAATGTGGCACCTGCATTAATAAAACCAAACAACATCCTTTTGTATGCAAATGTTCCCCGCTTTGCACGGTGAAAGCCATCTTGTTTCTGTCGTCATATTGCACCACTACTTGACTATACCCTGAGAAACAATTAAGAAAGGACATCATTTGTGAACCATTAACAATTTGCAATACTTCATCTAAAGAGGGCATCATATAGTTATCCTTCTCAGAAGCTCTATTTAGATTTCTAAAATCTATGTATAACCTGATTTCTTTATTTTTCTTTCTGACTAGAACCAGATAGGCCACCCATGTGGAGTGTCAAATATGGAAAATGATACATGCAAAAAATAAATTTTGTACCTCTTTGAAGATAATGAGTTATAGCAGTGCATTGATTGAATGTTGTCACTGCCAAAAAGGCTTCACATCTGGTTTGAGGGGGATGGTGTGAGTGATAATCAAAGTTTCATATGGTTTGAGGTCCTCATATCCCCAAGCTATCACATCATGATAAGTATGTAGGGCATCAGTGATTCCTTTCTTTTCCTCAAGGGTGCAGACTTTGCCAATAAATATATTCTTAACATCTTCTACAGTACCTAGATTATGAGCATTGCACTAGTTATCTATGGAGTCCTTCTTATTTTTCTGATCCTAATCCCTTATGTGGTCAAGGTAGAATTTTATTTCTAACTGAAACATGCCCCTTGGTATTGTGTTTTTTTCCAAATTGATAACCCATTCTATGTCATTTTTTTCTTCCTCTAGTTTTACCTCATCTATGATCTGGGAGAAAAATACATTGGAATTGGTGATGAAGTCAAGGATATGCTCGTCATCTTCAAACACTTGGAATTTGGTTACATTGCTAGGTAATAATGGGGTGGGGGTGAGTTCTATAGTAAATTTCTTCAAGCTAGTTAATGATAAAGTCTGTAGGGTGCTAGAAACTTGTGCAAAGGTATCAATAGTTTAATTTTTCCAAGGGGAATTAGTTGGATATTAAATGCATCAAACCCTTCTATGAGATCCTATACTATATTCCTATAGTTAGCTAACCTTCGATCATGACATGAGTATAATTTTTGACTTACTTGACAACTAGTTCAGAGTCCCCAAATACTTGTAATATTTTAACCCTTTTCCTTAGTGCCATGAGCAAGCCATGAACTAATGCCTCATACTTAGCTACATTATTGGTGCAATAGAATTGTAATATATGAGCAACACAGTAGGTATTACCTAAAGGAATAATTAAATTGAAGCTCGCTCCCACTCCTTGCTTAGATTTGGATCCATCAAAGTGCAATGTCCATAACTTAGAGGTACTTTTTCTATTGGGGCTGATTGAGAATACCTTGTTTTCTAGCTACATGTCTATCCATTCATGTTCAAGCTATTTTTGTTCGAGCTAGTTTTGATCTTGTTGTTCCTCTAGAACCTCTTTCAGAGTGATCTACCCTTTAATTTGGTCTACTGTTATTTGGCATAACAACACTCGAATTTAGAATGTGATGCATCATGGATTTGACACAAACTTGGCAGCAAAATTTCTTTGAAATCCATTATGGATCCTAAGTTGAGTTGGTCTTGTACACATTTTTGCATGAATTCTTGAAAACCATCAAATAGTCCCAAATTACCATCCTCCTAGAAGTCTTCATTATCAAACTTAACCAATGCTTCTGTACCATTATGTAGAGTGGTAAAATTGGGAGAGGCATGACATAGCACAAGGACCTCTTCTTCTACCTATCCTAAAACTTTGTATGCAACTAAGAGGTAATTTCCCAACTTTGTTTTAGTAAACAACACTTCATTTGTATTGTGTTGTATTTTGTTATCATAAACCTCATCCTAGGCTCATGTTCGATACGAATTTGGTTGGGCAGCCCTTTCCACAATTGCCACATATGTGAGTAATCAGTTGATGTATATCCATTGAGTGTTCAGGTGAAGTCTCTTCCCAATATAATCCCATAAATATCAGGAATATCATCAACCTAGATATCTATAACTTGTTGCACCCTTTGGTCTATTGCAATCTGCATGGGAACTTAGTTTAGCTCTCCAACCACATTTACTTTAGTTTTGTCCAACTGAGTTACCTTACTTTTGGATGCGGTAGGGGTTATACCCAATGCTTGGCATACTGCAAATGGCATGGCATTCATAGATTCTCTTGAATCTAATAGGCAGTTATGCATATTTTTTCCAAACATACGAATTGTTAGAAAAAAAGAGGGGTTTCTAACCTTCCTTGGAATAGCCCTATAGATGCATTGGCTTGGGCTACCTAAGCCTTATCTTTGTCATTGTTTTTATCTTTCTCTTGCACCTGATTTTATTCCTTAGTTGGCTATTTATTTGATTACTATTTTTTGTTGGATGGTTGATCACATTTTTCCCCTATGATTTCTCTAATCATTGGCTCACTGCTAAAGGTTTCAAATGAGACTTTCTTTGCAACTACCTCTTGAGTAAATTTTGGTGGGGAAATTCTATTCAATGATCTAAATAAATCATTCCTAATGGTAAGCACTCGTAGCAACTCAAAAGCTACCAAACTCAATTTTACTTTCTTTAATTCTTCTGCTACATACTCTCCCATTTATTCCACATCTACCTCGAAGGAATTGCTTTGAGCAGGATTATCAGGTTACTCTTTAGTTGGATTAGATTATCTATTCTTATTGAAGTACTAGGTGGGAACCCTAGGGTAAGGTAGGTTATTACTAGTGTTTGGATCAGGTAGCATGTTGAAATCATTGGGCAGTATGGAGGTCATGAAGGGACCACCAACTTTCCTATTTCTCAAATTGTATGGGGCTGCACATTGGTGGAATATATGAACCTCATCCTCACATTGTTCTTCCTCATCTTTAGGTCCATTATCTACTAAATCAAACATTTGAGATAGGGTTCCTTTGCTACTTATCTTGTTTGATTCACTTGCCTTTTTTGCAACCTCTTTCTTGGGCTCATTCTTGTCACTTTGAGGGAAGGGTGCTCAGAAGGCCTACTAGTTTGATGGATTCTACACCATTTAGTTAGGGATTCCTTAGCCAAGTAGACTTTTCTTGTTGATTTTTCTATACCTATAGGTGGATCAAGAAGTGTGGGCATCCCACCATTGTTTAGTCAGGTATTCCATGTTCTATTCTACCTTTTGGGCTATCTTCTTTCAAATTTTTGTCTAGAGTTCTAGCCTTGTTCATAATTTTTTCCTAAAGATGGGTCTAAATCATGATTTTCTCTATGATAATTGGATTGAATACTCCTTGGAGACATTTGTAGCTAGTTATATTGACTCTTCAAATGAGTAACCTCAGTAGATGGCTTCTTTATACTAATTCAGTCGACTCATCACTTCAATATTTTTCTGCATTGTTTTGCATTAATGCTAAATTTTAAAGGAAGATTGGATGTGTTGCTGATGAATTCTGGTGTGTAGTGGAAGCTTCAGAGTTTTGTAGGTATGAAGGTACATGGGGCTATTGTGTATATGCTTTATGATTTTGGGCCTATAGGTAACTTGGCATTGATGGAGCTTGGTTCAATGGAGGCCCTAGGTGTGGCACTATGGATAGCTATGGGATCATATTCATCAATGGAGTTTGATGAGCCTAGGTTTGGGCGAGTCTGTGAATTTTTCAAGGGTTGGTAGTAGGTCCTAATGAAGGCAACAGACCTACTACATGTTGTCCCAAATTAGTGCTCACTTTTACTACTTTTGTGTAGGCCTCCACCGAACTTGTAGGCAGTTGATGCATACATTTGACCAAGGTGGATGTAAGATTATCCAAAGCAACATCATATATTGCTCTGGTTGAAGCATCATTGACTATGTAAGGTCTTCATGTATGCTCGATGGAATCTATTCTTGAATGAGTTGATTGGCTCATTAACTTTCCTTCTTACTGACATGAACTATTGATATAGATCTATGGGGATAATTGGGACTTTAAATTTCTACAAGAATGTGTTCTTCATGAGGTCCCAAGAAGTGATGGAGCCTGTAGGTAAATGTGTGTACCAATAGAATGCTTCATCTCCCAATGAGTAGGGGAAGAGCCTATATGCAACATCCTCGTGTTCAATCTACATATCCTTGAGAGTTGCTTAGAAGATCTTGATGTGTTCTTCTGCTATCCTCTAAGGATCATTTGGATGGAATTTAGAGTAGAACCCTTCTGGATTCTTGGGCAGGTCATGGTAATCATTCAAGGATAGCGGTGGAGGATTATTTCCCAACCAATCCATTGGTGAAGGTGGGGGTGGAAATGGCTGAGTTGCAACAACTTGTGGCTGAGGTATGGCAACCATTGCAGTGTTTTGGATGTGGTTGGTAAATGGATAAAAGGTTGGTTTAATTCAAGGAGAAGATGGAGATGGAGGGGATGGAGGGAAATTGGGTGGGGTTGATGTTGAAGTTTCCCCTTTCTTGGCTCTCTTATCCCTAGTAGGGGTCTTTAGTTCTTGAAATTCTCTCTTATCTGGTGCGGATATGGTTACTCTATGAAATCTTTGTTGGGGGAAGGACCTAATTTGATCCAACTTTGTCTAGCTACCCTCCTTCTAGCATCAATTTTGTTGATGGGTTTTTTTTCACTTCTTGACACAGACAATACACAAGTGTTATGTCTCTCTTGAAAGGAGAATATTTGGAACAAAGTTTTAGAAAATCACCCCAAGGTCTCTCGAGTGTCAGGTCATGACTATAGAAAAACAACTCAATTGATTGATGTGATTTGTTGGTAATCACAAGGGGCCTTTATGGTTCACAAAACATGGAAGTTTTGGGTCTACAAGTTGAGTTTCAAAGTTCTGGAGATGATGAAAAGTGACTGTAAATTTAGTATAGCAAGCTGAAACTCACTTCAATCACCAAATTTAACACTATTATGGTGCTTGGAATCCTAAACTAGTTTAGATCTCAAAGAAATAGCAAAAGGTGAAAGGGTTTAGAGAGTTATCCTAAGTGTAAAACTATAAACAATAGTAACAATAATGAGTGTTGCAGTAGACATAATTCCCACAACCAAGTTTTTCTTAACCAAGACTAACCTACAGTGCCACAAAACTAGTGCAATCTTTTAAGGCTCTTTGCATATTTTCAGACTGTCATTCACCTATTTAGCATGAACAAAAAATTGAACGTAGGTGCAACATATAAGTAAACTCATACTAGCTTTACAAAGTGATCTATCATCAATAAACCACAAAAAGAATAAACTGGTAGTGCATCAAATACTATAAAAAAATATCCACAATTAAAACCATTCACTAACAAGCTAAAATGAAATAAACATGGAGGTTGAATCATGCACACATAATTAGCAAGCACAAAGAAAACACCTAACTTCAATGCATCCTTATATTGCTTCAAAATGCCTCTTACAACAACATATCTCTCTCTTTGAAAATGAGAGGATGTCCCTATTTATAGATTTAAAAAATTAGAATGAATGGTCAATATTTCTTTACAATGAATGGCTCAGATTCATTCTAGTTTAGGGTTTTCACATCACACAATATGAGTACAAAATTTACAATATAAAAAATAGACTGTTTTGTCTTGTAGCCTATTTTCTCCTCTAGTTGATTTTGGCTTTTAGCTACTTTAAAAAATATTTCTTTTCTATAATGGGGTTTCCAGCTTCCTTTTCTAGTGTAGCATATTCAACACAATTTCCAATGATAGCCAACAACTTCTTTTCCTCATAAAGGTTAGATTTAGATATTTGAAAGGAAACCCTCCTAATTCCTTCCACCATTTTATCTTGATGCTTTATGCATGTTTCTCCTACTTTGATCATCTGCTCTGACTCTTAGAAGGCTCGCGTAGAAAAATACATGAAGTCTTCAAATAAAGTGTCATAGGCTCCTTGTTCAATTCTTTTATGAAACTCATGCTTGATAGCTTCTTGGTCTAGCTCTAGTGTTAGCATCTCATATCCTATCATTAGTTTTTGTTGG
Organism: Sequoia sempervirens; assembly: GCA_007258455.2. NCBI lineage: Eukaryota > Viridiplantae > Streptophyta > Pinopsida > Cupressales > Cupressaceae > Sequoia > Sequoia sempervirens. The sequence goes on along the minus strand of VDFB02047397.1, from coordinate 42,528,671 downwards.
AAATATGTGCCTCAATCATCACAGGCTGAAACCTCTACTAGAGAAAAGTCGGTATGACATCTATCATGTCTAGCCAGCTAGCAGTTTGGAACATCATGTTTTGTACAAGTCGCTATGACCTAGCTTCTGTCTCGCCGAATGCGTTCACTGTGGAGTCTATCGCTATGACAAGAAGCTTTTAGTGTGACCTCTTACCGCTTGGGGTGATCTCTAGCCAATAGGCCATTCTATCACTTATAGTTGAGACCCTTGGATGAAAGGCTTGTTTGAGAGGAAGTCTGGGCGATGTGTTAAAGTCTCGCCAACAAGGTTTGGTTTAAAGTAAACAGGGTAAATCAAAGGGCTTTGGGGAGAAGTCTCAGTGAGAATGGAATGTATAACCGATGATGAGAAGTCTTCGGTATAGCTCTTGGCGAACGGTGGTCATCAGTGTAACATATATCTGTTTGATAAGAACTCTCAGCGAAGGTGATATGTCTTGTCGACTATTCTTTGGAGCTTGGTATAACATACCACTTTGGTATAACCCATGGTGACTCAGTTTGATGTCTCGGTGAAAGCCAATTGTCTAGCTGATGAGAACACTTAAGTCTATGTGACTTGCGGAGCTTCAATATAACGTCTCACTAAAAGCAATGAGTGTGGGCGATAGCGATACATGTGAAGAACTTCGGTGTGAGGTCCTGGCGACATAAGGAAATCTTAGCGATATTCTCCTGAACTCGGTGTAACACAAGAAGGCTCATTGGGATGTCTTGGTGAGAGCGATAGTCTTGTTGAAAGGAAAACTAAAGCCGATACTAGTTGTAAGCTCGGTGGAACCTCTTGCCGATGGAAACGACTCTTGGTGACATCGATATGAAGACTTTGTGGCATTGGCGAGACACTGTTAGTATCTCACCGAGATGCCAAAAAAGTTGGTTTCTTCTGATCGAGCAATGACTATCTACGTGGTTGGTATTCGGCCAATTAGAGGAGCTAAATTGGAACCGTTGGGAGACAATTCGTTGTGATGGTTATGTGAGGAAGATTGACAAACATGAAACAACATGGATATACTCTGTGATTGTAGATTGTGATCGGTTGGTTGCATCGACAGATTGTTGGGTGGTTGTATGATTAGTAAATGTAATCTATCTATAATGACTGTAGCTTGAAGGTTCCTATACAAGATTGTTCATGGTGAATGCTGCTGAAAACAGACATCAGAAAGATAAGTCTGAAACTTGTATGTAATCTTTATTACTATAATACAAAGTGACTTCTTTTGGTGTGGTGGGTTTTTCTCCCGTAAGGGTTTTCCCACGTATATCTGGTGTTCATGTGTGATTGTCAAATACTCTATTTCTATTATTTACTTCATAGCACATCTTAGTTGAACTGTAATTGAAAAATTAAAAGTATATACATTCTTCTTTGAGGTTTTGACGTTAAGAGAATTGTTTCTGCATCTGATTTTCCTTACAAGTGGTATCAAAACCTGGCTAGTTGTGATATCCTTGTGGGTACGTTTGGTTTTTTTAGTCAATTATGTTTAGTGGGAGTCTTGTAGAGTTTGTTATTTATGCTTACAGGTTGAGATGGCTAGCAAGTCTGGAAATTTTGAAATAGAGAAGTTCAATGGTAGTAACTTTGAGTTGTGGAAACTCAAGATGGAGGATCTTCTAGTTGATCGTGATCTGTAGCTTGCAATGTCTGGAACTAAACCTACAGGCATGAAGTAAGAAGATTGGGACCTTGTAGATAGGAAGTCTAAGGGGCTGATAAGGCTCTGTTTGGAAGATTCAATTCTTCTAAATGTGCATGAGGAGAAGACCACATCTTCTTTGTGGAAGAGACCGACGTCTATTTATCAGGGGAAGTCCTTGGTGAATAAACTGTTCCTGAGGAAGAAGCTGTATTCTTTGAGAATGCAGGAAGGAGGGTCTATGGCTGATCGTTTGAATGCATTTAATATGCTGCTTGCTCAATTAACATCTGTTGGTGTGAAGAATGAAGAAGAGGATTGTTGTATGCTATTATTGTGTTCTTTTCCAGACTCATGGGATCATCTAGTGATGGCTATTGGGAGTACAACATCTAGCTTCAATATGGAAGATTTTGTTGGTTCTTTGCTGTTAGAAGAAATGAGAAGGAAATCTTTTGAGATGGCGAAGGAGGCCCTTGTTGTTAGAGGAAGGTCAAAGGAGAAAGGCAAGAAGAAGGACAAGAAGTCCAAATCGAAATTAGAGGGGAGATCAAAGTCTCCTCAAAATAAGTCCAAGGTGAAATGCTAGAACTGTGGGCAACCTAGTCATGTCCAAAAGGATTGTAAAGAGGATAAAAAGAAGAAGAAGAAGAAGGGCTCTTTTGATAATGGTTCTTCTCATAGTGATGCAGACGCCTTCATTGCAACCTTGGCTACTCAGGCATCAGATGATGTCTAGCTGATTGATTTTGGAGCATCTTTCCACATGACATCTCATAGAGAATGGTTCATGAAGTATGAAGAATACAATGGTGGAAAGGTGTACTTGGCAAGTGATTCAACCTTAGAGATTGTTGGCCGTGGAAGAGTCAGAATACAATTCCCTGATGGTAGAGTGAAGGGAATCAATAATGTAATGCATATACCAGGTCTAGCTCAAAACTTATTTTTTGTAAGTATGTTGAATGATTTTGGAGTACAAGTCACGTTCTTTGGAAATGGCTGCAAGATGACTAGAGGTTCAATGGTGTTGGCTAGAGGTGCTTGAATTGGTACCCTATACAAGCTGGATGCATATTTTGTTCAATGTAACAGTGTCTCTGGAAAGTCACAGAAAGCTGCTCATGGAAATAAAGAGGGAAATATCCATAATTATGTAAACTCTATGTAAGTAAAACTTCCAATAGAGAAGACTATGCTCTGGCATCATAGGTTAGGCCACATAGGAGAAAAAGGTTTAAAAACTTTGAAAAATAAAAACCTGGTTGAGGGGCTTGAAGATTGTAATCTCGAATTTGAATTATGTTTGCATTGTATATATGGAAAGTAGCACTATGTTTCTTTTTATTCCAGTCCTCATAAATCTTCTGGTTTGCTAGATTATATTCATTTGGATGTATTTGGTCCAGTGGATGTTCCTTCTTTGTCTAAGTCAAGATACTATGTGTCATTTATTGATGATTACTCAAGAAGAGCATTTGTATATTTTCTGAAAAGTAAATCAAAAGTATTTAGTCGGTTTAAAGAATTTAAAAATCTAGTTGAAAATCAGACTAGTAGAAAAATAAAATGCTTAAGGACTGATAATGGCAGTGAATTCTGTTTTGATGAATTTGAAAGATACTATAAAGACCATGGAATTAAAAGACACAAGACTACACCTTATACTCCGCAACAAAATGGAGTTGCAAAAAGGTTCAATAGGATAGTGATGGAGATAGCACGAAGTATGCTTAGCAGTGTTGGCTTGGAGGAGAAGTTCTAGGCTGAGGCTGTATCTACTGCATGTTATCTAATTAATCGTTCTCCAAATTCTGCTCTTGTTTAGAAAACAAATTTGGAAGCATGGTCTGGTAAGAATTCCTCTCTTAGACATGTTTGTGTTTTTGGATGTGAGGCATATGCTCATGTGCTGGATGTGAAAAGATCTAAATTGGAGAACAAGGCTGTCAAATGTATTTTATTGGCTATAGTGCTGTCATATAAGGATACAAGCTTTGGAATCCTGATACAGAGAAGGTTGTATACAATAGAAGTGTAATCTTTCATGAGTTGAAACCTTCCACTTTGGATCTATAGTTAGAGACAAAGTTAGACAATAATAAGGATGTAGCATTAATTCCTTCTACACCAGAGAAAGAGGAATTGAAAATTCAAAATGTACCTAAAACTAAGGAGAGCTCAAGCACTTCTGAAAGTTCTGAAGAAGAAGAACCTCAGCCTCAGCAAGTGAGGAGGTCAAACCAAGAAAGAAAACAACCAGATAGGTATGGGTTCTCTTTGATTGATTCTACTTGTTCCTATGCTTTAATTTCTAGCACTGGTGAGCCTAGGACAGTGAAAGAGGCATTTAGAATGTCTGATTGAGACTCTTGGTTGGAAGCCATGAATGAAGAGATGGAATCATTAGAAAATAATGAAACCTAGAGTCTAGTGCCCTTTCCTAAAGGCAGAAAGGTTGCTAGCTGCAAATGGGTATTTAAGAAGAAAATTGGTCTCGATGGTAGTGTAGAAAAGTACAAGGCAAGACTGGTTGCAAAGGGTTATTCCTAGGTAGAGGGAATCAATTATGGGGAAATATTTTCTCCTGTAGAAAAGCTGACATCTATCAGATTTCTTTTGTCACTTGCAATAGCGTATGACTTAGAGGTCGAATAGATGGATGTGAAGACAACATTTCTTCATGATGATCTTGAAGAAGAAATCTATATGTCCCAGCCTAAGCACTTTGTTGAGAAAGGTAAAGAAAAACTGGTATACAAATTAAAAAAGTCTTTGTATGGGTTAAAGCAGTCACCTAGAATGTGGTACCAGAAATTTGATACTTTTGTATTGTCTTGGGATTTGCTAGATCAAAATATGATCACTGCGTATATTATAAAGTTGAAAGTGATCAAGTACTTATTATTGCTCTCTATGCTGATGATATGTTGTTCATAGGCAATAGTAAGCTAATGATTTTTGATCTTAAGTCTCAGTTGTCTGCTAAGTTTGAAATGAAAGATCTTGGTGCAGCAAGGTATATTCTAGGGATGGAGATAACTAGGGACAGGAAGAATAGAAAACTATGGCTCAGTCAGAGTAAGTATATCAGGACTGTTCTTGAGAGATTTTGTATGAATGATTGCAAACAGTTAGTGGTTCTAGTCTTGCAGGGAATGAAGCTATCTATTAAGGACTGTCCAAAATCTCCTACTGAGATGGAGGACATGACCAGTGTACCCTATGCTAGTGCAGTTGGTAGTCTCATGTATGCAATGGTCTGCACAAGGCTAGACATTTCCCAAGTAGTGGGAGTTCTTAGTTGATTTATGCCAAATCCTAGAAGGATACATTGGGATGTTTTGAAGAGAGTGTTTAGATATTTGAAGGGAACTTTAGATTTTGCTTTGTGTTACCATGGGAACTTGGTGGAATCATAAAGGACTCTCAGCATTTGTGGATATGTAGATTCTGATTGGGCAGGGGACATTGAAAGCAGGAGGTCCACCAGTGGTTACATTTTCATGTTGAATGGTGGTGCAATGAGTTGGATGAGTAAGCGGCAGGTTGTAGTCACTTTGTCCACTATGGAGGTTGAATACATGGCAGCTACTCATGCTTGTAAAGAAGCAGTTTGGTTGAAACGTTTGTGTTCTAACATTAGTTTTGATGCAGGGCAAATAACTATTTTTTGTGACAGTCAGAGTGCAATTTGTGTGGCAAAGAACCCTACTTTCCATGCCAGGACAAAACTTATTAATGTACAGTACCACTTTGTATGAGATATGGTGGAGGATGGAAAGGTCAGTTTGGAAAAGGTTGATACTCTAGAGAATGTTGCAGATTCATTGATGAAGCCAGTGAGCATAGACAAGTTCAAGTGGTGTGCCAGTTCAATGGGCCTTAGTGCCTATGATTTTAAGTAATTTTTGTTGTGATCTGGAGGTGCCTGTATGATCTTTGTCAAGTGGGAGATTGTTGGAAATATGTGCCTCAATCATCACAGGCTAAAACCTCTGCTAGAGAAAAGTTGGTATGACATCTAACATGTCTAGCTAACTAGTAGTTTGGAACATCATGTTTTGTACAAGTCATTGTGACGTAGCTTTTGTCTCCCTGAATGTGTTCACTGTGGAGTCTATCCCTATGACAAGAAGCTTTCGGTGTGACCTCTTACTACTCGGGGTGATCTCTGGCCAATAGGCCATTCTATCGCTTATTGTTGAGACCCTTGGCCAAAAGGCTTGTTCGGGAAGAAGTCTGGGCGATGTGTTAAAGTCTCGCCAACAGTGTTTGGTTTAAAGTCATCAAGGTAACTCAAAGGGATTTGGGGAGAAGTCTCAGTGAGAATGGAATGTCTCACCAATGATGAGAATTCTTCAGTATAGCTCTTGGTGAATAGTGGTCATTGGTGTAACATTTATGTGTTCGATAAGAACTTTTGGTAAAGGTGATATGTCTTGTTGACTATTCTTTGGAGCTCAGTATAACATACCACTTCAATATAACTGGTGGTGACTTGTTATGATGTCTCAGAAAAAGCCAATTGTCTGGCCGATGAAAGCACTTAAGTCTATGTGACTTACAGAGCTTCGGTATAACGTCTCACCAAAAGCGATGAGCCTAGGCGATAGCGATACATGTGAAGAACTTCAGTTGGAGGTCCTGGCAACATAAGGAAGTCTTAGCGATAGTCTCTTGAACTCAGTGTAACACAAGAAGGCTCATTGAGTGATAGTCTTGCAGAAAGGAAAAATAAATCCGATACTAGTTGAAAGCTTGGTGAAACCTCTTGCCGATGGAAACAACTCTTGGCGACATCAATATGAAGACTTTGTGGCATTGACGAGACACTATTAGTGTCTCACTGAGATGCCAACAAAGTTGGTTTCTTCTAACCGAGCGATGACTATCTACATGGCTGGTATTCGGCCAATCAGAGGAGCCAAATTGGAACCATTAGGAGAGAGTTTTTTGTGACGATTCTATGAGGAAGCTCAACGGACATGGAACAACATGGATATACTCTATGATTGTAGATTGTGATCAGTTGGTTGCATCAACGGATTGCTGGGTGGTTGTATGATCAGTAAATGTTATCTATCTGTAATGACTGTAACTTGAAGGTTCCTGTACAAGATTGTTCATGGTGAATGCTACTGAAAACAGACATCAGAAAAATAAGTCTGAAACTTGTATGTAATCTTTATTACTATAATACAAAGTGACTTCTTTTGGTGTGGTGGGTTTTTCTCCCGTAAGGGTTTTCCCACGTATATCTGGTGTTCATGTGTGATTTTCAAATACTCTATTTCTATTATTTACTTCATAGTGCATCTTAGTTGAACTATAATTGAAAAATTAAAAGTATATCTACATTCTTCTCTGAGGTTTTGATGTTAGGAGAATTGTTTCAACATCTGATTTTCCTTATAGTTTTAGGAACTCATCGCATTCAACCCGATGATCCACAACCTGCTCATGATTGGTCTCTAATTCAATCAAGGACTTCTCCAAAATTCCCTTTCTATATTCAAAATTAAGCAGCCATGCTTCGGGTAACTAGTGGTCTTCTTTTGGTAGGGCCAACAACTTTTCCTAGATCTCCTAGGAGAGCTAGAGAATGCTCTCCAATTTTGGGTACGTGATTCTATAAAGTTTGGAGAACTCTTACAGACCTCAATCTCCTGCTGCACTTCTTTTTGCAAGACACGATATTCATTATGCATCTTGGCTACATAATGAATTCCTTTATCGCTCATGTCGATAACTCTTTTGAACCATTCTAACATGGACTTGGTCTAGTTCTTCATCTTTTCCATTTTATTGACCTCCTCTTTTGACAACAAGGCAGGTGCGAACAATTCTATTGGAGCTTCTTCTCTAGATGCTATCCACTACTGTATATAGCCAGTCAATTATACCACTTGTTCCTTCATCTCCTCCTTGGTTGATTGATCCTTATTCATTTGTTGGAGGATGGTGGAAATGGAACCATAGATTTCATTGATCTTCTGAGCTTGAGATGTTGGGCCCAAGTTGACAATGGTCACATGGTAATCCTTCACCTGAAGAGTGTCTACATCTTTGTCTATTGTGGGAGTGGCCACTTGTAATATTTTGGATCCTGAAGCATCTGTTGTGATATGTGACCTAATCTTTAGCTTCTTTTCTTTTTGGGTCTTCACCTACATTTGTACCAATATTGCCTCCAAGGAGGTTTTAGGATCTATGAAAACTTGAGCTTTCCTTTTCAGTTGTTGCTCTAAGAATGAGGGAACTTCTATTTGGTGGCTTGGGGATGTAGGGGTGAATTCATTATTCTCCCCTTCTTCCTATTCCTATGATAGCCCTTCCCTCTCACGCTTACGAGCATTTTGCTTTCCTCTCCTTTGCTCCACTCTTCTTCTTGTAGTATGTCCTTCCACTTGTCAAGCTCAACAAATTCTACATTTTCTTCATTAATATTTTCTTCATCCATTGCTTGATTTTCCATCCACTTCTTTGTCATTTTCTCCACTAGGCGAGTGACAATATTTAGGTTTGTTACTTCTAGTTCATCCCAGTCAATCACTAGCAATAGGACATTGATCAGAGCATTATATCTCTCATCGATGATGTTGTCATCTTAAACAATTTGATCAGGGACTGGATACAGATTGATGGACTTTACAAATTTGGCAGTCATCATCGTAGTTGGCCCATAAATCTTCGATATGTGGCATGTGGGCATAATACCTCCTAACTTGCTTCTTTAATTTTTTGAGAGGGGCCAAGCCTCCTCTCTCTCTATGTAGCTCTAGGTTGTATTCAACAAGTTCCTTCTAAGATTATTCTATGCATGGGGTAGCAGGGAAGGAATACATCCCTTGTCCAAATATAATGGGGTATGGTACCTGAGCATGATGCTTTTTGTGCAACAAAGTATGGGCAGTTTGTAACTATCGAGTAAGCTCCAACAATATGATTATATTATTGGGGTATCTGATATGAGAACCCTAATAATCTTTCAACTCTAATGCACATGAATTTAGGGAATTGAATGAATCAATACCTAAAACCCTTAACCACTACCTTGGAACTGTAGGGCATTATTCTATGATAATCTCTCGCTAGGGTTGGAATTATGTGCCCAATGAAAGTATCATTAACCCTCTTGTAATCCTTCTTGAAATTTCTATACTATAGTTTCAAGTAACAATTGTATACTCAAATTTTCCCCTTCTTTGTTCCCAAGGTGCCAACATAATCTAATCCTTTGTAGGGGAAATTCACTACCAAAAGGTATACCAGATAGGAGTTCATGTAGAACTCTGAATTTTTCTTTATTGCTACAAATTGATTGTATAATTTCTCACTAATAATCTTGGCCTAGTGAAACTTGGCCTCTCCTCAAAGGATTTCCTCTACGAAATAGAAAATCCACTCATCGAAGAGTGAGGAAGTGGGGAGGCCCATTACTCTTCTTAGGAGAGTCACCAAGTCATTGGTTTCCTCTATAAAGTCACTCCTGTACAATGTATGGGGCACCTTTTTATCACTACCCCTCTTTTAAAGTAACCACATTTGGTTAATAGTTCTCTTATAGCTCATGGAGTGTGCCTTCCATATATTGAAAGCATACTCCTTAACTTCATCCATTTTATCAAACAATGGGATTCCAAATGTCTTCCCAATTGACATTGGGGTCAAGTCTACTAGTACTCTCCTATATCTGATGATTATCCTTCTAGTCTATGCATGATAACACTCTCGACATGTGATGACCAACTCTAGAGCAACTAGGGAAGGAGGAAAGACTATTGCCTTTGCAAGTCCAATCTTTTTAATTCTTAAAGCCTCCTCGGTTCTAGGGTTGACCATGACCCTCTGCCTAAACTCATCAATGCTGACATGACCCAGGTTTGTGTCAGTTAATTTTCCCCAATTAGATGTAATTTTCAATGTGCACTCTACACCATGGAACTCGTACTTCATCTTTCTCCTCCTTCCCTCTTGAATTCTTTGCAGTCTTCTTCCCTTTGTTAGTTTTCTCCACTGGCTTCTCTATTGGTTCGACAAATCTTGCACCCAAAGCATGTAGTAAGTGCCTTGATAGATCGATAGTGAAAAATGTTAGCTAAACTATGAAAAAATATCATTAAATACATCCACATACCTTTAAAAGATCATTACATTCATCACATTTTATCATTTTAAGTTCATTTTGTATTTTTTAGATTTGTAGGTTTGAGGGTGTGGGTTTCCACCTAGCAAAAGTTATCAGGGTGAATGTTGTAAGGAGAAACGCTGGGAGAACATAATTCTACAGGTAGAGTTCTGGCATAAAATTCCTACAAGGTTCAAATGTTAGGTTAATTTAGTGCAAAATCATTAGGCAAATGTGTAAATTCATGATAGAGACACTTAGAGTTACTTCCCTTGGTTGGAATTCTTTTTAAACTTCATGCGGGGATTAGTGATGTGGAAGCCTCAAAAGGGATCACCGTTTAAGTTTCACTATAAGAAACAACCTAAGGAAGGTGGCATTCCACAAGCAGAGTTCCACAAAGGAAACCACATGGTCTTATTTCTTGGTCAACTTCATTTAAAGTCCCTTTAGCATGTGAAGGAAATTATGTCTAGGTGCCTCGCCTGGGAATGTTATCACTTTGTGTGTTGTGGATTCGGGGCATGCGGAAGCTGCAAGGCGGAAAGCCATTTATTATTTTTTGTCAGATAGTGGCTTAAGGTGAGTAGAATTCCAAAAGCGATGATCTACAAGGGTGGACCCACAAGGGTGGACCCACAAGGGCATTTTGACTTCAAGTTTCTTTAGTTTTTTGCTCAAGGGGGTAAGCATGTGATTGCTAACTTCATACTGATGTCACTTAGAGCTGGGTTAAATTTGGAGGGCACAAGCTACAAGGCAAGGTGCCATATATGAGTCACCATCAAATGATGGTCAGGGCAAGGAAAACTTCCACCGAAGGTGTCCCACAAGGACAAACCCATGGGGAGCTACAACTCAGATTTTTGAGACTTTGATCTCACTTGATAGTTGCAGAGGAAGATAGTGCAAGAACCACATGGAATGACCATGAAGGAATAGTAACCCACCTATGGAGACCCACAAGTATGGACCCACAAAGACCCGATGACTTAGCCATTTTTTGATTGAAAGTTTAGTACTCCCCTAGTAACGATAATAGCATAATCTACTAGGCGAGAATCAGTGTGGGGTGGGCCATTAGTCATGGCCATGGGGAAGTGGATTCCTACTGATAGGACTCCGCAAACTCCTTAATTTTCATCCATCATTTGTCATTTGGAAAGGTTTTGGAGGTTCAAACGCGTGAGTTAATGGAGCAAGGGTTGCCATTGTTTTTTCCACCTTAAACAACCTTTTGTGGATGGGCTTCCTCAATTCAAAACCTACAATGGAGTCTTGAGAACTTCAAAACACAACCTCACACCACACAAAGCTAGGGTTTATCCAAGTTTAAACTTTTGAATGATCTTAAAAACCCTAGAAATATACCCTTCTAAAAAAATTAGATGCAAAGAAATGAATGGGAGCATGGATGTGTACTTTCCAGCTACACAGATGATGGAAGCTAACTTAACTTGACTCTCTTGAATGTCCTCATAGGCACAACAGTCCCTTTCACCTTTTAAATTCAAAATAAACTGTGAAAATGATAGGTGGGAAGGGGTTTATATAGACCTAGGCATCATAAATGCACTTATTAATGACAAGTTCCTATCGTACATGAGGCTGGTGGGAACACAAAAACATGACTTGCAAAGGACACCAGGTTGAAGGTTGTGCAAAAAAGCTAAATGCAGAAGTTAGATGTGGGAATTCCATTATAGAGAGGTATGAGGATAATTCCATTAGGTACAATGAAGTAGATGTGGAATCTTGCAAGAGGAAACTTGTGACACGGGACCCACCAACAACGAAGGAGAGGATGGCTTTCAATCAACAAAAACCCATGATATAATTTAGAAAATTAGAGACAAATTAGAATGATCTTTGATCAATTTCATTCATAATCTATGAAATATATACAATAGTAGAAAATTATCTTTATAATTGTGTCATTTATATTAAAAAAATTCTAGTACTATCATACAAATCCTGCAAATTATAAAAACTAGGAAGTTAAATAACCTAAAAGAAAGACTCATCAATTATTTGTGTGTTCAATTAAAAAACTCTCCAAAAGATCCATGTAAATAGCCTTGAATTCTCTTCTATAATACAAGGGAGCACCATGCTTCGGCCCAAGCACACATGTCACATTTTCATTTGATATACAATATTACATTTCAAAAAGTGATCACAACTAGTTGTTGATGGGGTATTCTTAGTAAAAATGTAGTTATATTTGATTGTTACTTTTTCATTTGATATACAATATTACATTTCAAAAAGTGATCACAACTACTCGATGGGATATTCTTAGGAAAAATGTAGTTATATTTACTTGTAACAATATTTGTCCTTCCAAAAAGTTCCTAATGTTGATAGTTGATCTTTTCCGCTCCTTTTCTTAATTCTTGTTGATGCAAACCTGGGAATAGTGAGATGGCAAGTGAAGACAAAACCTTGGTGTACAAAAAGAAAAAACTCCCCTTGTTAACATTGTTGAAGCAATTTTAAGCACTGGATATGAATAAAAGACAAAAAAGACTCCACATCACCAAGAGAAAATTTACAAATCAAGTAGCTCATTGTAATTTTTATCCTAGGTATCACAGTCTTCCAATGATGGCTTGTTGAATGCCATGAACTCATCTAGTTTATTCCTATATGAGTCATACCTCTTTACTACTTGATTTGCTTCTTTGTCAAAATCTTCTAAAAAATTGCTAGTGAACCACAATTTATCCATGCTACTTTTCAATAAATCAATGTCAACTGCATTATCTTCACAAATAATAAGGGCCTGAGTAGCAACAACATTATCTTTTTTTATCAACTACTTTTCTTTGTAAAGGGTTTTGGGCCCCTTCAAAACCCATTTTTTACCTCCAATCAAGGCATTCTCCATTTGAGACCTCCAATTCTCATATATTTTTACTCCCCCATTGCTATCTCAAATATTTGGCAAGAGGCCAAAATCACTTTCATCAAATTCCTGGAGTAGTTCCCTTATTATCTTCTCAATGGGGTCTACCATCCCTTTATAATTTGTAATTCCTTTTACCATTTTGTATGTGATGACAATCTATTTTGGCTTATTTGGATCACAATTTAACCCTTTGATCATGCCAACTAATGCATTGATTCTAGGCACTTATAATTGCATCAGTGGGACTACCTCTGATCTATCCCTCTCAAACATATCAATGGCTATCATCATTAAAGAATACTTGGAGTGTACACTATTTACTGTCTTTATTTTCTTCCCAATTAAATGTTCTAATATATTGGTCACTATGAATACATTGTTTTCTTTATAAAGATCCAACATCTCCTCATATACCTTTAGCTTCTTAATCAAATACTTCCTACTAAATCTTGCTCTAGATGATGAGGCAATAGGAATGAGTTGTGCTAATGTCTTTTTTTCATAAATAATCATTTCCAAAGATGATGGTGGAGGAGACTATAGTGTTGGTTTTTGCTCTATCTCTGGTTGTACTTGAGGTTGCATATTTTGTTAGACTTGTTGCATCTAAGGCTGTTGGTTTTGTAGTGTCTCAACCATTATTTATAACTCTACCAACCTTTGTTTGTCTTTATTATATTCAATCAATAAATCATTACATTTCTTAGTTTGTAAATCATATATTTCTTGCAATGACTCAACAACTGCTTTTGCAAATTTGGTGAAATTGACAACCAATGTGGCTACTTCAACTGTTGAGGCATCAAAAACTCTTTTTATTATGAGACCTCCCCTTAGGTCACCTATAGGCTTTGCAACTATTGGTTTATTGGTGTTAAGGGCTAGATCACAAATAGTAAGAGTTTCCCATTTAGGACTAAAGGTTGATCTAGACAATGCACATAATGCCTCTTCATCAATGGAAAAAGCTTGAGAATCATGCTTCATAACAATGTCAAAAGAAATGGTAGAGGCCATGTCCCACTCTAGTAATAAAAGGATGTCACTATCTTTAACTGACTTCCTACCTTCAGCGGGAGATGTTTCCTTTTGATTTTCTTTCATTTGTGAAATTAGTGCTACTGATATTACTTCTCTTGGATTCTTAGGGAATTTTCTCATTTCTTCCCTTAGCTTCCTTTCATATTCATCTTTTTGGGTTCTCTGGACAAATACTTTGAATACATCACTTTATAAAAATGCATCACCATCCATAAAAATTTTACATTCCTTATCTCTAACATCATATATATTGTCTACTCCTATCAAGATTACTTTTGTGACTCTATTATCAGGAGTTGGAAGATCATTCTCCCTTTGTCTAGAGATGGAATTTGTTGTTGAATATCATTAGAGGTTACAATAACCTACTCATTTGAATCCAAAGGGTAGTCCTCAAGTCCTACTATTTTAATTTTCCTCCTCTTTGGATAGGACTCCCTTGGTGGTGAATCAAGATCAATTACATTTTATGGTGGGGACTAGGGTTCTTGTGGCCTAGGCGAAGACTGTCTTGACTCCCCAGATTGAGTAGGAGTATCTTTTATTTGTTATTTTAGAACTACCCCCTTATATCTTCTTGGGAGGTTGATAGGTAGGCCTTTCCTCTACCATAGGGGATTTCCCCTTATCTTGCTCCTACTCTTTCAACTATCTAACCACTTTGTCAAAATTTTGTAATATTGCCTCAATTTTCAAAATTGGATCATCTATGTTTGTATAGACTCCCTTGAAGTTGGGATCCTTTTTCTTCTTTTCCTTTTCAAGCTTCTTGAAGGAAATCTATTTTATTCTCATATATTCAATCTCTTTTAAATCAAATCTATTCCTAATGAGATCTTCAAAATAATCCAATCCATGCCAAAATTTTAATCTATTAGTTCTTACTCTTACAACACCAATAAATCCTTCAAGGATAAAATTTTTGTCCCTACAATTTTTCATCATTAGAGGAGTAAGAATGTCGAGAATGTGTTTCCATCCATCATTTCCCATAACAAAATTAAAAAATACTATGACTAGAGGGAAGAAGTAGCCTATTTTCTGATTTATCAAATGCATATCCTTAGTCCTTCCCAACTACCACATCACCTCAAGAAAACCAAATCTAAAAGGTAAAAATTGTGGTAAAACATGTGGGGCCACATTAGTCCCATATACTCTCAGAACTATGCAATTTGCATTCATAATCACATCACCCTAATTGTGATCTATTCTTAACTTGGTCCTTCATTTCTTTGGCCTCAAAAAATCATGTAACTCTTGTCTAATCCTTAGTACATATCCTCTCAAATAGCTTTTAATCTTGGTAGAAAAAAGCTTGTGAATGTCCTAAAATGTGACTCTCTATAATGCTTGTCTAGAAAATGTGTCCACATTTGGATAGAAAGGTTCTCACCACTTTTATCCTTCATTGTTATATGTATTATAGGGCCCACATCCTTATATCCATAAGCTAGAAATATGTGGCACAATAGAGAGTACCACCAAAAATTCACACCACCCTCTCCTACCTTGATGGCCAATAATGCCTTGTGAATGACATCTGATAGGTAAGTGGAACAATCATACTCCTCATTTACCATCAAATTTTGAATATTTATTTCCATAAACATGAGAGCAATAGGCATCCTTTGCAAAGGATTAAACCCTAGAACCTGGTAGAGGGTGTAGTAGGTTTTGACAAAATACTCTTCAAAATAGTCAATTCTAAAAGTCCTGCTCTATAGAGGTGGTTTTGACCATGTTTCTTTTCTTTTCCTTTACCTAGAATCTTGATAACAACATTATCCTATAGTTACTCTTGTTTTCTCATATTCATTTTTTAATACTTTAAGATTAATAGGTTTATTAGCAATAGAGTTCAAATTGAAAACATCAATGATTGAATTTCTATCTAATTTGGCCCTTTCAACCCCCTTGTACATCCTCACTAGTATGATGTTTTCATCATAGTTGGCCACTATTTCTTGGAGTATATCAATGTCCAGATATATATTTGGGATGACCAAATTTCCTAAGTCTAGGTTCCAATAGTTGCAACTTGGTACTGCAGCATTTCTCTTCCTATACCAATATTTGAATAACTACCATCAAGAGATTTTTATTTCAACATCCCCAATCCCAGGGTACTTGTCAACCAAAACCCTTCTCATCTCCTAGGTCTTGTAATATTATCATACTTTTGACCTTGTCATTTTTGAACCAAGAAATTCAGCTAGAAGCTCATCATGGAGGGCTCTATTTTTATCAAGGGTTGAACTAGAGGATTGTACCCTAGGTGGAGACATTTTGGTAGTAATTTGGGGAATACTAGGGTTTTCTATAGTGTTATTAGGATTTTAACATAGTCTCAACTAAAATAGGGGAAAATTATGACTATAATGAATGCAATTAACACAATTCAAGCTATGATAACCTTAGAACACTATTTCAATTTCAAAACTAGCAATGACACAAGATTCTACATATAATTGGGCAAGATAGAACCAAGTTTCAACTTATAGGTGTATGAATGGTGTGAACCCTAATTTATATTGTAGAGAGCTCGTTCTTCATAGAAATTGATCTCTAGATGCTTTAGAATTATTTGGTGAATTGGAAATGAGTGTTAAGACCAACTTTTATGGAAAAAAGAATGAAATTTGAGATTTCTAGTATTTTTTCTACCATTATTTCTCACTCATGTGAACAAAAATTGCTCCATATATCTATTTCCTTGACCTTAGATTTTAGTCATTGATCTTGGGATGATTTGCACCTTTTGACAGCTCATATGGAGTCAATAAAGTTTGAAGAACTTTACCATATTTGACTTTATGCTCGATCCAACAAGATTTTTCCTTATGGAAAATCCCATTACATGTCACTTCAATCCCCACCACTTTTGGAAACATCAAAAGAGTTGATGTGTCAACTCCCTAGACCCCCACATTGATGCATTAGAGAATAGATCAAATCCCATGGAATAGCAGGGAAATATTTCATATGATGTCACATACCCAACATATGCACTGGTTAATCATCATATTATCACCTATACTTAGGAAATTTTTCATCACATGTTTATTCTTTTACAACTTAGATGACCAGGATTAAAACATCTTTGTCTTGCTCTACCAGAAAACTACCACATGTCTCAAGATACACACCCTTTATTTTCCCCATTGATGCCTCCATACTAAGTAAAATTCTCTGATTAGATTTAACCTTCCATTGTATGGCTAAGATATTGCCACTTGGCATCTTCCCACACCCCCGTGGTCAATCAAAGTCTTCAGAGATATGCCCCTATAGAATGGAAGGGAATGACCAAGATGGTGTCACATGGCACCCTTAGAGCCCTCAGATCATGGGATTTCCACCAACATTGTATAAGAACCTATAGGGTCCACTACACAAGCTAAACACATGGTGCCTTCCCACACCACCACACATATTTTTTTAGTAAATATTCTATTCAATGCGGGGTAGTCAGGACCAATAAAGAATGAACACCTATTATATGGGACCAAGTAACACTTCACTTAAGACATTTTTTAGTGCATACATGCTTCAAGTTATGACTAATGATGGAGAAATTCATTAAGTCAATAAAATACTTAAGACATAAATTTAAAACAAACCTTAGGTCTCAGACTTTAGACATTAAGGAAAAATATTTCAAGACCCCATGGGAAAATACTTAACAAATACTTTAAAGGGAATGCAACTAGCAAGACTAGTATTTTGGGGCTGGTAAACACATGACTTCAATGGCTCAGGTTGTAGCTTAAGGAACTGACAACCGCCTAGCATGGGTCAATGAACAAGTAGAAAAAGTGACTAAGGAATTTCATTGTTAGGGTTTAAAAAGGGTTTAGCCCTATGGTGAACCCTAAACATAGGAAATAATAAACCCTAGCCCACAAATGACTATTAGAACAACCGAAATTTTGAAATATAATAACTGAAACCATAAAAAATTTCAAGAGTCCTATCACACTAACCCTAATTCTAAAACTAACCCTAACCAGAAACCAAACACTAGAACTTAAACCATAATCTTAACCCTAATACTAACCCTAACCCTAACTCAAATCATATGTATAATCCTAACTCTAAACATAATCCTAAGCCTAAGCCTAAGCCTAAGCCTAACTTTAACCTTAACCCTAACCCTAACTTTAACACTAACCCCAAACCTAACCCTAACCTCAAACTTAATCCCAATCTTAACCCTAACTTTAACTCTACCCTTAACCCTAAACCTAAGCCTAAAAATAACCCTAAAAGTATAGTATAATAATAATATAGGATAAAAGTACATTGTTGTGTCACATTTTTAAAAGGAAATGATCAACATTGATCCAAATTTTAAACTTGAATCACTAAAAAGTGACATATGTTTTGAATTTTGAATGATGTAATCTAATAAAATATTTATTTTTAGTATATATTATCCTTGTATTTTTTTTAAACAACTATAAAATTATTTGAATATAATTTTTTTTATAAATTGACACTATAATTTAGTTACATTGAAAAAATGTTGAAAAATAAGGTTGCATGAGACATCAATCTTTATATAGTATTTTTTATTTTTTTTCCTTCAACTTTTTTGTGTGTATTTATAACTTGAAACTTTAGTCCATGGATATATTTTTTTCCAATTTTATAAATATACATTTTTAAATAAATATTAAAATGTGTGCATATTAAAACATAGTTTTTTTTGTAATCAATGGAAAATTAGATGCGTTAGCTTGTTACATAATAACACCAAAATCCAATGAAATAATGAAGTACAAAGGAAATAAAATGAAAATAAAAGGAACAATGTTACCAGAAATCTTCATCTTCCATGGTTGACCTTCGTTACACCTTCTAGTTTGCAGCAAATTGATGAGGCCCTCAAATTTCAAATGAGCAACCTATGATAATGTCAAAGCCCTATGCAAATATTGAAGGATTTGATAGAATAATGCCTATGTCTATGCATATGACTATGACAATATGCTAAATGAAATAATAATTATCAATACTAAAATGACTATAATGCCTAAATTCGAAAATGAAGTTGTCAGATCTCGAAATTATGAGCAAAATTGTCTTTTATAGAAAACACAATTTTGAGTGGATGGATGAGATTGAATTCTAAGAAAGACCTAGAATGAGAGGTCCAGATTAAATCTGAGAATCCCTAATTAGGGTTAGGGCAAAATCCTTAATCGAACGGTCAGAATAATGTCTCAGATTATTGGATTGATGGTGGAGAATAAATGAGACAAATTAATTAGAAAATAAAGATTTTCAAAAAATCAAGAAGATAAGATTGCCTGATTTGTGAGATTCGAAAAATCAAGAGGATAAGATTTAGACTGAAGATCAGATTTGGAAAATCAAGAATCTGCCTGATTACTTGATTTTTGGAAGAATAATATCTTTTTGAATTTAATTAATTCAAAATGATGATTTTGTGTGACAAGTAAATAATCTTTTTCTGAATATTTACTAAAAAGAGTGAAAGTTAATAAAATGACATCATTTTAAATATTTTCATTTATTTAAAATAAGAGAAAAGTGAAATTAGTAATTAAATAATTAACAATAATTATTTAATTTGGAAGATAAGACTGAATAATTAAATAAATTAATAAATTTATTTAATTGTGACAATTAGTGACATATCAAATAAATAAATGAAATTCATTTATTTAATAATTAGGAAGAATTAATGAAGAAAGAAAATTAAATAAATTAAGAAATTTATTTAATTAAGGGAAGACTTAGACAATTAATGACGTATTTAATAAATAAATAGAATTTATTTATTTAATAATCATGAAGAATAAAAGGACATGAATTAATTAAATAATTATGAATTATTTAATCAATAGTCGAATGTGGACCAAGGACATAATTAAATGTATTAATTATATTAGGACGAAAGTGGTAAAAAATGAAGCTTGCAGACCTAGGTCATTTTTAGGTGTCTACAGTTTTCATTCAATGTCAACTTTAATATTATATATTTATCTAAAATAGAAAAAAAATATGCCATCTTAATATAGATTCTTTTATCTAATGCATCACATTTTTTTCAATTTTTTTTAATAACTTTTACAATTTTTCCTTGACATGGTAATCAACCTAATATTGTGTGTTGATAAACTACTTTTAGTAAAAATAAAAATAAAAATAAAAATAATAATTAAATTATTAAAATATGTATATTTTTTAAAACTACACTTATGGATCTATGAAAAGGTATTTTTATATTTTTAAAAAACTTTATTTGCATGAGTAGAAGTCATTCAAACATAATTTTTTTCAAAAAAAATCTATTTTTTTGGGTAAATTGGCCTAAAATTGTGTTGTATATACATTTAGCCAACAATTTTAGTTGAAAAAGTTGTGGACATATCTAACTTAGCTAGAATGAATCTTACAAGATCATATGTTTGACCAAAATTGATTTTTGTTAGAAATACTTAAATTCACTTGTGTTGATAAGTTGGTTGAAAGTGTGACACAACTTTGTATTTTTACCCTATAATATAATAATAATAATAATAATAATAATAATAATAATATACCAATAATAAAATATTCTTATTAATATTAGTAATATAATCATAATATAAAAATAATATTAATAATAATATAATTTATTAGTATATTATCATTTAATATAATAAGTAATACTAATTATTGAGATTATATATATTAATAATGATAAAATAATAATAAAATAAATATGAAAATATAATAGTTATTTAATTAATTAATAATAATATTATTATTAATTATTTATTTATAATATAATACTAATATTAATAATATTAAAACTTTAAAATATTATTGATAATATCAATATAATACTATTAATTATAATAATATATATTCAATCTCATTTAATATTTAATATTATTGATTGTTGGGACTATAGCTAGCTTATATATCTTAATATTAATCTATATAATATACATCGTATTTTTTATTGATGATATCTCTCGCTATATAGTATATAGATTCATATTTTTTTAATTCAAGGGGTAAAAATGATTTTGACCTAGAGCTATGAACCGGTGAGATCACAAATGAAGGACCTCATCCCCAATACAACCACTCAACAATACCACACCAACGGGGTTTAAACCTTGATGGCAAGAACAACACCACCACCTTTAAACCATCACACCATGCCAATATTTACCTATATAAATTAATATTAAGATATATTATAAGCTAGTAATAATTATTTTTACAAAATTGAAGTTGACTAATTCTTAAATGTAAATGCTAGCTTTGAAAGTACTAAAAATTAATTTTAAGCAAATGTAAATAAATTGATTTGCATGTTCAACTTATTTTTTTGAAAAGTTAAAATCAAATGAAATTATAAATTTAATTATTATATGAAAATTTTGGTAAAATAATGAAATAAAAAATCTTAATTTATTCTTAAGTTTTCAAATTTTGTTAAAAGAAAAAGTCATTTAATAGAAAAAGCTCTTATAAAGTATATATTATTATTCCCAATATTTTTTATATATCTTTTTTTATAATTTTTTTATTCTCCTTCTACCTTTAAGTTGACTTTTCTATGTTTAATTTTGTTCATGAGGCTTTTTTTACAATTTTCACTTTCGTTTTTTAATTGATTTTTCTAATCTTTATCTTAAATTTTTCAAAAAAAATCTCCATACTAAATCAATTTATATTATTTATTAATATTAAATATTTTGTGATAACATATATCAAATGATTGTATTTATTTATTAAATATCTTATAATAATATTTGATATAAAATTAAAAAATAAAACAAAATAAATTGGATAAATTATATTTATTAAATAAATTATATTATATTTTAAACCTTTAATATATATTATTACTATATAAGATTTTTTTTATTTCTATTTTTTATTATGGGTAAAGCACGTTTTGATGGGGCCCTGAAACCCAATATAGACAAGTTTTACATGGACCTGAAACCTAAACAAAGAAAGAGCTACATAGAATAAAAGACATAGACCATCAATAGCCTAAACAATAGCAGCCAAAGAGAGAATGATTAGACCAAACAAGCTACACACAACTAGTTTTGAAGGGGCCTTAAACCCTTTTACAAATAGGTTTTAACAAGGACCTAAAACCTTTTAAGAAAAAACAAAGACTGCCTAAATAAATTAGACAATAACCAACCTACATCAATCAAACTACAACAAACCATCATCTCAGACAAACCATCCACTTAGAACAACCAAATATGAGCCTAGAAAAATAATTAACTTACTGGTTTAGAACACCAACCTAACCCCATTTCTTAAAAGAACTAGACAATCCAAACACCCCACCTCAATAAGGGCTTTGGAAAACTTAGTAGAAAATTAGGAAGCATCAGCCTCCTTGTAGTGCCATCCCACTCAAAAAGTCAACCCAATCTCCACCTCTAAAGGAGAGGGCTCCCCTCTATAGGAGAGAAAGAAATGGAACCCCATCCTACCAAAATCAATTCGCTCCTACCCATTAAAACTCCACCTTAAAAGGATAGCTACCACCTTCACCTCAATAGAAGAGGGTTCCAACTCACAAGGAATAATTTCCCCCTCTATAGGAGACACTAGCTGAAGATCTTGACAGTAAGCAACTTCAGTAGGAAGGACAACCATAGCCTCATTTAGCATCGCAAGCATCAGGTATAGATAGGAAGAAGCAAGACACTCCATAAACAACTCACATAACTAGGCCAAAAGAGATAACCCAACCACCATAATACCAGCACTAGCTATCTAACAGTCCATTAAAACCACAAACACCTTAATCTAGACACCCAAAACACCATTCTTAAAATATAAGACTCCCTGCATAAGAATAAGCTTCACCATATCTAAGAGAGTCACAACAGAGAATATGGCAACATAATCTCCCAAAAATAGGATTTGACAAAAACAAGGAACCCATAGAACAAAAAAAAAAAACCTCAGCAAAGAGATCTTCACAAACCAGGAGGACCAAACCACAAAAAATGAGCTCCCTTCCTCATATAGTCTAATCCATATAGCAACAAAATTTATAGCATTAACATCATACAAAACTGAAAGCACCACTTTCTTTAGGCTACCAAACCCCATACTAGATGGGGGCTGCATAGGAAAAATACAAGAGAGAAAAGAGAGCCCAAACCAAGCCTAGGAGCAATAATCCACATTCAAGCAGAATGGACACAAATCATAGGAAAGAGCCTCCAAAGCACCCATGATTTTAGTCGCACCAAATCAGAGGAGAAAAAAATGCATACAAGGCACTCTGGCCAAACGAAGGGAAACCATCTCCTAGGAAAACAAAGGACTACTCAGAAAGATCACACGGGTTAGAAGGTAGACCTAGGCAAAAATAAACCCACACACCAAACTCGAAAAACAAGCCTCAGTTCATCGTAGAAGGCTTCAGAAATGAGCCCAAATAGAAAGAAGCACTTCAAAAGCTTTAGCTCAATCGACCAAGCATAGAGAAGGCCTCAAAGAATGACCATAGATTTCTAACATAGAGAAAAGGGTGTCTGCATCAACGTCTTTTGATTCACCATCAACATCTCCATCAGGAAAATTCCAAACACCAGTGATGTGCTCAGTCAATAGCAGCAACACCAAGTCCCTATTGCTAGCTAACAATAAGGAAAAGGGCCTACTCACACCAAACCCAACGTCCTTAGCTGAAAAAAACCCAAGGCAAAGGAAAACCAAAATATTGGCATCGAAAGGTATAACAACCTCTAGCATTGCTAGCACCTCCACCACAACTAGCACCTTTACAAAGTCCACCAAGCCAAAGGAAGGGCAAAGGGGAAACATAGAAGGATTTGCATCCCTATCATCATCCTCCAACCCACCATCACCCTTTCCCTTAGACGCATTCAAACATCCTACTCCATTGCTCTTCCCCCTTGTGCATCCCATTATAAGTAAAGTATATGTTAGTGTAAACGCTAATGAAATAAAAATAGATATTTTTTTAATTTTTTTTATTATTATTATTTATTATATTTTTTTATAAAAGCAACCAAAATGAATAAATTTTTTTAATATGCTTTTATGTAAGAAATTATATATGCATACATATAATTTAATTTAAATTAATTATTTTGATAAAAATTATGTTTAATAAATTTAACTATCTAATCTATAATTTAAATCTGCCATTGATTATAATTAAATTTAATAAAAATTTAATTTGTGTATTAAAATAAAATTATAAAATTTAAATTTTCTAGATCTATGTTTAATTAAAGCTTTTCCAAATAGATTTAAAAACTATATTAAATTTTATTTTTCTATTTAAATTTTATACATTTAATTTGAAATCTAAAATTAATTGAAATTACTTTTCATTATTTTCTAAAAAATAAATATTTCCTAATATTATCACACTATAAGTAGAGTCACTTATTTGGATTCACTAATTTCTTCTTTGATAAAGTGTCTTTCCTTTTTCTCCAAAAACCTACAAATGGTTTTTGCTTTGATGGAGTGTCTTTCTTTTTTCTTCAAAACTTATAAAATTATCATGAAAAATTTTCAACATACAAATGCATAAAGCATTCTCAATCTATATAAGTTTAGAGGTTAATAATTATTTTTTGAGGAAAAGAAAATGCAATATATATTGTTAAGAGATTCCTCTCAAAATAGTTCCATTATTTCCTTTCACACTAATATATCATAATAAAATACATAACTTCATGTTGCCATAGAATATGTTTCAAATAAATTTATTCCTTGCCACAAAGTCTATCATAGAATATATCATAAAATTGTCATAGAATATACTTTGTAAATCCCATAGAATAATATGACATGTGTTATAGCTTTCCTCCGAAAAATTCCTCAAATAATATATTAAATTTTATCATAAAATAAAATAAACTTTTTAAAATAAGTTAAGTTGTCCAACTTTATAAAGTGATAAAAGTAACCTATTAAAAAATAAAATATTAGTACCTTTTGTCAAAAAAGGGCTACCCACTTCTTACCTATAGTCCAAGATGCTTTCTTACACCTCTTACACTCTCATAAATATTTCTTACACCACTATAAATGGTGAGATTCTCTTCCACCTCATGCAAAGTGCTATGCTTTAACATGTTTTTCATTGGAACTTAAAAAAATAAATTAATATTTACATCATGAATTATTCATTTATTTCCTTTTTAAATTTAATAACTAAATCTTCATATAATTTAATAATATAAGTTGATGTTTTATAAATATTTATTTATAAATTTCTAATGTAATTTTTTTTTTTTAAATAAAAAGGGGTAAAAACTTTATTGAAAATCAAAAAAGAAGATTGCAAAAAGACTGAGGCCACAGTGACCCACCCAAAGCAACAAAGCAAAACACATCAGCCTTCCTCATTGTGACCATCCCCATCTTCAGCAAGAATCCCTTCTAAATCCTAGCGGAGCTCCTAGGGAACCTGCTCCCACCCATCAATCTTCCAACCAAGAAGATGCTCAGAAGCCCACTTAGCCAAACAATCAACGACCCTATTCCATTCTCGGGGAATATGGACAAAAGATATAATCTCCATCAAAGAACTAATCTATAAAATCTATTGCACCATCCTAGCCAGCTGCTAGCTAACATCAAACACCGTCTAATTATTTATCAGACCAATCAGAACCTATGAATCAGATTCACAAATTATCCTATGCCAACCCAAATCATAAGCCCGCTCAAGAGCATAGAGGATCGCCAAACCTTCCATAAGGTTGATAGACTGCACCCCTTCGTGAGTAGAGAAGAAGAAAACAACTAAACCCGAAGAGTCCCGACCAACTCCTCCAATTCCAACAGGACCTGGATTGCCTCTTGAGGATCCATCAGTATTGATCTTCAAAGTTCCATCCGGAGGGGGCAACCACATGCCCAACCTTTGGAATTTTTGTTTCCCCCTCCCTCCTCTCTTGACACAAGCTGAAGCTGAAGACAACCCCTGGATTCCAAGTCTATCCACCTTCTCAGTGTCCTCTTTGTTTAAAGGGAATACCACCTCACACTTAGCTTCCAACGTCTCCTGAATCATAGCCCTAACTCTTTGCCAAACTTGTTGGAATATCAACCTTTCACCCCAAAAAATTCTACAGTTTCGTTCTAACTAGATCTGCCACAATATGAAAGTAGGACCAACATACCACACCTCCTACAGGAAAGAGGTCACAGAAGGAGGTCTACCGAAACTATTCCAAAACTCCACCAGTGATAAGGCATGAACACAAGGGATTCTCCAGGCCTCCCACCAAAGATGCCAAAGACGCAAAACAAAGGGGCACCGAAAAAACAAGTGATAAGAATCCTCCTCTACTGCCCCACACAAAACACAAATAGAAGGGCCCTAGAAAACCCTCTTCTAAATATTGTCCCACGTCAAGTACCTATTCTAGGCCAAGGTCCAAAGAAAGCAGTTACACTTTGGCCAGGAAAACTTGTTCCACACTCTCTTCCACCAGTGAACCTCCCCCCCAACTAACCTATGAGATAACAATCTCTGATATCTAGAAGCAACAGTAAAGACACCCTTAGGATTAGGAGACCATGAAAGAACATCCCCCTCTTGCAGGGAACTACACTTCCTACTAGAAAGGATTTTGTACAGCTCAGCAAATTCCTCCTCCATACCAACATCTGGCCACTCGCCAAGATTCTTCCATCTCACCATTCTCAGCTGATCTCTGACAGAGAAGGACTTAAAATCACTCACCCTTGACCAACCAGCTTCGAGGAACCATTGGCACAAAGGTACCAAGTTCAGAAACTGAGCAAGAATGGGGGGAAAGCCATCCCAAGAGTATGACCAGAAAAGAGCTTTCTTCCCCCTTTTGCAAATCCAAAAAAGGCCATCCTTTATGAGAGTAGCCTCTTTCTTGAGAGTACCCCAAATCACTGAACCTTTCCCCCTCAGGGAGTACCGAGGAATATCAACCTGAGGAATCCTTGGAAAATATTTATGAGATAAAATTATGGCCCAGAGATGATCTTGCTGCACACACCAGCACCAATACAAATTAGCGGCCTGGGCCACACCAGACAAAGAAGACTGCCTTAACCCAAGCCCTTCGAACTGCTTTGGGCTACAGACAGTATCCCACCTGACTAGACTCCATTTGGATGACTATAAACTACTAGCCCATAAAAAATTCCTAGCAAGAGAATCAAACTCCTTAATAAAACTCACTGGGGCAACCTGGACCATGAATCTGTAAATGGGGAGAGCCTACACCACATACTTGAGCAGCTGAACATGCCCTACAAAGGACAGCCATCTATGAGTCCAATGATTAACCTTCATGTGAAATTTGTCCAAGATATTTTTCCAAGAATCCCTATGTGGTCATCCAACAGAGATCGGAATACCAAGGTAGGTCAAGGGGAGGGACCCAATCTGAAATCTCAAAATGTGAGCAATCCTCCTTTGAATGGGCTCTAAAGTGTTAAATAAAAAGATGGAGGACTTTTCCTCATTGATCAATTGACCCGAGGCACTGAGATAAACATCCAACACCCTGCACATATTAGTAGCTTCCCTGATTGATGCCAGACCCATCAAAGCTATGTCATCCACAAACTGCAAGTGAGACTGCGATGGTAAGCCACCATCCCATCTCCATCCTGAAATAAACCCCAACTCCACATGCCTTCTCATCAAGCGGCCCATACCCTCAGCAAGAAGGATAAACAAATAGGGAGAGAGAGGGTCTCCCTGACGCAAACCCCAAGAAGCAGCAAAAAGCTCTGAATGCTCACCATTGATTAACACAGAAAAGGAAGTTGTAGTAACACAACTCATCACCCAGTTAATCCAATCCTCCCCAAAACCAAAAGTGCCAAGAATCTTCTGAAGGAAGGACCACTGAACTCTGTCATAAGCCTTAGCCATATCCAATTTGATAAACATTGCCTTATCCTTGGAAGTGGCCATAGAATGAATAGTTTCAATTGCAATCACCACCCCATCCAAAATTTGTTGACCCTCCACAAAACCACTCTATTCCTCAGAAATCAACACTTTAAGCCACTTTTTCAACCTATCAGCTATCAATTTAGAGATAATTTTATAAATCACATTGTAGAGAGAGATAGGCCAAAATTTCCTTAACCTATCAGCATCCTCGCACTTGGGAATGAGAGAAAGGAAGGTGGAATTTAGAGCTCATAACATTTGCTTATTAGACTGAGACTCCTGCACAATTACTAACAAGTCCAATTTGATAATATCCCAAAACTCTTGGAAGAACTCAATCAAAAACCCATCCGGGCCAGGGGCTTTCCCCTTCTTCATTTGAAACACTATACCCTCCAGTTCATCAAGTGAGATGTCACTCATAAGTTGCTCATTCATCTCTCTAGAAACAAGAGAAGGGATACACGAAAGGACCTAAACTTCCTCATCGAAACTCCTTCAATCCTCCTCCTTGAATAAAGAAGCAAAGTACTGTACTACTTCATTTGAGATCTCCTGAAAGGAGGAAAGTTGCTCACCCCTGTCATTCACTAAAACAGAAATAGAGTTGCCATGTCTCCTGGCTTTCACTGAATTGGAGAAGAAGGCAGCATTTTTATCTCCTTCTAGTAACCAATCGACCCGGGCCTTTTGTTTCCAAAAAAATTCTTCCCTTAGCTCACACTCCTCCAACAACTTCAAAGCCCTGGCTTCTTCCAAAAGCAACACTTCAATCATCGCATCCTCCCTAATCATCCTCGTAATACCAACCAACTCAGCCTGAGTAGCAACCTTAGCATGGAAAATGTTTCCAAAGCAATGTTGATTCCATCATTTGAGCTGATACTTGACAAATTGAAGTAACTTAGCAAAAGTATACATTTTCATACCATAGGAAGGTCTACCATACCTCCACCATTCAGCAACATAATCATGCAGAGAGGGATCCCTTAGCCACATAAGCTAGAATTTAAAAGGAGGAGACCGTGGCACATGAGCTGAAGAGACCATGAGCTTGATAGGCCAATGATCTGAACCCCTCCAATCCAAAATTTCAGAATTAGAGGACCACAAACCACCAACCCAGTAACAAGAAACCAAAAAATGATCAAGACGCTCAGCAATGCAATCCTCCCCAATCCTCCGATTAGTCCAAGTAAACTGACCATTACTGGGCTTGATATCAACCAGATTTAGAGCTGAAATGTTATCCTGAAGAAGTAGAGTAGAAGGCTCCAGCCTCGCAATACCACCCCTTTTCTCATCCAGCTTAGAGATAGCATTAAAATCCCCTGCCATTATCCACGAATGGTAAGGAGCCATACTTCTAACAAACCTGATATGGGTCCACAATAATTGCTTACCATGAAGCTCAGTAGGCACATAAATATTGGAGAATAATATAGCCTCCCCAGTCTCAAAGTAGGAAGCAATCATGGAGATAGATGACTTGACGGACATCCACCAAAGAGGAGAGATCTTCTAAGGATTCCATAAACAAGCCACTCCCCCAGAAGCCCCCTGAGCGCCTATTCATTGGCACTCACTAGTCCACCACAACTTAGGCATAAAACCAAACATACCTTCAACTGACAACTTAGTCTCCTGGAGCAAGAGAACATTAGGAGATTGACTTCTAACCAAATCACGAACATCTTTTTGTCGAGGGCCACTATTCAAGCCCCTTACATTCCAAGATAAAACAATCATTTCAAGGGGCTCAAAAAAAGAGAATCCAAGGTCTTAACAGACCCTGACTCCACCAAATTCTCCCCTATCATTTTGATCTTTTCCACATCCTTCTTCCTACCAAGCTTAGAGACCTTCTCTTCCCCCCCATTTTTTAGATCCTTCTATAAAATACCCAAATGAGAAGACAACTGATTATTCTTACCTATCTCTGAGCCCGATCCCTGTGAGGGGTGGGCCGAAGCGTCATTGCTTTTTGCTGTTACAACAACACAGCCTAGTTCCTCCGGAGCCCTCAACTAATGATCTGATTCCAAAATCCTAGTCCCCACACCTTGTGGAGCACAAAGAACCTTTGAACAGAGCACTTCAAGCCCTAGATCTTTCCCATCTTGTACTACATTTGGCAAACCCGTATGCACCTCCTACTGAAAAACATGCACTATCTTAACAGGAGACCCATGTTGTTCAACCTCCATAGTCCCTTGATCCAAGTCCACCAAACCCATATTCACTTCCTACTGACTAAAATCATCCAATACCTCGAATCTATTAAAAGTTTCCTCATTTGACTTTCTTTGAGAGTCCTCTTCTGCCCTTATTTCTGTTCTGATTTTTGATAGGAATAAAACCATCAACCCCAGCACCACTACCCTGAATAGGATCCTTACCCTTATCCACCCTAGGTGGATTACAAGAAGGTTGAGAGTCTTCGGTCACCACAGGCTTAGCTTTAGGACATCTACGCTGGAGATGGCCATACTCATGGCAAAATCGGCACCGAAATGGTAAGGTCTCATAGTCAAGCTACTACACCCAGGAATACTCTCCTACACACACTGCTAAAGAATCTAGCAATGGTTTACTTAAATCAATTTCCACACAAAACTAGGCATAAGTCATTACCTTCTTGAATTGTGTTTGTTGTGATGAGCCAACAGGTTTCCCCAACATCGAGGCCAATAAATGCAGAACATCCTCCCGCCAGCATTCCACTGGGAGCCTCGGAAGATGGACCCAAACTGGAACCCGACTTGAAAGCTCCTCGGCCGGATTGAAGCCTGCATGCCATGGTTTAATGAACAAGCCCACTTGGTTGTAGAAGTAAGGCCCCCCTCAAAAGTACGAGTCCAATCAGCCATACAATCAAAAGTAACCATGAAATAATTATTCACTAGGAGTCAAATCTCCATCTCCCCCTCTGGCATCCATGTCCTCTGAGCCCAAGCTTCCAAAAATTGCAGTGAGATTCTCAAGCCTAAGAACTTACAGTATAAGGAATGTCTTGAGTAATAATCGATATCCTCCACCAACATGCCCATCGGAATCACAACATTTGGTCTCTCTTTGCATCTTTCCAGACAACCATTAATCTTCAAAAATCGAGACCCCCCAGATGATCCCATCTCCAGGTCAAGGGAAAAAAGATTATTCTCAAAAGTTTTAGAACCCTGAAGAGGGGGTTTTGATCCAAAATTCGACCGAAAATCCATTATGGGGCTAACCCCAGATGATTCCCCATGCAACATATCTGCGAAAGATGACCCAGAACAGGCATGCAAGCCCTCGAGCCCCTTGAGCAGGATAGGACTCAGCACCTCTGTAAAAATAATAGCACGATTCTAAGAAAAAACCACCTGTTATGGCTAAGTGAGCAATCCCCAAACCAATGGCAAGACCGAACAGCCAAGGTAGACCCACTTAGCGCTCACTCAAAGACACCCACCAAAAGATCCTAAATAGACCCAACGAGTAGAGGCTGCTACCCAATGAAGCCCACACAGCTGAAGAACCTCTATAAAGTCCACAGCCCACCCCCAAAATGCATCAAAAATCCCCCCTCCCTAAAGCACGAAAGAAGAAAAGTTTGAACCTGCAAACAACTGAGACATGCACTAATTCAAACCTAGCATGCAGCCCCATCTGGACTGGTCGCAGGCACATGCACTAGAGCTCTCCATCCACCTCATTTCATTTCATCAGTGACACCCAAATTTCTAATGTAATTGGTTTTAATTAAATTTATTTATTTATTTTTTCCATATAGCATAGTCTAGAAATTACCTTTAATAAATAAATATCACAATACACTTTAGATTATTATTATTATTCTAAATTAATTAAAATATTTTTCAAATGTTTCAAAGGAGAGGGTTATAACATCCTCCTACCCTTATTATGCATCATCCTAATGCATCAAATAGGTTTAGAACTTGAATAAGATTAACATTCATCCATCAAAATTTGACCCAATAATTTATTTGATTATGCATCATTCCTCAATAAATATTAGCATTTCAACTTATTCATTTACATATTAGGTATGTTATACACCATTTTTCAAAGTTGTTCATAACTAAAAATACACGGTGCAAATTGAAACATTTAAACTTAACTTCACAAAACACCAAGTAGAATAAATACTTGTTCCAACAATAAGGAGTGAAATGTATCATAAGTCATAAAATATATCCATTCCAACAATAAACAATGATTAGTTTAAGAAACAATCCTCGAAAAATATAAAATATCGGTGAATCTTTCATTCTTTTAGAAAAAAATAATTGATAATATGTCATATCCCCTCAACACTTTGTTAATCATTTTGCATGACCCCTAGCCCCGATGTAATTTGGACTAGGGGTGGAACTTCAAACTTTAATATGTGAACATGTATAAGTGTGTGTGTGTGCATGAGTGTGCATTAAAATTATGAACCTTGATGTTATTATTATTAAGTGTGCTTATCAATCTTATTATGTTATTTTAATTTAATGCATAAATGTTGGATTAACATGGACTAATTATTTGATTTTTGTATTTGTGTGAGGCTTGTTGTTGGATGTAGGTATCAAGGGTGCAAAGTGAGGTGGATTATGTGGTTCCATTGGTGGAGAGATAGACAATTGGTATGTCATTTTGACAGTGTTGACCTTGTATGTAGATTCCAATAGCTTGAGGTTCATTCAACCTAAGAATTTGATATATATTTTGGCTAGAGTTACTTGACTCAGCTAGGTAGAGAAATTAGGTCCACTTAAATATCTCAACTATTTGAAAATGCTCAATTTGGTAGATTTAATTAAGGTCTATGGAAGAAGGGGGTAAATTAAAATAAATAAATATCTAAAGGTGAATATAAATAAGTTATGTTATATAAGAAAATTATAAAATTATAAATTATGTACTTGATAGCTACATTATTAAAATGACAACACTTTAAAACAATGAATAGAAAAACACTCACCATTTATATCAAGTGCAATACTCCATCAAACCCATGAGAAACAAAATATATCATCAAGCAAATAGAAAAGAAAAGGGAAGGATGCAAAAAAAGGAAGGAGATGCTTTCACAGGATAGGAAGGTGGCCAAAAACAACAATGTAGGGAGGCTATCAAAATATCGACCAAGGAGGAAGAAGCATGGTAAGGAGGAGGACATCAGAGGCATTAAAAGGATTGGAAACCCTTGCAAGCACTGCCAATGGTAGGAAGAAGTTTTGACCAGCATGCCATGAAAAACCTCGTCCATTTCTTCTTTAGTTGGGCTAGAAGCATCTCATTTTTGGGTAGAGAGTATTTGGGGAAAGAGAAGAAGAAGAAACAAATGGCGTGGTCAAAGTAGGGATGAGTTTTGAAGAGGAAGCCAAAGTTTTGTGGCTAGGGAATTCCATTTTTCTACTCAAGACCTCACAAACTCAGGTTTGAAATCCTTCTAATTTGTAGTACCATTCTTTGTTGCATCCTTTGTGAAATTTTATTTGGGCCTTGGAATATTGAATTAAAGTTCTTTCAATAAATTTTTTGGAGAGCTCACCACATGTTCAAGTGTTGGGAGCTATTTTTTTTTAATTTTATAAATTTAAGTTAGTGTAAAGAAAATAATTTAAGAAACTAGGTTATCAGAAAATAAACCTCCACACTAGTTGTAGGATGAAGTGCTTGAATATGGAATCCCTTCTTGATTATTTTGAACAAAAAAAATCATAGGGAAGATGAGGGCAGGGTATTTTGACTTGAGTAGAGATTTTAGAACCATCAAATCACATAAGTTGCTTGACTGCATAAAAATGAGAGAGGATCAATAATTTAGACTATATGCAAGCATTTTCTCTTGACCTATAATATTTAGCTTCAAGATCATTTCTTTTGTAGGAACGAGTCTCAACGATTGATAAGTTAATAATAATGTAGTTAGAGGCATAAGGGGAAAGAAGGGTTTGTAAGCATCCATTTAAGACAACATTATGCCACTGAGAAAGAGTGACATATTTAGTTTCTCCGTCACAACTACCTTACACAATTTATATGTTACCCCATTGAGGTGTGAGCAAAAAGTTAGGGAAACATATAGCTAAGTGGTAAGATTTATGTAGTTAATTTTCTACCATGATAAATACAATAATTTGTCTATTATCCTTTTGGGAATAACTAGATTTAATACTCTATTAGCTTCATATGTTCGTTCAACTACTCAGTAATTGAGCTTATGGGGTAGTGAGTTGTTAGTAGGTAATGGTTTTAGTTTTGTCAACTGTGAGTAAGACTTAATAATGGTCTTATTTTTCTTAGGTAAGCTAGTTGGTCAAACCTAAGGTAAATGAGTTAACATATCTCTTTCAACCATAGTCTTAATTGTCTAATTTTTATTTTAAGTATGATATATACAAAGAGGATTAAGATGACTCCCTTAGTTATTACCTTATTGGATTGATCTTTCAATAGAAATGGTGTGGGTCAAATCTATTACAAATAAATTGAAAATATGTGGAGTGCTAACTCTATGTAATACCTACACATTGTATAATCCCTACCAAAAAAGTGATTGTGGAAAGGTATTTCCCCTTCATAGAGGTTCCCCAAATTAAAGCATCAAACAATGTTATTGATAAATAACTCTTTCATTACCTTAGGCTAAAACTAAGATGAAGACATGGTAGAATGTAAGCAATGCTTGGGGAAGGTGAATTGATCTATCACTGTCCCCAAGTTAAACATCCACTCCATACCTATTTGCCTTGTTGGCTACTAGGAAAACCATCTATATGTGGATTATTTTTGTTATGAATGAGAAAATAGGCAATCATTCTCCTCTAATGTAGTACCTGAACTATTGTAGTATAGAATTATAGTCCCTACAAATCCATGTTTTGAAAATTATTCTCGAAGGAATGAATAGAATAGGTAACCACCTCAAGCTATCTAGAGATGCATAGTTACCTTCTCTCCACCATAAGGTGTCTATGAGTAAGAGTTACTCTTCATGAAATATCTAGCCATGCCATGCTTGGTTGCACCTATGATGGGAGACTATTGATCCTAAGTTGGAACCTATTGAGTTTGAGTTGGGAACCTACTTCTGGTCTAGTGCTAAGCTTGAGCTAAGGAATAGTACTACTCAAGATGGATGATTTTCTAGGAGTAGAACTGGGCTCGAGATGGACAAAAGACTAGGGGAAGTACTATGCTTGAGATGGACCATAGTCTAGGGGTAGTGCTAAGTTCATGATGGATGTATGTCTAGGGGCAACACTAAGCTCAAGAAGGATAATAGTCTAGGGGTAGTGCTATGCCTAAGATGGACAAGAGTCTATAAGTAGTACTAGCTTGATATGGTCATTACTCTAGGGGCCTTCCATGCCAACAATGGCTACTCTTGATTTCTTAGCCTATAGATGGACATCAAGAAGGTGAATTCCCTAACAAGTTCAAGTAGCTACAATGAGCTCCCTATGTAACCCTATAGACATTAAGGGATCCGTAAGCTACCATAGCTACATGTACCATGGAAAGAGGGTCACTAGGAAGACAATTTGCACATAGTTTAAGGGATTGAATGACACACACTATCTCTTTATCTCTCACCACGGGCCACATAATCTACTTGGAGGGGTGGATAGGATTTGAATCCACTTTGGTTGGGATCAGTTTTCACCCCACCATGAGTAGAGTAAGAGGGGACACGGAGATAACTCGAACTCATTCATGAAGGTATGTACAAGCCATTTAGTAGCTTCCTTATGGTTTAATACAAGAAGTTGTACTAGAGGATTATGTAATTGACATGATATTATAAGGCTTAAGTTGATATCCATTATTGTTTATATGATTCTAACCTTTTATGTGATTCTTCTTGCATAATGAAGAAATGGGAAATTAAAAAAAATTGTGCAAAATTTTTCCTCTTCATTGGGGCAATTTTTACATAATATTGACAAATATTTTATTTTAAAAAAAAATTAATTTTAATGGAATTTTTTTTAAATCACTAGAAATTTGTAGAAAATCTTAGTGAATCTTTTGAAAAATAGGAAAATACATTAATTAACATGGAAAATTATTCCTTTTTTTTAAATTCCTATGGAAAAGTAACAACTTCTTGATGGAAGTGATTGACTAGTTCTAAGTTTAAAGTGTAGTGCTTGTGTCTATAATTCCTTAATTCCTTAATATTTGATGAAGAGAGACCTCAAACCTCAGCTCAAATGCAAATTGTTCACAAAATGGGCACTTTTCCCAAGAATTACAGCAAACTACTATAACAATCTAGAAATCAAGATTTCATAACAATCAAATTTGATCAAACAAATCATGGACTAAAAATAATTTGAATTTAATTCACCAAATTCAGATTAAATATATCCAACATTATAAATTTTACTCAGCAAGGTTTCAAGAAACTCCATCATGCATCCTCTCTCTTTTCTAACACTCACTCAATCTCTCTCAATTCCAATATAGCCTCTCCTACTATCCAAATTTTTGATGTTTTAATCATGCATGTGGATTTCATATTATCTCCATGCCTCCTCTTATCCTCCTCA
Source organism: Sequoia sempervirens (assembly GCA_007258455.2). NCBI lineage: Eukaryota > Viridiplantae > Streptophyta > Pinopsida > Cupressales > Cupressaceae > Sequoia > Sequoia sempervirens. The sequence goes on along the minus strand of VDFB02047397.1, from coordinate 42,492,401 downwards.
CATGATCATTTTTCTTGGATTTATCCTAAAGGATTATTTTTTCCCAATTGGTGGGTTCACCCCCCTCTAAACACACTCAAATTGAACCTATTCATCTTTGTATCCTTGTTAATTATGCATCTTTTATTGTATTTATTTATTCCCCTCATACATATCTATATATTTCTCCCATTCCAAACTACACTTCATTATAATTACATTGGGTTACTCTTCCAATGAACATGGCCTCCTTCCCTAGTTACTTCCTAATTCCTCTTCATTCATTCCATTAGATGAGACTTTACCTGGCACACATGTCTCAATTCCTTTTGGCACTTATAGATTTTTTTATCAAATCTTCATAGATTTTATGCCCCCTTTGAGTAGCTCTTTCATAGTCCTTATAACTTCCATATGTCTTAGCCTCTTACCACATTACCCACATGCTTTTTCCCTACCCACAACATGGTATGGCCTTATGTTATTGCCTTTGTGAAATCCATAATAATTTTCTCCATTTTTCCAAGGTTTACATTTTTGTTTGAATGCATCAAACCAATGGTCACACGCCATAATTGATATGAAGTTATTCATATTTTGAATATTGAATCCATGGTGTAGGCAAGAGGGGGTTCTACATTTTCATACCTCCCTTTATGCCTCCCTATAACCTTCAACCATCCTTATCCTATCATTTTTCTTTCAATCTAAATTTTATCTTCTAAGCATGACAACCCTTCACTGTCCATTTCCTCATTTCTTACACCTCCATTCACCTTCTTTTTGTTGTGAAAACTTTTGGTATTACCAAAAGAATTTAAAATAAAATCATAACTGGCAAGGAAATAGACTTACATTTTTTCCATTGTTGCATCTTGGAATTGGTTGGAATTGGTTTTCAAATTACATGAGATGACAACTCCAATAAATATTAATGAAAGAAGAAAATATGTGGACTACAGCAAACTATATGATTCATCCATTGACTATTGAAGCTAAAAACCAACTTTTGTAATAAATTTTTCCAACAAATTCATAAACTCATAAAAAACTTACAGAGATGTGTAATTTGGTATTACAAAACTTTTTGCCAAGCCATTTTTCCTTCAACCTCACGGATTGTGAAATTTTGAAACTTCACCAAATCACCAACCAAAATCATGAAATGATTAAATCTCCATATTCATTAACTACAAGAATTCAAAAATTTTACCATCAAATCCAAGATGGAGTCTAAATTATTCTTGTAAGAATTTTTTCCTTCAAACCGTACTAGTCTCCCATAACAAATATTTTTTTTGGTGATGTTGATTGCACATTCACCCGAATGCTCCTACATCAGACATGCTAAATAGGAAATTTTTGAGAATAGGCTCACAAAGGTGGAGTTGGTAGATAGAATAACCCTTCAAGATTACGAAAAATATATGGTGAACTCCATCCCTAAATTTCATGCACAAAGTTACCCCTTTTACTATCGCATTCCTTTCTTCTTCTCCCTCATGGATTCATGTCCACCATAGCCTGACCTCCTCCACCAAACACTTACTCTTATTCTCTCCATGCCTTCCTCATGGAATGTCTTCACTACAAATCCACCCTTGCAACCTCTTCATGATGCATAGCTTGCAATATGTATTACATACACATCACATTATACCCATTTCACTTGCTACAATCTATCACTTTCATAACAATTTCCTTGCACTTTCCAACTCTCAATAGCTTAGGTCTTCACACACCTAAAATGATACTTTTTAGCTCTTCAATCATGCTTTGTTTATACACAAGTTTTGTCAAAAGATGCCTCACAGTTAATGATCTTTTTATACACTCAAAACCTCTTCTCACTTCCCTCTCCACTTGTAGGTCCTGGTGTAGACTGCCTATCAGTCAACACTCTATCTACATGCTCAAAACCTCTAGATTTGATACTATTTGATGAAGGGAGATATCCAACCTCTACTCAAACACAACTTGTTCAAAAAAAAAGCACACTTTTCCTAAGAATTACAACATACTACTATAACAATCCAAAAATCAAGATTCCATAACAATAAAATTTGATCAAACAACTCATAGAATAAAAAAAATGAATTTAATTCACCAAATTTAGATTACATATATCCAATATTATAAATTTTACCCTGCAAGGTTTCAGAAAAATCCATCATGCATCCTCTCTATTTTTTCAAACCCACTCAATCTCTCTCAATTCTAATCCAGCCTCCACTACTATCTAATTTTTTTATGTTTTAATCATGTGTGTGGGTTCCATATTGTCTCCATTCCTCCTATTATCCTCCCCACATGATGCCAATCATTTTATTGGTTGTCTCCAACAGGCTTAGTTTTCCCAATTGGTGGGTTCACCCCTCTAAACACACTCAAATCACACCTATTCATCTCTATATTCTTGTTTTTTATTAGGGGTAAAATAGGTTTTGATGGGACCTGAAACCTAGTACAAAACAGAGGGAAACCATCAGCCTACCAAAGAAAAGAAAGTTTCCAGAAATATAAACGATAAAACAACAACAACCCAACAATAACCTCTAAAAGATAAGCATGACTACACACCCTACAACATACCAAAAAGCAAGGGCCCAAAACCCTATTACAACTTGGTTTTACCCAGGACTAGAAACCCTTAGAAACACAAAGAATCTACCTACATCATCCATGCATCAACAAACCAACCGCTCATGGGTAACACCATAGAGCCAAGAAAGATAACTTTCTTGATGGTGTAGGACACCATCAAACCCCTAAGAAGAAAAGCCAATAGCTCCAACAAACCCACCTCAATAGGGGAGTTAGAGATCACAACGAACCACTAGCAACAAAGCCACTGATCAAACCAAGAAGCCAACTCCAAATCTGCCTCAAAAGGAGGGAGCTTCCCTCTATAGGAGAGAGTGTCATGACTAGCAAGTCCACTACTGCTTGAAGACTTTAGAACCCTCAATCTCCACCTCCATAGGAGAAGCGTCCACCTCAATAGGATCAACAATTGAGGAATCCAGAGACAAACATGTCCTAACTCTACCTCCATAGGATCTAGGAAGAAGGCCAACACAACAACAAAACAAGCAGCCATACCACCCTTTGGCAACACCTTGTAAGAAACCAACACCCTCAAACAGTAGGTCAGAAAAATAAATCTTTGAGCCATAAGCTTAAACATCTGAGGGGTCTCAACATGCTAAGAAATAGAGAGAAACCAAGCCTATTCATCCAACCAGACAAGTCCTAAAAAAAATTGAGCCTTCAGAATAAAAACATGAAGCAGCTTAGCCCAAGAAAGGACCTCAAACCCTAGCATCCGCAAAACTAGAATAAGCCACCTGGGAGTCAAGAGGACTATTAGCAACCTCAACAAAAAGGATCTAAAGACACTTAGCTAGAGAGAACATGACCGAAACAAACACTTATCTAGAGATAACAAGGCCACAGATAACACAACAACAAAAAGAAATAGAGGCCAAAAGACCACCACAAACAAAGTCCTAGTTTCAGAATGAACAAGAACAACCAAGCCCCAAGAGGAATAGGGGACCCCAAATAGGTCAAAAATAAGGAGAAGGCCCAATAAAAAAGAACACCCAGTCACCCCAACATGTTGGTTAGAGCCAGAGTTGGACAAAAACTCCACACAACCATCTAGAAGGAGACACCACCACTCCATAGAGGAGCAAGAAGAATCCAAAACACTCCAAGAAAAAAAACACCCAAAAGAGAGCCACCAAAAAGACAATAGGCAGAAGCGAAGGACAACCAAGAAGAAGTGAGAAGTAGAATAGGCTAGCACGAGAATCCCCAAGCCATCCTACTATGCTGAATAGGAGCATAAATAAGCCCATTCTTTAACTGATCTTCCTTAGGGAAACCAACACACACCCTCACCCCCTGTAAGGAAAGCAACCAAAAAAAAAAGCAGGAAGGGGAAAAGCACAAAAACCACGAACACAATGGGTAGCAGATTTGCATGCCAACACCCATGACCAACCATAATAGCACCTTCAAAATATTCCATAGAGAGAAAAGATCCACCACCAAGGAAACTCCTACCATGCAAACCAAGGATGGAAGTAGAATAGAGCCATTCTCCATCCAGAACTTTGTCCTCACCACTGCCCTCGTCATCTATAGAAAACAAACTGCAGACACTAGTACAAACCCTGCCTAAAGCATCTCTTGAACGCTCCAACGAGGGAAGGCTTGTAGTACCTAAGCCACACAAAAATCAAAGAGGAGACTCAGAAGAGAATTCCAACAACTCCACAGAAGATGCCAGAGACTGTGAAGCAATGATCTCATCTATATCATCGACATCCTCCGCACTCCCACCATCCTCCCCATTCGAACTTCCCACAACATAACTTGCAGCCTTATTTTATTACCTTTGTGAAATCCAAAATAATTTTCTCCATTTTTCCAAGGTTTACACTTTTTTTTGAATGCATAAATTTAATGGTCATGTTCCCTCATTGATCTATAATTCTTCCTATTTTGAACATTGAATCCATGGCACAGGAAAGAGGGTATTCTACATATTCATACCTCCATTTACTCTTCCTTGTAACCTTCAGTCACCCCTCGCCTCTTTTCATTTTTATTTAAATATAAATTTTAACATGGTGCCCCTTCACTATACATTTCCTCATTATGCCTCCTATTAGCTCTCAAAAATGCAGATTTGAACCATGAAAGGTTGCCAATATTTCACAACATTTTAGGGTAATAGAACAAGGCTTGAAACAATCAAACCTTCTACTCTTTAGGTGATGCTAAACCCAGGCAGGTGTACCTTTCTGAATAGCACAGACTTAACTTGTGATTATCTTCTTAAAACAATTTGTTCACAATGGCAGATAACAGTGAACAAAACAAAAGTAAAATTGATAGCAATAGTAAAAGTAGTTTTCTAATCTAACTCTTAAAATGATCAATAAGCAGATGTAAAGAAATTGAGTGAATTCAAATAATGGAGTTGCAGAGACTAGTGCCTTGTTGGGTATGCGGAGTTGAATGAAACAAGAATGGGAAACTTGTTCTGGTAGAAGATCGAATTGTAGGCATATGACCTATTCATAACTTGTATGAACAATGCAAGATTATGACTACTGAGCTTTTCTTTAAGAGTCTAGATAAATCTTCCTAATTACTGTGATCAATGAAAAGGATTTAATCTCTACTTGAGAGAACCAATTGATTAACCACACAAATGCAACAAATGTGTACAGATAAACTGAAAGTAGACTCATTACATCAATTTAAACAACCAAAAAGAATCAACATGGAGACAACTTCAACAATGCTTTTCAATAAACTTGACACACAATTGATACCAAAACAAAACTGCCACACAACTGAATTTCATTGAAACCACCATTTGAAAACATGCACATAGTCTCTAATAAGAGAAAATTATCCTACTGTAGCCATGTCTAATCTATCTATTTGTGATCTAAAATCTGATGTTGTTCAATTACAATCTGGGTGCATATAAATACACCAGCATTAGAAATCATATTGTTTCAAATTCATGTCGGCCTAGCACCAAATTTGGGCTCCACTCAAGCTAGCAAGCAACGGTATAAATTCCATATGCATGTCGTCCAACAACATTTTGAAATTCTATTTTATTCACCAACCAATCGCCAAGATAGTCTGCAAGTATGCTGAAGGAAAAATAACGCCAATCACCACTTGCCAGTGTTCCCCTATTGCTCGTGCTTCGCCGTGACCACCTATTTATTATGCCAAAGACTAGAGGCGTCCTTTTACTCTTTTGCATTTCACCATAGCCTTCTGCCATCTGTGAGATGTCACATAGATATGATTATGCTTTGCCAAAACATACTTTTCCTCATATGCTTTCCTATCACTAAGACATGAGAAAATCTCATACTGATGAACCCTTTGCCTCGTTTACTATTGCTATGAGATTCTGATATCAACAAGACCTCTCGCAGAGTATACTAAGTCATACCGAAAGCCCTTGTGATGATTTATGTTCACCAAGACAACACTATTTTCATACCAACAAAGATCCAGTGATCCAGCATGTCGCTATGACATAAGTTCCCTCTCTCCGACAAGCCTATATGTATATCGCTATAGCTTCCATCCCTTGGTGAGACGTCACATAGAGCATATTGTTATATCAAAAACCTTGAGCATGTTATGTCAAAGAGAGAAGAGAAAATTCTTGTCGAAATCCACTTAAAATACCTATCAGCAAGACCCGATGGGCTCGTCAAGACCATATACCGCAGCACATAAGTCACACCGAAGAATATATCATTGTTGTAGATCAGCAAGACAAGGAGACATCACTATGAACCTTCACCGAGAACATAAACCTATGCCAAAATGTGTATCATCCCCGATCACCGAAACAATACCAAGGTCTCGCCGACAACCACCTATAAGTAAAATCCAATCACTATGACAAATAATAAGTCTTGTTGATAGGAAATATAGACTTATGCAAGCAGAAAATGCTCAATGGGTTGGGGAGACAATGGTGTTCTCATGCCGATATGAACCAAAATGTAAAAAATGCATGACCCAATGGATTCAATGGGACAAGATAGCAAAAAATGGGTGAAATATGCACATGGTAGGACCAATCTGGAAAATTATGAAAGTGGACAATATGTAAAATCACCAAATTTTTACAGCTCCAATAGTGGCTCCGTCTAGGGATGAATGATAGTCAAATCATTGCAAGGATCCAGAATATTTGGGTGAGAAGACCAGACACAAAATGATGAGCAGTGAGCATAAATGGAATGAATGGCAATGGAAATGAATGCAGGGAATGCAAGATGGAAGTGAAATGGAGATGGAAGAAAACCTAAACTACTATGCATGGAAAATAATTTTAAAGAGGATAAGAAAGAGTTGTCCATGCACTAGCAACCCTTAATCCTCTGTGTTTCAACTTGACCTATTCTAAGCTATTACAATCTGAAACTCAAACCACCTTCCCCTATCAAATACCTAATTTTTTCTTGAGTTTATCAGATTCTTTTTGAAGATACTCATGCAATCTTTCCTATCATTGTTGTTGTAAGTTCTCAGAGTATCATCATGCTCGGTTTGGCCCAAAATCCCAATACCATCCTGTAGTTCAATTTTTTCAACATCTTGGGACAAACCCCTGTTATTTTCAATACACAAAATGCATGCATATGAAATACAACCTTTTACATTATTTCTCTCACTATTATGAATTTTGAAACATTCTTTCAGCTATATTGAAAATTCACCATCAAAGTATTTCTCTTGAGAATCAAAAAATTTTGTCATATCAATGCTGTCTGAAACAAACACATTTGAAACCTGTTGTGCCTCTTTGACACTAGCATTTGGATACAACACTAGATCATGACTCACATCCTTAATGTTATGCATATGTGAAGCAATCAGATCTAGAATTCTATCATTCTTGGCACACAAATAAACATCTTTTTCATATGAGTTAGGAACTTCAAAATCACATACCTTATCCTAAGTGGACACAGACATGTGGCCAACTTCAAAGGTTTCACCATCAATTTGAGAAATGCACTAAGAATCACATGAATTATTGCACAAAAAACTTTCACTATCAAAACAAATGCAAACTGGACAAAGGGCTTCAGGACCACCTTCATTTGTATATCTCTGATACTCAAGAGTCAGCAAATCTAAAATTTTCTCACCACTAAGCAAACAAGTTTCCACATTATTAAAGTCACACTCGTCACTTTTGTCATCATCAAAAAGAGGTCCAAGGTCATCAAAGAATGAGAAAACAAGAACATTACCAGCATAGTCACTTGTTCCATAATTTGACACATCACCTTGTTTGCCTAAAAATATCTTTCATTCAACATCAAGTGGATCTGAAAATACTTGAAATTCATTCCTAGGCATACCTTGGAAAAATATCATCTGATCATCTTTTAAAACTTCATCATACAATGGGCCTGAAAAAATTTGGAAACCATCCTCAAATTTACAAACCTCCTCTTCATCGAATGTATCTTTGTGGCTTTCAACTACAGTTGGAGGTATTGTATACTCACTACCAAATGAATCAACATTTCCCATTGCCTCTTCATCCTAATCACCATAAGAGGTAGAAGGATCCCCTAGCTGTAGATCAAAATCTATGGGTGTATCTTCAAAATCTAAATGTTCATTGGATCCCTCATAACACACACTGCTCTCCCTATCACAATCTATTATGCAAGAGAGATATCTTGTACCTTCATCTTCATTATGCAAGCTATCACAGGAATCATACTAACTTGCACATATCCCATTTTCTATTGGATGCATTGATTGATCAATTTCTCTATATTCATCATAAATACAATCATTGGAATCCATATTGATAGTGTTATCATACCTTTTCTCCTCCATAGCATCAATGAATTTATTCACTACATCAAAGGCATGTTGTATTGATGATTCAAGCCAATAGGCTGATTCAAGCTCCCATGCTCTTACAAATTTCTCAACAAAAATGGCCCTTATTGGCCTATAATAAGGTATCTACAAATAGATATCTATCATTCTATTGTACAGAGACCCCAAATCCTCCCCATCATACATCCTTATGTCAGAAAATGCTTCCAAGGGGGAAAATTTGTACTCTGATTCTGTGATGGAGTCCTGGCTTCGAGTATACTCATCTTCTTTTGCTTCAAATGGTTGATTATGGCACAAATTTTGTTGCATGTTCTAATTAATATCTCTGTCTTCATCAATGATGTCACAATTATCTTCATATCTTTTCCTTTCCACAATATCAGCCCATTCAACTAGTTGATCTACAAAAATTGGTATGTATGATTCAGGCCAATATACTGGGTTTGGCTAATACACCTTCATGAACTACAAAATGATGTCAAACCTACTATGTGGGAATCTAATAGGTATTTTCCTACAAATATCCATCATTATGTGGAGCAAAGAGCACCCAGATTCTCCTCTATATCTCCTTATACCAAGAAAGTCATCTAGAAGATTTTTGAAATATTCATCAGATTGTTGGTTTTGATACATACCATGTTGCAGATTTTGACTAACATCTCCAAGTGGGCAAGAGTTATGTTGCACTTGACACTGATCACATTCACATTGTATTTGACATTGATCACATTGGCACTCTTGATAACTTTCCAATCTTTGTCCAAGAGGGACTGGATAAGCACTTACTTGCTTTGATGGTTGTGATGAATAAGTGCTTTGCTATGCATGATATGCACTTCCACCATTGTAAAAATTTCCAACTGTACTACCAGGCGCATGAGGGGCCCAATACTTTCTTGTATTTGTGTATTCATTCATTCCATACACACATTCAATTCTTTAAATTTTTTAGAGTCACCACCTACTTTTCCAAAAGTAGGAAAATAATTCTTTCAGATCTTCTCCCAGTGGAATCACCTTTTCTAAAACTTCTCAAATTACAACTTCTTCTTCAATGACTCTATATGAAGGTCTTCGACTGAATCTTCTAATGTATTCCCTAGTAGAGTTGCCAATTTGTTAGCTCTCAAAAACACAGGTTTGAACCATGAAAGGTTGCCAAGCTTTCACAACATTTTAGGGTAACAGAACAAGGCTTGAAACAATCAAACCTTCTACTCTTTAGGTGCTACTAAACCCAAGCAGGTGTACCTTTCTGAATAGCATAGACTTAACTTGTGATTATCTTCTTAAAACAATTTGTTCACAATGGCAGATAACAGTGAACAAAACGAAAGAAAAATTGATAGCAATAGTAAAAGCAGTTTTCTAATCTAACTCTTAAAATGATCAATAAGGAGATGTAAAGAAATTGAGTGAATTCAAATAATGGAATTGCAGAGACTAGTGCCTTGTTGGGTATGCAGAGTCGAATGAAATAGGAATGGGCAAATTGTTCTGGTAGAAGATCGAATTGCAGGCATATGATCTGTTCATAACTTGTATGAACAATGCAAGATTATGACTACTAAGCTCTACTTTAAGAATCCAGATGAATCTTCTTGATTACTGTGATCAATGAAAAGGATTTAATCTCTACTTGAGAGAACCAATTGATTAACCACACAAATGCAGCAAATGTGCACAGATAAACTGAAAGTAAACTCATTACATCAATTTAAACAACCAGAAAGAATCAACATGGAGACAGCTTTAGCAATGCTTTTCAATAAACTCGACACACAATTGATACCAAAACAAAACTTCCACACAGCTGAATTTCATTGAAACCACCATTTGAAAACATGCACATAGTCTCTAATAAGAAAAAATTATCCTATTGTAGCCATGCCTAATCTATCTATCTGTGATCTAAAATATGATGTTCAATTACAATCTCGGTGCATATAAATACACCATCATTAGAAATCATATCGTTTCAAATTCATGTCAGCCCAGCACCAAATTCGGGCTCCACTCAAGCTAGAAAGCAATGGTATAAATTCCATATGCATGTCGGCCAACAACATTTTGAAATTCTATTTTATTCACCAACCAATTGCCAAGATAGTCTGCAAGTATGTCGAAGGAAAAATAATGCTAATCGCCACCTGCCAGTGTTCCCCTATTCCTCATGCTTCACCGTGACCACTTATTTGTTATGTTGAAGACTAGAGGCATCCTTTTGTTCATTTACATTTCACCATAGCCTTCTATCGTTGATGAGATGTCACATAGATATGATTATGCTTTGCCGAAACATACTTTTCCTCACATGCTTTCCTGTCACTGAGACATGAGCAAATCTCACACCGATGAACCCTTTGCCTCATTTACTATCACTGTGAGATTCTGATATCAGCGAGACCTCTCGCAGAGTATACTAAGTCATATTGAAAGCCCTTGTGATGATTTCTATTCACCAAGACAACACTATTTTCATACCGACAAAGATCCAGTGATCAAGCATGTTGTTGTGACATAAGTTCCCTCTCTCCGACAAGCCTATATGTATATCGCTATAGCTTCCATCCCTCGGCGAGACGTCACATAGAGCATATTGTTATATCAAAAACCCCGAGCATGTTATGTCACCGAGAGAAGAGAAAATTCTTGCTGAAAGCCACTTAAAATACCTATTGGCAAGACTTGATGGGCTCGTCAGGACCATATACCGCAGCACATAAGTCACACCGAAGAATATATCATTGTTGTAGATTGGCAAGACAAGGAGACATCGCTATGACCCTTCACCGAGAACAAAAACCTATGCTGAAATGTGTATCATCCCCAATCGTCGAAACAATACCAAGGTCTTGCCGACAACCACCTGTAAGTAAAATCCAATTGCTATGACAAATAATAAGTCTTACCGATAGGCAATATAGACTTATGCAAGTAGAAAATGCTCAATGGGTCGGGGAGACAATGGTGTTCTCACACTTATATGAACCAGAATGTAAAAAATGTATGACCCAACGGATTCAATGGGACAAGATAGCAAAAAATGGGTGAAATATGCACATGGTAGGACCAATCTGGAAAATTATGAAAGTGGACAATATGTAAAATCACCAGATTTTTACAGCTCCAACACCTCCATTCACCTTCTTTTTGCTACACAAAATTTTGGTATTTCAAAAAGCATTTAAAATAAAATCATAACTTACAAAGAAATAGAATTACATTTTTTTCACTGTGGCAGCTTGGAATTGGTCAGAATTGGTGTTCAAATTACATTATATGAAAAATCTAATAAATATTAATGAAAGAAGCAAATATGTAGACTACACCAAACTATGTGATTCATCCATCAACTAGTGAAGCTAAAATCAAACTTTTGCAATAAATTTTTTCTAGGAATTTAGAAACTCATAGAAACTTATAGAGATACATAATTTGGAATTAAAAACCTTTTTACCAAACCATTTTCCCTCTAACCTCATAGATTGTGAAAGTTTAAAACTTCACCAAATCACCAACCAAAGTCACGAAATGATTAAATCTCCATATTCATTAACTATAGGACTTCAAAACTTTCACCATTAAATTGAAGATGGAGTCTAAATCATGACTATCCTTGAAACCTTACCAATCTCCCAAAACAAATATTTTTTTTGGTGATGTTGATTGCACATTCAATTGGATACTCTATCAATATTTTAAATAAAATATTAAATATTTCAAATCAGCCCTAAATTATTTTTCATCATCATTGATTTTATTTATCATGTAATGATTTAGGTTCAATTTTAGGCCGCATGAGAATTGGAGATTTGTAGGTACATTTTGGGTCATCAAATTTAACCCCAACCATTAGATCATAAGTAAACCCAATGGTAGTGATAAAAATTGATGATATGGATCTTTATAAAGTAACCAATAATTATATAATATTGTTGGAAAATTAATTTCATTTTCTACCATAAAATATAAAATTTAGGCAAATTTGATCTAATTAGGTATTGGATATTGTGACAAATATTTAATTTTATAATTTTAATAAAATAAATATATTGGTGATTTAACTAGGACTAAAATAAAATTTAATAAAAATGTGGAAATTTAGGTCACCTTACATCTTGTATTATTAACCATATTTTGAATTCCCAATTTTGATTATTAGCCAATTACTGAATATTAGCCACTAAAAAATCACTAACAATAAGTCATAAAATTTATATAAATATGAGTTTATTAATTTCAACAGGAAGTAAAAAATATCTACCCACTACAACAGTAATTTATAAATTACACTCATTCCAACAATAAGTTATCAAATATATATCCATTCCAATAATATATTGATTACAACATTAAAGAACATTATGTATTATTTTCAATATAAAATATATATTTATTACAATAATAAGTCAAATATTTCCATTCCAATAATAGGTTATAAAATGTATATTTATTTCAACAATAAGTCTTAAAATATATTCATCCCAATAGTAAGTCAAAAGATGTGTGTTCAATTTCAACAATAAACTCAGAAAATATGTCAAAAGTTGATGGCTAAAATACGAAAGAAAATCTTTATAAATATTCAAAGAATCCATCAAAGATCAAAGAAATTTCAAATTTTGAAAGCTACACATATCATACACAATATTAATAATTTAATTACAAATAAGAAAATAAAATACAACAAAAAAGATGAGTAGGTAAATATAGTCAAGAAATATCAATAAAATTAGTTTTTTAAAAGTTCAATTTGTAGTTCAAAAATATTGTGTACCTTTTAAATTATGCAAGTAATAGTATACTTTAGGCCTTTCTTTTGAACCTTTTCTGATACCATAGGTAACAACCTAATCCATTATACCTAAAATAACCACTATTTTTTCTCTTTTTATTTTTCTTAAGTTATTAAGTGTTCATTCCTTTGTATATTAAGTTACTTAAACTCATATGAGATAGAAATCCAACCATATGGGTTAGTCATTTGTCCATACGAGATAAGGTTTCATCTATTCATTCAGGGTAGGCATCTACCCAAATGAGGTAGGAATCTATCCATAAAGGATACATGAATATGCTCTAGCTGGAGATTTAGACTCATCGCAACCATCCAAGTCCTATGTCACTCTCTAAAGACTACACTCCTGTATTGAGAGTGCACCTAGGTCACCATCTTTAGGAGTATATGAAAAATAATTAATTAGCTTGAATTTTTCCTTAAATTTAGCCTAAATTTTTCGGGAGTCAAGTAAATCCATTCGAGATTCCTTTCAAGTATACAAATAATATATTTTAGCTTAAAATTAATGTTAGAGATTTATCCCTTTCTCTTAATCAAAGAATTGTCTTGAATTAATAATTATTATATTATTAATCAGGTTAACATAATATTTATTAGACACACCCTAATCCCCATCTCCAAATGCCTGAGTACTCAGAACATCCTTCGTTTCCTAGACTACCTATATACCTTGCTTCGAAATGGGATCAATGCATAAATAAGTAGCTTTATTTGCTACTTTATGTTTGATGTGAACTATTGTGTGGGTACACAACCCTTTCTAGGGCCCCTTTTCCCTAGATACTTCCTCTATGACTTCTACCCATGAAGGGAGCAATAATTATAAGTAAATAGTTGTCATGACTATTACTTGTTTCCTAAAATCAACTAAAGCATAGTCCTAAAACAATGTCACCCTTGAAACCATTGAAACTAAAGTATCATCCCCATGAATAAATATCCAATGAATAACATAAGAGAATATTATATTGAATATGACATGGAGGTTTTCTATGTTTGAACTAATTTTTTTTATTCATTTGATTAATATTTCTTGATTATCAATTGAATAGAGATTACTTGTCCCTTGAATTTTTAATATCAAAAATATGTTCTTTATTTCTTCTCATCAATTTGAAGGGATGGTGCCACAAATGCCATTATTATAGTTGTATTAGGCAATAGATGTAATAGCTTAAAGTGCGACAACATTACTCGTAAACATGAGCCAAAACCATCATAGATAGTGAACACTACTAGTTTTATTTTAAAAATTTATATTTAAGGTTTTTTATCTAAGAAATAAAATAAGAATCCTATTAATTTTTTTATAATAAATACTAAATATATCTACAAAATAAATTTCAGTAATAGTAATTAATTTTAAAATAAATTAACCAATTTTTCTTACACTAATACTAATTACCTAAAAATATATTTTATTTCTTTTATAATACTAATTGTTTAAATTGGAAAGTAAATATAACCAATACTAATTACTTTGAAAATAAACCATACTTTATTAATTTGAAAGTTGGAGACTACTTTTTTTAACTATGATAAGTACTTTGCAATAAAATATCACATAATTTTAACTCACTAATGAATTCATCTATATATACTAATTTCATTAAAATTATAAATTTAACTAATACTAATTTGTTTTTGAAAAATAAATAAATAAAATTAATGTATTTTACTTAATTGTACAATACAAATCTCTCTAATCTTAATTACTTTTTAAAACTAATTGTTTTTGAAATCCAAGTATACTAATTTCTTTGAAATTTTCCTTTTTAAATATAATTAAACTTAATTATTATAATTTTTGAGAGTTACACTTTTTTCCTTTTAAGATAAATAAAACTAAATAATTCTAAACACTTAAAAATTACTTTTGCAAATATAAAAAATTACATTTATTTAATTATTCTATACATTTCAAAATTACTTTGTGATTATAAGCTTAACTAATACTATTTTTTTTAAAGAATAAATAAATTTAAACTATTTTAAAACTATTGAAAGTTAATTTTACAAATATATTTTAACAAATACTAATTCTTCAAAAAATAATAAATTTAAAACTATTTTGAACACTTGAAAATTACTCTTGCAATTATAAATTTAAGTAATATTAATTCCTTTTGAAAATAATTAAACCTAAACAATTATAAACACTTGAAAAATTACCCTTACAAATATAAGTTTCCTAATGCTAACTCAATTTTAAAATTAAACTAAACTAATTCCCTTAAAATTATTTTTTTAATAAAAATTTAACTATTATTAATTTCTCTTGAAAATAATCTATTACTAATTTCCTCTAAAATACTCTAAAAGAATTATCCTAACACTAGTTTCCTTTGGGCATAATTTTACTCTGCTTAACCACTTTAGACATGATTTGCATGTTTCATTTCCATTTTTTCTTCTCTAGAGGTTTTGGTTTATGCCCACCTCAAGAATCGTAGGTCACCTATTCTTCATGAAGGACTCATTTTGTTCATCATGGAGAATGTGAAAGCTCATACCCTGGTTAAGTCAGTTAAGTGTAAAGAGAAGACCATCAGTGATGATTGTCTTTCTTCTGGTTTGGAGATGAGTGTTGATGGTGATGAAGAGTGGAAGGTGGAGGAGGATAATACTATGGGGGTCTCCTCTTCCCCCGTGGCTTCCCCTTCTAGGAAAAGGAAAAAGGGGAATTTGAAGAAGAAGGTACCTACCAAGAAACTTGTTATGAAGAGGTTGAATTCTTGTGGGTCCTTATTTGGTGGGGATGATACTAAGTAGAGGTCAAGTGGGTCTCTCTTTCTCTTGACCAAGAAGAAAGCTAAAATTCATGGCCAAGGTTCTATTGATTCTAGGAAGCATGAAGAGGAACAGTCCATTCAGTTGGGGGACAATGTGGATGAGGGGCTTCCTCAAAGGGCCTCCAAAAGACTTGCTAAACTACACAAGTTGGGGTCTAAAGGTGGTGGGAACGGTGAGATTGTGGTTTTGGAATAGGTAAAGGTCATTGTTGATAATGTCATTGATGTTGAGGATTTCCATTCTAAGTAGACTCCTCCACATGTGGATTTTGATGGGGATTTGGGTAGTGAGGATGCTTTAGGTGAAAGGGATGTGCAGGAGGATGCGGGTGAGAACCCAAACCTTGGAAAGTTGAAGCCTTTAAATATTAATCCATTGTCTAACATTTTTTCTTATCTTGATGATGATAACACTACCATGTATGAGCTATTTGGCATGGCTAGGTATGGTGCTACTTGCACCTTTAAACTTACTAAATTGGTGTTGTAGTAATTCAACTAGGTCAACATTCAAATCAAGGGATTCAAGGAGAATATGTCTAACCAACTGAAGGGGTCTTCCTAAAACCTGCTCATTGAGAGGTTGGTGGATTTAGGATGCCCATTTTCTAATTTAAAAGCCTAGTGTGAAATTCACCTTGGTGTATTGGAGGAAAATATCAAGGAAACAAATGAGGATATCAAAAATCTCCTACAAATTAGTCATAGTTGTGTCAAGAATAGTTCAGGCTCTCTCAAGGATCTCTTTGGAAAAATAAGTCAGCTCTGTGAGGATCAAATGTACTTTGAAAACATGTTTGAGAAGGATCAAACTTCGAAGGGGAAGGGTAAGACTAATTTCAAAGAGGAGGCTAAAGGCCCGAGCAAAAGAATGAGGGGGAGCCTAAGGAAGACATTTGAAGAAGAAAAAAAAGAGTTGGTGGATATGGTTAACATGCACTATAATTAGGAGATTTAGGTGGCTAATACTCCTGAGAATTTGAAGTGATTTCTTTGTTTGTGTGTTGTTTTCTTTGTCTTTGTTTTCCTACTATCGGGTTGTTTTTTTTTTGTTGTTGGTTGCTGCTTATGCTTTATTGTGTTTTCTCTTTTGTAGCAGCATTTTGATGTAATATGATGTAAAAGGTTTTGGGTCCCTTCAAAACCTATTTTTCCCATAAAATAAAAACACTAGTTTCCTTTAAAAATAAATTAACTAATACTTATTATTTTGAAAATGATTTTTAACTAATATTATTCAACTTTGAAATAAACTTTTACTATGTTTATTTATTGAAAATAAATTAAACTATACTGATTACATGAAAAATTATTGTTATAAACTACTTGTAATAATTAGATCTATTTTCAATTTCTTTCGAGAATGATATGAACCATGTAGTAATTATTTTTTATTACAAAACAACCTTAATAAATTTATTTATTTCTAATAAATTAAACTACAATGTTCTCATGAAAATAAATACTAACTAGCAATTGTGCCTTTGTGTGTAATGGGTACACAAAAAGTGTGGAAGGTCAATTAGGAAAAAGAATATTTATTTTATACATACATTTGTACAAAATGTGAGGTCACTTGGTAGGCCACTTAGCAAATGATGTTGTTTGTGCAACAAAGGTCTCAACAAAGAAGTGATAGCTTTAAATCAAGTATGCATCCACTTATAGGGATCTAGACATGACAGAAAAAACCCCTATGAATTAGGAAGATAATTAGGATTCATTACCAAGAGAGTCATGTTATATTTACAATAGGGGGAGAGAGGGAGATATAGGGATAAAAAGGGAGAGATAGAGATGGAGAAAAATATGGATATGGAGAAGGATAGAGGTATGGAGAGGAGAGGGAGAGTTAAAGAGAGAGGTGATAGAGGGATAGATAGAGATGGAATAAATACATAAAAGAGATGGAGAGAGAGGGGGAGATTGAAAGAGAAAAATAAAAATAAAAACTTATATATAGAGAGAATTAGACCGAGGGAGAGGTATAGGGGTAGGGAGAGATGGAGAGATAACAAGATAGGTATAGAGGGAGAGATAGAAGAAAAAATATGGAGAGATGGAGATAGAGAGGAAAAGAGATAAATATAGAGGTCTAAGAAGAGGGAAAAGGGGAGAGATAGGGAGAGAGATGGGTGGAAAAAGAGGGAGAGAGAAAGAAGGAGACAAATAATTGAGACAAGGAGAAGTCAAGAAATATAGGGAGATAAAGAGAAAGAGAGAGAGATAGAGAGGAAGATATAGATAGATATAGAAGGAGATTGAGAGGGAGAGAGAGATATAGAGATATATATGGTGATATAGAGTGATAGAGATATATAAGGAGATATAGATAGAGGGGGAGAGGGAGAAATAGAGAGGGGGAGAAATATATATGGGAAGATAAATAAAGATAGAGATATATAGGAAGATAAATGATCTAGATAGGTATATATAAAGAGATATATATTGGGATAGGGAGGAAGTGAGGGAGAGATATGGAGAGATAAATAGAGAGAGGAGAGAGGATTAGAGAGATATAGAAAGAGGAGAGATAGGGGGAGGGGGGGGGAGAGGAATATACAAGGATAAAAGAGGGAGATATGGGAAGATATAGATAAAGGGGACAAGAGTAAGAGATAAAGGGAGATGATAGAGAAAAGTGATAGAGAGGGAGAGAGATAACAATGGGGAGAGATAGAGATAGACATAGAAATAGAGAGGGATAAATATGGAGTGTGTGTGAATGAGAGATAGATAAAGAGATAAAGAGAGGGAGGGGGAAATAGGGAGTGTGTGTGAGTGAGAGAGATATGGAGATAGAGCTAGAGAGGGAAAGAGATATATAAATAGATAGTGAGGAAGGGAGAGAGAGGGAAAGAAATAGTGAGAGGATAGAGAAGTAGAGAGATATAGAAAGAGGGAGGGACAAGGAGATATGGAGAGATAGGAATATATAGAGATGAAAAGAGGAAGAGATAGAGAGATACATATATTGAGAAATATAAGGGAAGAGAGAGATACGGGAATAGGTAAGTAGATAGAGATAGGGGAGGGAGATAGATAGGACGATAAAGATATATAGATATGGAGATGGATACAGAGATAAGGATTACTATTAAGAGAGTTAGAGAGAGGGGGAGATAAAAGGAGAACATAAGAGGGAGAGGAAGAGCTATAGATAGAAAGAGGGAGAGATAAACAAAGAGATAATGAGATAGGGGAGATGAAGGGATAGAAACGTAGAGATATGAAGTGGTATATAGAGAGATGTAGAGAGAGATAAAGAGGGGGAGAGGGGGAGAGAGGGGGAGAGAGGGGGAGTGAGGGGGAGATAAATAGGTATGGAAAAAGAGAGTAAGGGAGAGAGATAGGGAGAGGGAAAGAAATAGAGGGAAAATAAATAAATATAGAAGGAAAGAAAAATATAGAGAGAAATAGGGAAGAGAGGAAGAGAGATTAAGAGATAATGAGAAACAAAGAGATAAAGAGGGAGACAAAGATATAAAGAGCTATGTCTTTGTTATCATCTCTACTTGTCTCTCTATATATCTCCTTATCTCTACCTCTCTCTCTATATATCTTCCTTTCTTTCTCTCTATTCTCCCTTTGCCTCTCTATATCTTATCTTTATCTCCATCTCCCTTCTCTTTTCCTTTCTTTTCTCTTTATCTAGTTTCCTCCTTAAGTGTGTAATAGGTACATTGGAGACCTGCCTTAAGGTTAATTATTATATCCTTAATCAAATGTCATGCTACCCTAAGCATAAGTCCATAGGGACACATATCACCTTAGATTGTTGGCAGAAAATGATTGATCAAAAGCTAGTTTCTCTCTCTAAATTTTTTAATAAAAGGGGGGTAAATTTTCTATTAAAATCAAAGGATTAGTACAAATAAAAGGACCACAAGCCTAAAAAAAGACAACCACCCAACAAAACCATTCCCTAAAGGAACCTAAAAAAGAAACCAACTACTCATTTTGATCCTCACTAATTAACATTTCTAGGGTGAAAGAATTCTCTAAACACAAGATTCCCCAGTCATCCACATCCCATTGCTCTAAATTCTTAGAGCCCTATTTTTCCAAAAGGTTTGATATCCTATTCCACTCCCTAGGAATATGATAGAAGGAAATAGAGTCCAAATAATGACATAGGTTCAAAGTCTTCCTAACCACAATGGCTAGGTTCCAATTAATGCCATTCAAATGTTGCTCATTCAACATATCCATACAAATATATGAATCAGATTCATAGATAATGCTCCTCCAACCCAAGGAATAACCTATTTCAACAACATGAAGAATTGTAAGAGCCTTGATATGGTTGTTAGAATGTTTCCTCTTATAAATAGAGAAGAAGAATGCCACATCTTCCTTACAATCTCTACCAATACCACCAATCCCCACATGCCTAAGATTCCCCCTAAAGGATCCATTTGTATTTAATATTCAAAATCCCATGATGAGGATGAATTCATCAACCCTCTTAATGGATCCTCATTTTGGCCTATCGAGGACCCCTACCTACAAAGTACCCATAGCTCCCACCCTTCAAATCTAAATTCTTGACAGAAGCAACATTTCTACGATCCACCACAACTGAAAGGTCGCATTTGGTAGAAATATTTTCTTGTATCCTACATAAAATATTTTACCATAAATGAGCTCCCACCAAATATACACCTTGAATTATCCTTTGATTCCTTTCTAACCAGCGATGCCAAACAATAAAAGAAGGGCCAATGATCTAGGAAATTTGAAGGAAAAAAGTCCAAGCAAGAGGATAACCCAAACTCTCCCAGAACTCAACCAAAGAAGTGGCATGGACACAAGCATGGTTCCACACCACCCACCAAAGGTGCAAGATCTCTCTAGAGTAAGGACACCAGAAGAAAATTTGTGGGGCACATTCGTTGCTATTGGAGCAAAGAACATAAATAAGACCCTGAAAGTCTCTCTCATGTAAGTTCTCCTAGGTAAGGCATCTATTTTGGACCACCACCTATAAGAAGAAATTACATTTGGGATAGGAAAATGTGTTCCATACCTACTTACACCAAGGAAAACCAATCCTCCCATGCAACTACTTGTCTATCTCCAAGTATCTCGAGGCAGCCAAGAATTTTCCCTTTGAATTGGGGCCCAACTCCAAAGTATCTCTCCCCTTAAGGGAATTACACATTCTACCCACCAAAATATTAGATGACTCTTTACGAGATTTCTCAATACCTCTTAGAGGCTACTCATGCAACTCCTTCCAATGAGATACCTCCACCTACTAAAAAACTTGACCAGTATTAAAATCCCCCACTTTACACCACCCAACAACAAACAAGTAAATATAAAAAGGCTACAAGTGGGGGTATAAATAAATAATAGGGGGATGACCATCCCAAGAGTCATGCTAGAATATAGCTCAAATCCTTTATTCCAGATCCAAAAGAGCCCCTCTTGATAAAAATCACCCCTCTTGATCCCAGATCATAGACCCCCTCCTAAGAAGACTATAATGAGGCACTTCAAAGGAATTCACCCTTTAGTGATACTTATAATTAAGGATTATGGCCCAAACTTGATCTTGAAAAGTACACCACCACTAATATAACTTGGTAGCCAAAACCTGACCATTCACCCCCACCGACTTAAGTCTAAGACCACCCTCCTATTTTGATCTACAAACAAACTCCCACTTCACCAAACTCCACTTTGAAGATTGTGAGTTTCCCGCCCAAAGAAATTGGTGGGCAAGGGCATCAAAATCCTTTAAAAAACTCATAGGGGAAACCTACACAAAGCACTTGTAAAGAGGAAGAACCTAAACAATAGATTTCAAAAGATTTAGTCTCCCTATAGACTAGAGCCATTTTTAAGTCCAAAGACTTACTCATTTATGAAACTTTTCTACAACCTCTAGCCAACACCCTCTAGGAAGATAGCTCACAGAAAGAGGAATCCAAAGATACACAAGAGGGAAAGAGCCAATCTGAAATCATATAATCTAAGAAATCCTATTTTGGATAAGCCAAGGAGTATTGAAGAAAAAATTGAAGATTTACCCTCATTAATCGTCTGACCAAATAAAACCAAGTACATGTCCAAATTACTTCTTAAGTTCACCACCTAATTTATTCTAGCTATTCCCATCAAAGTAGTATCATTAATAAATTGTAGGTGAGAATGTAGAGGAAAACTGTGACCCCTACTCCAACCCTGAATTAATCCCTATCTTACCTAAGATTTAATAAATCTTGCTATCCCCTCATCCATAATAATAAAAAAATAGGGAGGCAAATAATCCCCTTGGTGAAGACCTCTAGAAGCTCCAAATAACTCTAATAGCTTACCATTGATAAGATCAACAAAGGAAGATGATGTGACATAGCTCATGATCCAGTCAACCCACTCACTGCCAAATCCAAAGGCCTGAATAACATTGAATAAAAAAACTTTTTAGAACCTATCATATTATTTTTCCATTTCTAGATTAATAAACATAGCCTTCTCCTTAGAGGACTCCATATAATTAATGGCTTTAACAGGAATGACAACCCCACCTAGAATTTTCCTTCCAACCACAAATCCACCTTGCTCCTTAAAAATCAAAGAAGTAAGCAAAGGCTTAAGCCTTTTCACAATCAATTTAGTAATAATTTTGTAGAACATGTTGCAAAGAGAAATTATTCTAAATTGTTCTAGAGACTCAACACCCTCCCTCTTAGGAATAAGAGCCAGAAAGGTGGAATTCATGGATTTTAATATTTTTTTATTCTCTTGCGACTCCTAAACACCTCAAAGAGATTCATTTTGATGATCTCCTAGAACTCTTGATAAAATTCAATTTGGAAACCATCAGGACTTGGAGCTTTCCATTTTTCCATTTGGAACATAATTTTCTCAAACTCTTGTAGGGAAATGGGTCGAAGGAGAGCACCATTCATCTCAAAAGAAGCCAAAGAGGGAATATAAGCCAAAATAGAGTTTTTATCCTCACTCATAGGAGGATAATATTTTGTGGAAATAGTCATAAATAACTAAGAATCCTCCCTAGAAATCTCCCCATAGAAGAAACTAGAGTCCCCTTGGAGGACACCAATGAAGTAATGAGATTTTCAGTCCTCCTAGCAACCACAAAATTATGGAAGAAGGTAGTATTCCTATTCCCTTATGAAATCCAATCAATGTGATAATTTTCTTTCTAAAAATCTCCTCACATAGCTCCAACTCCTCTAGCACCTTAGAAGCAATTTCCTCCTTATGACCCAAATACATAGTTAGGCCATGATCTCGTATTTCACAGGTGATAGAATCCAATTGAGCTTGAGCCACCATTATTTTGAGATACAAGTTTTTGAAACATTATATATTCCACTTCTTCAACCTATACTTCACCTACTATAACCTCTTATCAAAGGAATTCATAGCCCTACAAAAAGCAAGCTTACCTCTAAGCCGCCAATCCCCTATCAAATCCTAAAGAGAAGGATCACATAGCCACATGAGTTGAAACTTAAAAGAAAGATTCCTACAAGTTCTAAAAGAGGAAACTAAGAGTTTAATTGACCAATGGTTGGAGCCACACCAGTCCAATATCTCTATGCTAGAATCCCACATAGGGTGATCCCACAATACTAGTTTACAATTTTTGGCGAAACTGGACATTGAACTGAATTTTTTTACTAAATCTTCACTTTCAAGCACCTATAGCTGCTAAACCATGAGGAATTTGAAGATGATGAAAAATAGTGATTTGTGAAACTATTTCTGCAAATTCTATATATGTATTTTTTACTTTTTTGGAATCAAATTGTATTTCTTTTTCTATCTCCTTCAAAAACTAGTCTTTAATAGTAAACACCATTTTTAAAGAGTGGCATGTACTTGCTAACACATAACCTTTTTTTCTATGAAGGATAAAATTCTAATTTTTTCAAATTTAGATTTGCATCTATGATATATAGTGCATACAATTGGTTTCATAGTGTTTTATTGAATTTCTTTTTCTTAATTAAGTTTTGAAGTCACACTAGTTACAATTCAGACATACATTTACTTGCTAACACATAAGTTTTTTTGCATGTATCAAAATTCAATTTTATTTTTTTATTAGATCAAGGACATCAATATCTAGTGCATACATATTTTTTAGAACATTTTTTGATAATCTGCTACTTTTCCACATGTGCAGAATAGAGAGCTTGATTTTTGTTAAAAACTTGCATTCACAAGAAATAAAAAATAAATATAAAAATCAAATTAAATATATTTAAAATTATACTTGTTCAAAATATTATAATAAGGACTACATACTTAAAAAAAAAAATTCAGTGAATTCATTTGAACCCCCAAAAGGTAAATTAAAAATGGTTTTTTATCATCATTTTCATAGGTGTAAAGGAGACTTTGTTATAGATATGGTTTAAAACTAGCAGGGTTCTATCAAAGGGAGTTTGATCTAAGGTAGTTTGATCAAACCCTATTCAATTGGAATCCTTTAAATGGAACTTTTCAAGGCTTAAATCATTATATTTTCTAAAAATATGCACGATTTCAACAAAAATCAGGATGTCCCAAAAAGTTTAAACCACTATGGTGGGATCACCCCTATCACCAACCTAATAACAAGAAATAAGGAATCTGTCCAACCTCTCAGAGATAGCATCCTCCCCAAGTCTTCTATTATTCCAAGTGAATAAAACATTATGTGGTTTCACATCAATTAGGTTCAAAAAATCAATGTTGTCCCTCAGGAGAGCGGTAGAAGGATCCAACCTAGTTATGCTACCTCTTTTTTCTTCTAAACAAGAAATAACATTAAAGTCACTTACCCCTATGTAGGGAAGCAGAGGAGCAAGGGACCAAATAAATCTAACATGATCCCAAATCTACTCCTTTTAGAAAATTTAGTAGGAACATAGAAATTAGTGAAAAGACAAGTTTCACCAGATTCCAAGCAAGAAGCCACCATAGAAATAGAGAACCGACTGAAGATACACTACTAGGGAGCAACCTTCCTTGGATCCCACAAACAAGCTACCCTATTAGAGTTGTGAAGGGCCCTAATACACTTACAAAAACCATGATTCTAGATCCTAGTCACTCTATCCAACATACCATCCACATTTAACTTAGTCTCTTGATTAAAAACAAGGTTAGGAGAATGAGTCCTGATCATCTCTTGAATAGACTTTTGTTTAGGGATGCTATTCATACCCATCACATTCCATGAGATAACTATCATTTATGGGTTTGAGAGAAGTGTACATCCAAGGTTTTCACCAAACTAGAATTCACTAACATCTCCCCCATTAATTTAACATTCTCATGATCTTTCTTATGCCCCACTTTAGAAGATTTTTCTTGAGGCCCCTTTTTGAAGGTCTTTTGTTGTAAACCAAATGTATGCACAACCCCACTGAATTTCCTAAAATTTGTAGAATCCTTCACCTAAGAAGGAACTAAATTTTCCAAGGCACCAACCTCCTCCAAGGATACAAAAAAACACAAAATAGTAGCAAAAAGAGACTAAGAAGGTACATATGTATCTATCTAACCATCACGTACATTCTCCAAAGGAAATTTTTGGATATTATTCACATTAGTATCTTCTAGAGCTCCACTCAAGGCCCCCAAACTAGTGCACCACAACTAGAATACCCTCCTCCTAAATGAAGCTCTCCAAAGCATCAAACTAATTAAAAAACTCATCATTTTGTCTATCTTTGAGGGTTCTCTTCAATCCTCTTCCTTTATTGCAAGACTTAATTAGGATAAATCCCTCCTTATCCACAAACCCATCAAACAAAAATGCCTTCCCTTTTTCATTCCTTGGTGTAGAGTTGGAGGGAAAATTATCAATAGCATTTTCCTGATTAAACCAAAGACATTTCGTTTGCAAATGCTCATACTCATGGAAAAATCAGTATCTAAAAGGAATAATTTCATAGTCAAGTTGGTGGATCCAGGAAGAGGATCCTAGGAACATCTCTATAAAATCTAGAAAAGGGTTATTTAGACCAATTTCAACATAGATTCAAGCATATGAGAATATTGTTGTGCATTTTTCATATACACCCTATGAAATGGGGAACCCCTCTTTTCCTTTTGCTTTCACGTTGGCCTCGCTTGTGTTCATTTGGTTTTTCTTTCATCTTTAATTTTTGCCTTTGGTTTTCCTTGCCTTCAAAATCCCCCCTAAAAATCTTGAGATTTGACAAAGTGTCCTTTTGTGGAAGTTTCCATGCAGGTTTCCCTGGGTAGGATGCCATCAAATAGATGCCATTGATGTTTGGGTCGTTTTCAGAATTTTCATTGTGGGTCCCCACCTATGGAATTCCATTTGTGGAATTCCATAAGGGTGATTCCATTACCTTTGGCTCCCACAAGTCATTGTCCTACAAGGCATTAGTTCCCGCAAACCATATCCTTGCATCATCTTGGTACTTGCATCCTTTATCCTCACACGCACCTTGTGCCCACACTTTATGTTTTCACTTTAGGGTTTGCATAGTAATCAAGAAACCTGCCACATGAAATGCACCATATATAAAGGGAGGCTTGCTTCCTCATTTTACCCTTGCAAAAAATTATGATTTTAGGTGATTGTTTTGGTTTCTTCTATGGATCTTTTGAAGACTTTGGAGCTCATATTTTCATGAAGTTATTCCCTCCATTTACAAACTAGTAAGTACAAATTTATTGTTCCTTTTTGAAAGCATAAAGTTCATGTGGATTTCGTCGTTAGGTTTGGACTTTATCATTTGAATCCATAGGACTTAGGAAGTTTTATACTAGAGACCTTGGGTGGTAAACACCATGCAGAATTCCATATAGTTTATACTGAATTTTGGCTTAAAGGGCATTGGCCCCTGCACTATTTAAAATCTGATCTTGTAGAAGTTTGAATGCAAAACATCATGGTGCTTGTGTCAAAGCATTGGCATGACCAATCATAGCCCCTACAAAGGAATTTTTCACATTCTCTTTTGGAATTTTGTAACTGATGAAACATAAGGCATGATCATTCCCACATGTTAAATTAAAAAAAACCCAAAATTTGCTAATTCCTTTAACAATTGTAGGAATTGGCATGTGGATACCCAAATGGAGGAACTCGTTAGCACCATGTTATTTTAACAACATGAACATTTTTGGCTTCCAATTATTTGGCTTCCACATTGTAATTATTTGCAATAAGTCAACATGGGTTGGAAATGAATGATAGGACTTAAAACTTACACCCTTTAAATTTACCATGTGCTTAAAGGAGTGAACTCTAAAATTGACTAATTCTTTATGCATTATGAAAGTTTGGTTATGAGAAGCCAACAACGGGATTCCATTCTGCTCATGCCATTTTTGATGGCACATTTTTTTCAACTTCCAACTTAGTGGCTTTTGCAGCATGTTTTTTTGCATGAGTGGAATTATTAAAATTACTAAGTTATAAGGCTTGAATGACTTTTGAATGATCATTTCCCACATGCCAAATTCATGAGCCTTGAGATTGCTAAGTTTTCACATGTTGCAAAAAACTCATTGTAGGTATCCTTATGTGGATGACCATCTCATTGGAGTTGTTCCTTCTGACAACCACATTTGTTTGGCCCGCAACCTTATGGCACCCACAATTCCTCAGCCTGCAAACCTTCAAAACTTGCAAAATGTCATAAATTTCCTTTGAATGCTAATTTCAACATCTCTTTCTTGGTATTTGGAATATTTATGATAATTTTGGTCCTTATTGTTGTGTTTCTTGATTAGACTAATGTCGTGTTTTTTGCTTAATCAATTCAACTTATTATGTGTCGTACTTGTAGGTTTTAGGGGAAAAATGAGAAAGAGGGAAATAGTGATAGAGTAACAAAGATCAAGAAGGAAAAGAAAAAATGAAATATGAATTCCACAGTGTGGAGGTCACCTCCAAGATTGCCTCAGGTTGGGACAAGATATCAGATACTGATCTTGGGTACACCAACATCGATGAGTTCTAGGAATGTGTCCTAATGAACCCAAATAATGGCATGGATAGAAGGATTCAAAAGAGTTTCATCACACATGCAATAGTTTTTCCACCATCTCTAGTCATCCCTAAGCTCATTCATTGGTTTAAGGAGTTTCATCATAGGGATTTGTTAGCATAATTGTTGTCATTGATGTCAAAAGGGGGATCAAGTGTGAGATGGTACTGATCTTGGATGAAGAGTGTGTTGGAATTAATATCAAAATGTTGTCATTGATATTCAAATGAGTAATGGAATGTTGACAATATAGTTTTGAAAGATGAAGTGTAGGTTATAAAATTTACTCAAACTGTTGCATTGGTGTCATGCAACGTTGTCATGATGTTGTAGTGAATTATTTCAGTGTTCAAAATTAAAATAAAAGTCTAGATTCAATGTTGGTTTTCTGAGAGATTCTCACAAATGTATGTTGTAGGTCTAGAGGATGTTTTATGCACCCATAAATGAGTTATTTATGCTCTTGGCCTGAATTAGGGTTTTCCTAGTAAACCCTAGGCGTTCACAGCCATGGCGATCAACAAATTTAATGTTTTCACATTGACTATATATAAGCAGTAACCAATTGCATAAGTTATAACTTATCACTTCAAACTCATTCAGTGAGCATACCTCATTAACTAGTTCTTCATTTGGTATCACATTACATTCATTGAATAGATCTAATAGTGCACATTCAAAGCTAGAAGATCCAATGACTATCGCAAAGATTTCATGCATCACAAAAAGTACTTAGAAGTTGGTTTGAAGTTCAACGATGCACAATGGAAGTCAATCAATGGATATGATTAAATTTATCCAATGGTTCCCACTAGACCATTGTGTTTATGATAGGTCTCAATTATGCCTTACAAGGAAGCAAGGAATGATTGAGATCAAACAAGTGTTGATCGAATGATGAACAACTATGGAGGACAAATCCTTGGTGGGTCCAAAAACATGTGGCATCATATCACCCCATCACTTCACATTGCTATTGTGAAATGAACAATTTGGAGAATTGAGCGATGAGTGATGTTAGTGGAAAGCCACATCATCATGTATAGGTGTTGGAATGTTATTGCATTGCTAGGTTTTAGCACATTGCACTTATACATCCTTGAGACACAAAGATTTTAGTGATGAGAAATGAGTGTTGAATGGTAGTGGAGTATGATGTCAGAGGAGAAAACATGGAATTATCCCACTAGCTTGTGGAGATGTTATGGGCCTATTCTTAGTGCTAGCAAGATAGTAGGGGATGGTGTTGATTGAATGAGATTTGATCCAATAGTGATTGTTGATGGAGAGAAGGAAAATGAATAAAATTGGTACATGAATGTATGATGAATGGTGCAATATCAAAGGTAAGTGATTAGATGGTGTTTTCTATGTTTCTTCACATCAAAAAAATAGATGTGGATGTCCCATGTGTTGTAGTGATATGTGATGACTGTGGAAATGAGATCAATGATGGAGAGTTACAGGACATTTATTTGACAATCACATTTTAAAGTTGTGATAGTGAACAAAGGAAGCAGGATTGTGGCATGAAGGCAATAGATCGATGCCTCTTTTTTGAAAGTGAAGTTCACAAATAGCTAAGTTTGTGTAAACAAGGTTTCCATTGTGAACTGGCATGAAGGTGATAATTAAATGATCCACCTAATTCAACAAAAAATGTAATGATATTTCATGCATAGAGTGGTGACATAGATGTCTATAGAGGCAATGATTGAGATCAAATCAAATTATCAGAAGAATGTATTAAATGGATATCTAATTCTAGGGTTTGACAAAGAGAGATTGGAGGAAAATTCTCTACATCAGAATTAATGATGTGCAACTAGATGCAAGAGTATGATAGTGAACATTATTTCCTAAAACCCTAGCAAAAGATCAGATCATGGTGGAGAATTTTGAGGCTATCATCATCAAATTACAACTACACAAAACACATGAGAACATTGTCAATTGGGTGCAATAGTGTGTAGAGAAGAAGAGAGTGCATAGTGTAGAAGGATTTTTGAGATCTAGAGGTAGAAAAAGAATACACTGAAAATAAAAAGAGTGAGCTAGAGAAGGGGTATGATGGTGCATTGAGGTAGACCGAGAATGCACTAAATAAGAAGGGAAATATCAGAGTAAAATTAGTGGAGTGTAGAGCAGAGGAGAGTTGTTGAGACAATAACATATAGTTGAGCAATTTCAGAGTAAGTTGTAATATTGATTTGAATTCCTTAGGGAAAAATTGTAATAATATTTTATGTTGTAAATCTAATAGGTTGGTTCCATCAAATAACTTAGTTGGTGCTCAGTTTAGGGGATTGGTGTCTCCTTAGGTTGGCGCCCTTCAATGTTGTAACAGAAGGATTCCTTGGACAGTAGCTCCTAGCAGCATTTTCTCATCGTGGTTTTTCCCATCCTAGGTTTTCCACATACATATTGTGTTATGGGCTATTAGTTTGTGTTCTTTTTTAAATATTCTATATTTCATGTATCATATGTACTAAGTGTTTAATGAATTAATCTGCTCCAAAGGTTAAAAAGTTAAAATTTTAATATCTACTAATTCACCCCCTCTTAGTAGATTATTGTGCCCCAAAAATTCTTATCAAAGCACTAGGTTCCCTAAGAGAAGCTTAACCACCTTAGGTAGATTCTTGGATTTGTGAGCACAATGGCCAGTTAAGAAATCTCTTCCACAAACAAGCCTCCCTGGTTTGATGGAAGAAATTATACTTTTTGGATTTTATTGATGAAGAAATACTTGGGATATTTAGGATTTGATGTGTGGATGTCTATTATGAATGGTTACACACCATTGGACACACCTCCCATTGATGCTATAGAAAAAATAGATTATGAGAACAATGAAAAAGAATTGTTTTCTATTACAAACAGCCTGTCTAGATCTATGTATAACAAGGTTATGTATTATAAGAATGCACAAGATGTCTAGGATATATTGAAGATCTATGAAGGAGATGAAAAGGTAAAATTGGTCAAGATTCAAGTATTGAGGGCCAGATTTGAAGGCCTCAAGATGATAGAAGAAGAGAATACTACAAACTATCTTCAAAGAGTTAATGATGTAGTAAAATCCATTAGAAGATATGGAGAAGAAGCAAAAAAAGAGGTCATTGTACTAAAATTTCTCAAGTCAGTGACACACAAGTATGACTCTAAGATCTCAACAATAGATGAAGGAAGAGAAATAGAAAAAATCACTCTTAATGAGTTGCATTGTATATTCACTGCATATGAGATGAGGATGGGAGATGTAGAACCATATAGAAAATAAGTTTCCTTCAAGGTTTCCAAAAAATTAAAGGATGAAGAATCAAAGAAAGATAAATCTAAAACCTCGATATTTGAACAAAAAGATATTGATGAGGAAGAAGCAAACTTCATCAGAAGATTAAGGAGAGAATCGGGCAGGTAAAAAGGTAAGTTACCCTTCAAATGTTTTGAATATGATAGGATACAACATTTTGCCTCTAAATTCCCCTACAAGAAGGGTAACCATAATGAAGAAGAGGACTGTAAGATGAAGAAAACCTAATATCCTAAAAAGAAAATTTTGGAAAGAAAAAGAAGAGCCTATATATTCAAGAAGAAAGTGATTCATGTGATGCCAATGATAGTTTAGATGATGATTTAGATCATGCTCTTGTAATGGAAGAAGAAAAGGAAGAATTTATCTTAATGGCCAAGGAAGCAATGAAAAAAAATATGATTCCCCCTCTGTTTTCCTTTGTTTGGATAGTTATTTGGATTGCATCTAGACTATATGATGTTGTTTGTTAGACATATGTTATTGTTTGTTGGAAATTATGATACTGTTGGATGTTATTCAAACATTGTGATACTATGATGATTAGATATGGTAAATTTTTGATGATACTATGATTCTTATCTTGATGTTATTGATGACCTTGTGATATCTAATGTTTCTTAGTTATAACATGCTTAGAAAATTAGTTGATTGCTTATATGAGTATCATGGATATGATGTTATGCAATGTTAGATGTATGTGGTATCATGCTTTGTAATTATTTTTTATGTGTTGGTGATGGGGAACAATGTCGCATCACTCGCTTGCAAGCGCCCTATGACTCTATGATTTCCTCATCACGGTGTGACTGATTGTTTCCTTATTGCACATGTTCAACCCTTTTGTTTTGTTGCAAGATGTAAGTACACAACATCAAATCCACCTGATTGTCAGGTTTGAGTGTGCCAGATCCCAATGGATTTGTTGTTGTAGAGGTAACACTGGGTCCCCCACTTTGATCCATCATCCTCATTGAGGATGAATACCTATTGTCATAGTTCGTCTATAAGGTCAGTTTGAGTTGTTTTGTGATGTAGTAATTATTTTACCTTCTATTTCATCATGTAGTCTGGTAATGTTTGTGAGTATTTTCTTGGAGTTACGATTATGTTTGTGCTTGGTTTGATTGTTTCATGATGCTTGGAAGCAATGAAATTCTACGATATTTGGTATAATTCAATAAAAGATGGGTTAGGATTGAAGTATTAATTTAATAAATTATTAATAATTTATTTTTTTTGTTACAATAGGGTGTCCCCGAAGCCCCCCGCCCAGCGTCACCTAGAGGCGAGCGGGGGGGCGAGACTAGTCCCTGCAAGTGTTTGCTGCGCCGGCCACCACAACCACCAAGTAAGTACCGAGAGCGGAATCGAACCCGAGACCATGAGGAGCCATCCCACAGCCTCAAGCCAATCCCACTACCCGAGCCGGCAATAAATTATTAATAATTAATTTACTTATTTTAATAAATTATTTTTTTATGATTTAAATGAAGTATTTAAATAAATATGTTAATTCAATAGGAGAAATTAAATTAGTAAATTAAGTATTGTAAATAGTTAATCAAGTTTGTGAGAATTATAAAATTAATCAAAAAGAGAGTAATTGTGTTTAGAGGGGGAAAAATTAAAAGAAAATAAAATAAATTAAAAAATTAAAGTCATATTGTGTGTAAGTTAAGATGGAGTTAAAATTTAAATGAAAGAAAAATAAATGAAAATTTTAAAGTGCAAGGAATTCTCGAAAAAGAAGGTAATTGAAGTAGTGGAGAATAATTAAAGGGAAGTGGAGTTAACTCCATAGGGGCAATTGGTTTATTTCTCTTGAAGGAAAAACTAATTCTTGTTTTTGCTTGCCGTGAATGTCTAGCTAGGTTTTTCTTGAAGCTTTATCATTTTTTTTCAAGAATTTTCTTGAATTGGGAGAAACTCTGAAGCTATTTTGGAAGATATTGGGGTTTTACAGTAGTTGTGGGAGTTGGAGTTGCTTGAGATGCAGAGTATAAATTTGGAAAAAGCTAGAGCTACGATTTGGGTTATGAGTCCGACAACCATATTCTAGTTCGACTATGCAATCTTTCCAGGTTCCATCATATTTTCCTTTGTTTATATATTGCTCCCATTGAAAATGTTGATTCTAGATTATTTAATTTTGAATTAAAATAAAAATGGTAGTAAAGATAGTATGGAATTGTATTCCTTTTTCTCTATATTCAAAATCTCGTGTGTGGAGTTATAGTCACTATAGAATAATACATATCTAAAACAAATCTTTAGGGAACCAAGCAATAATGTATTGTAAACTATGTTAGACATAGTGCCTCCAATCTTCATTTATATTTTTCACCAATTCTTTAATCTACTGTTGCAATATTCTAATGTTTGAACTTTCCTGCACCCTGTTTATCTATATATAACTCAATCACTACACAATCGATGATTTTTATTCAAGAGCCCTTTTTATATTGGAGTATTTCTTATAAATTCTTCATGTCTTCTTCTTTTAAACATACAACTAGAGTCACACTAGAGATAGGCTTTGTTCTATGTGAGAAATCAATTGAAACTTATCATTGGTGTCACCTTGTTTCCTCATATTTTTTGTTAGTTACTGTTTCCTGTATGCTTCATTTGTTATTCTGCCAGCTTGCCAGATTCTTATACACAATTCCTTGTTCATTCAGTTGCAAGAGAATTCATTTTATATATTCTTGATGATTAGAGGAGTTTTGAATAAATGGCATGTAGAAACTTGTTGGCTCAGGTTCATATTTCTGGTAGATTTCATGGCTTTTCCAAAACCTTGGATAGTCTGTATTTATACATTCTTCTAATTTTGGGTGTTTGTTCCTTACCTCTATCTTACCTTCTATCGACAATGTAAAAATATTTTAATAAAGCATGGTTTTTTTATGAGAAACCATTTCCCCTTATTGAATCGAACCCATTAAATATCTTCTTACAGAGGTAATTCTTTCTTGCATATGGCTTTCCAATTTGGTTGATTCAAACCGCCATGCCCTGTTGCTGCAAGTAAACACTTTTTGAAATACTTTGTAATTAGCATTTTATGGGAGTAAGAGATTTGTCATTGCCTCCTTCTTCCTTTTGGGCGTTACACTGAAAACAAATTAAATAACCTTCTTATTTGTAGTTGGATTGATCCATGTAGATGACGCCATCCATGTTGTAAACTGAGGCATAGTTTAGATTGGTTGAGTCTAATTATGGATATAATGAACTATAGTAGGAACAATAGTCTGCATGTGTACAATATTGTTCCAATGAACTCACCCTTTAGATTCCTCCATTGCCATTTATATGTGATTTGATGATGTTTATGCAGTACATGCATCTTATTACTACCTATAAAAATAGTTATAAAGTCATTGACTATGAGTTCTGCACGTAGCTATCTATATACATATATATATATATATATATATGTATGTATATTCTTATCTATGTTTGCATACTGTCAATTGTTTACTTAACTCTATATTTAATATTCTTAAATAGATTTCTATTAAAACATATTGTTAAAATGTAAAATATATATATATACACATTAATATGCATATAATTGTATAGATGAATCTTAGACTGATTAGACATCTTTATTGATAATATATCATGGTTGTAACATAGATGGAAGTGAAATATTAGCTTTATAAGAATTGACGTAGTTAGTATTAAATAAACTAGAGATAGTGTATTTGTAAGAGAATGTAATTGCTTGGAATATTTTGTTTGTAAGCTTGCAATTCCTATTATGCTATCCACATAAACTCCAAAATCTAGTGATACTTGAATAGTTGTTGAATCAAATGAATGATTTATAAGTTGGTTATGGTAGGAAGTTTGTTTAAATGGTTATGGATATAGTGGGATGAATGTTGGAGTCTTCCAGAGGCTTGGATGGTTCATTCCCTTCATGGAAATGTTTATCATTTTGATTGATTGTGTATATAAGTTGGTCATTTGTCTTGCACCATGCGTTCACCTATGTTGTTGGTTTTACTTTCAAAATTGAGAGCGGCATGAAATTGTGCCTCACCATGTGATCTTCCTTGAGTTTTGTGTCATGCATGTGGCCTTTTTTCAGTTTTAGTGATTTTCTTTGGTGGTCAGTAGGGGAGTGGCTTCCAATGGGGGCCCGCACACACAGGGGCACCTAGATAACCCATGTGGAAGTTTTCTTAAAAAGTGAAAACATAAATCAAACTAGGGGGAATTGGTAGTGAAAACATTAACAAGATAAGTTTATACCTCACTCAGGATCAAGCACTCATTTAAGCTTGAGTTGAGATGGGAAGGCTTGGAATGAAAAATAAACTACCTCATCTCCATGAGAGGTATGTTGATTCCACATAGTTGGCATGAGTGGCTGGAGATTTGTAGAGGGTACCAGGATAACCTAGAATGGGGGTTGGGGCCTAGGAAGATCTACTTGGATAACCTATGACCAACTATATGATGACACTTCCCCTATGGCAACAATGAGTCTTCTTGCTTGTTGTTTTACCTTGGATATGTATGCACCTCTAGAAGCTTAGTCACTATTGGTTATTAATGTTGTTCCTCTTGTTCTTGTGAGTCATGCCAACTTTGAGATGTATTAGTCCTTGTTTATTAGTTTTGGTGGTGCCCTTGTTACCTCCTAGCATGGGGGGTGAACCTATGGGTTCACATGGTTGCGTGGAACATGTTATGTTCTCCATTGGGTTCCCTTTCTTGTACGTGCTGTGGAAAATACACTTGATCCATTGAATTCTACACTTCATCTACTCTTGGCATTTATGATCTTAGTACTTGTAATTGTTTTGCATCTTATCATGTATTATGTGTCATGTTGTTGAGTACTCCTCACATGTAATGAGGAAGTATTATTGTACCAAATGTAAATTGTAAAGCTAAAACAGATGTATCTCATGCATGTGAAGAATTATGTAATGAGTGATATTGTACATATTAATTGAAATGAATGAAATTAGTTATTCTTTTATGTTTATAGTTTGGTTGTATCTCATGGCTCATTTGATTAAATGAGATGCTTAATGATGATTAGAATTTTGTTATTACTAAGTTATATGGTTTTTGTGAATTTGGTTAATGGGAAATTAGTAATCTAATCATGCACCCTAGAGGATGTAGGATAGTAATTATGATAATGTACAATTTCAATCATGCAGCATTTCAAAAAAAATTGTCCATTTTCAGTTGTTTAGGTTTTGTGCTCTAGGGTTCTCAACAGGGCGTTACACATGGTATTAGATCCCAGATTTAAACACTAGGTGATCTTGGTATATTAATTAGCCCATTAAGTTGTCTTAGATGCATAGTTTGAAGTTTATTATTTCCTTGTTGACCTTTTCTAATACCCTAAACTTGTCTTGGTGGTGTCTATGTAGGATCATGTGTATGAGATGGGGTAGAGGTTGAGGGTGAGGCAAAGGTCATGGTGGTGGCTATGGGGCCATTCGCTAGGATTCACCTCCATAGAGTTCTCATGATTCAGATCGTGAGGAGCATCAGATTTCACATAACAATCAGGGAGCTGCAAGAAAAAATATGGGTCAGCTAGGGATGAAGGGTGCATAGTTGCACCAATTATTAGAGGAGGTTCTTGCCTAGCTTTGTTTGGGATAGGAAGGTGAGTAGTTAGTGATTCAAGAGAGAGAGATTTCCCATGAGGAGGGAGTTAGCTGTTAAGAAGGATGCCATTTTAGCTAGTCATATGGGGGACCTTCTTAGAGCACGTCCTCCAACATTTAATGGGATAGGTAGTATTTTAGAGGCTGGGACTTGGTTAATCTATCTAAACCAATTTTTGGCTATGCACTTGTATGGTAGCAATACCAAGGTTAGGTGCACCATTATGCATCTCTGAGGTTTTGAATCCACATGATGGAATCTTGAGGAGTAGAAGCTCCATTTGGATATTGATTTAGTGTCATGGGAGATGTTCATTGCGTGATTCAGAGCCCTGTTTTTGTCTGACCATTGGTGGTAGTGTAACGCAGATAAGTTTCATGAGTTGAGACAGATGGCAATGTTAGTGGAACAATATGAGCAAAGATTCTATGAAATCAAGCAATATGTTGGCATCAGAGATGACGAGAGCATGTTGGTATAATACTTTATTAGGGGCTTAAATTTTTGCATTAGTGGTGGTGTTTGGGTGTTTGAGCTGAAAACCATGGAGGTAGCTATGGAAAAGGCTCAGATTGTTGAGGAGAATCTACCTATGGATTTAGGTGGAAAGACAGGGGTTTAGTTTGGTAGTGCACCTCAAGTAGGTTTCAGTTCTTGTGGTGGCTAGAATCAGTTAGTAGGGCCATCTAGGAGTTAGTAGGCACCCTCTAAGGGGGGCCAATAGAAGTAGCAACAACAGCCCTCACAATCTAAATAGAAAAACTCTTGATCTCATCAGGATGATAGATCTCAGTCTAGGATCTAGACAAGAACTAGAGGTGAATTAAGCGTTACTATTCTAATTAGCCAGCCCAGAGTCACAGTCTACAATTAATAGCCTTGGGAAGTGTTAATCATTCTAGTGCACCCCCAAGTGGTAGAGAATTTAGTAGAGATCCGAGGTGCTTCTCATGTGGTCAGCAGGGTCATATTTCTCTCCAGTGTTCTCAAAAGGGCACTTTTGGATTTACTTAGAGACTAGCAGCTTCAGAGCCGATAGTAGAGGATGCAGGTAGATCACATAGAGTTTTTGTTGTAGTTTACAATCGCTAGGATAAGCACCAAGGAAAAATGGTTGAGACATCAAGTGTGTTATAGGGTAGTAGAGTTTTTGTGCTCTTTGATTTAGGTGCTTTAGACTCCTTTATTTATCCTTCTGTAGTAGCATGATGTGGACCGGTAGCAATGAAGCAAGATGATAAGTGGTAGGTTGAGTTAGCTTCTGGTGCTAAGGTTGTGGTTGAGTCTCTTGTTCATGGTTGTAGTATGAGGATTGGATCTCTTGACACCATGATTGATCTTTTTATCATCCCTCATTGGTCTTATGATGTTGTATTAGATATGGATTGGTTAGAGGCTCACAAAGTAGTCATAGATTTTCATCGCAAGTCGGTGAAGTGTGTTGATGATTCTAATAGTGAGGTTGAGGTAGTTGGGATTCAAAGACCTATTTCTTTGAGGATGATCTCAAATATGCAGTTTAGGAGGTGTATGTAGCAGAGTTGTCAGTTATTTGTAGTGACAGTCAATGATTTGGTGTTAGGAGAGGGTCAGGAGGAGGTGTCACTTGATAGTCATCCCATTTTTAGATAGTATGTTGATGTTTTTCCTAGCAAGATTTTAGGGATGCCACCTTGATCTGTATAGGATCTAGACTATATTGCAGTTTAAATGATTAAACTTTTACAATGCTTTTACAATGATTATTTCAAGTTAATTAAAACAAAATTAACTTAAGGAAATAACTTAAAGAATGTAATCAAGGCGATTATAACAGAATGAAAAGAAATGAGAGACAGAAAGAGAGAAAGAGAGAAGTGAAAATAGTGTTTGATTTCGGAGTTCGTCACGAGAGTGACTACGTCTCCGGGTCCACTTCAATAGAGTGTGACCGATCCGATTAATCTCCAAATCAATTACAAAAGCACCACCATTCCCCAAGCATTTCGGCAGCGTAACGATGCTCTGATATGCAAGAATGGTTTGAAGAACTCTCCAACAAGACCTCTCTTCTGTCAGTTCAGCATCAGGACTTCATCACCTGGAAAGAAAACTT
Source organism: Sequoia sempervirens (assembly GCA_007258455.2). Classification (NCBI taxonomy): domain Eukaryota; kingdom Viridiplantae; phylum Streptophyta; class Pinopsida; order Cupressales; family Cupressaceae; genus Sequoia; species Sequoia sempervirens. The sequence goes on along the minus strand of VDFB02047397.1, from coordinate 42,453,328 downwards.
GTATCTACTCTCACCTCAAGCCCCCTTTTTATACAAAGAATTTCCTCAATTTGGCCTTTAACCAATTGATTTGAAAATATTCACCTTATCTCTCCAAATACATAAAAATATTTACAAATCTCCCAATTTTGCATAAAAAAATCAACCTCCTCCATTTTTAACATATATTAATCTTAAAAATCTCCCTTAATCTTTATTTTATCCCCTTTCATTGATCATTCCCGGGCTGATTTCGTTTTGGTAGTTGATTTTAATCCTCTAAAAAGGATCTTTGTTTGATTTTTATATAAAAGTTAGGAGTTTGTTTTTATTTTTAAAAGGCAATTGGTTTTGTATACACAACAAATTAAACCGATGCCATTATAATAACGAATAGGTCTAGCGGTGCATAACCATTTTGATACACCGGCGGTCCCGGGTTCAAAGCTCGGCCGTCGGTTTTTATTTACCAAATTCCAACAAACAGTTAACAAAAAGAACCGACGCTCATATTTAGTAAACTGAACTCTGCGTGGTCCAACGGTCGTCCGCCGATCACGGATATGGGAGGTCGCGGGGTCAAACCCCCATACTATTTTTGTTAAAACAAACGAACGAATGAACGCCGGTAGGAGAGAGAGAGAGAGAGAGAGAGAGGAGGGCCGCGTGCCGCACCAGGAGGGTGCCACGTGGCAGATTCCTATTCGCTGATGCTGCCGTTGAAAATGCTGACGTGTCTGACGTGGATGCCACTGCGTGCCACTTGGAGCCGACGTGTCTGCCAACTACGCGCTGACGAGGTGACCACGTGTCGCAATCCTATTGGTCCGTACATTGCTGACAAAGATGCCACGTGGCAGATCTCAGTTGGTCCGTACAATGATGACGTGGAAGCCACATGTCAGATTTTGATTCGGCCAATTCACAGTCCGTACAGTACGGAATGCTGACGTTAGCATCCGTACGGTCCACCTCAAATAGTCAACTGCAAACTTTGACCAGCTGTATCTTGAGCCTCCGATGTCGGATTTCTACGAAACGAACACCGTCGGAATCGTCTTGACGAGCCCTTCGACTTGATGCTGCTTTCGTCAATTTTTGAAACAATCATTTTTTCGCTTCCTGGATGCCTCTGATTCCAGTTTGACCCAAGGTTTGACTGGCCATAACTCGTGCAAACGGACTCCTTTTCACTCCGTTCGAGTTGTGTTGGAATCAGGACACCGAGCTCTTTCTGATGGTGCTGATTTTGGAGAAAAATGAGACACTTCAATTTTCACTAAAAAATGTCCATCGGATCACACCTAAGCATGGCATTGACTTTAAAATTGATCTTATACATGGAGCTAATCCCATTTCACAAGCTCCTTACCAGATGGCCACTCAGGAGCTTAAGGAGCTTTGATTACAGTTTGAGGAGTTGTTAGAAAAGGGATTTATTTGTCATAGTGTCTCTCCATGGGGAGCACCAATGATTTTTATGAAGAAGAAGGATAGGTCCCTTCAATTATGTATAGATTACCAACATTTGAACAAGGTGACAATAAGGAACAAATATCTGTTGCTGAGGATTGATGACCTATTTGATCAGATCAAGGGTGCAAGGGTATTCTCGAAGATTGATCTTAAATCAGGGTATCACTAGTTATGCATCTTCGAGGAAGATATACATAATACTGCATTTTGTACTTGATATAGACACTTCAAGTTCACAGTGGTGTCGTTTGAGTTACCAAATGTGCCCTCAGTGTTTATGAGTTTGATGAATGGTGTGTTTTGCAGCTAGCTTGACTAGTTTTTCTTGGTGTTTCTAGATGCTATATTGATCTTTTCCAAGACCATGGAGGAGCATGAGGATCACTTGAGATAGGTACTACAATGTTTGAGGGAGAATCAATTGTATGCTAACTTGTTGAAATGTGAGTTTTTCAAGAAAAAGGTGAAATATCTAGGACATGTTATATCTAGTGAGGGAATTATCATGGATCCTTCAAAGATCCAAGCTATTATTGGTTGGCCGACACCTACTAATGTAGCAAAGGTTTGTAGTTTCATGGGATTAATAGGTTACTACTATCAGTTTGTACAAGGGTTTTCTAGGATAGCACACCCCATTACTTCTCTTTAGAGGAAAGGGAATAAATTTGTTTGGTTCGAGTAGTGCGAGGCAGATTTTTAGCATCTTAAGGAGAGATTGACTAGTGCTCCTATCTTAGATGTTCTTGATCCTTCTGGGGATTTTGTGGTTTGTACAGATGCTTCCTTGGAGGGTATAGGAACTATGTTGATGCAGGAGGGTCGTGTCATTGCTTACGAGTCTCACAAACTCAAGGATGATGAACTAAATTACACTACACACAATCTAGAGTTCGTCATTGTGGTACATTCCTTGACGAGATGGAGGAACTTCCTTTTGGGGTATCAATTTGAGCTACACAATGACCATTGTAGCTTGCAGTATATCTTCACACAACCTAATCTGAATTCCAGGTAGAGATGATGGATGGAGTTCTTGTGTGAATATTATTTTGAGGTGAAATTCATCCAAGGAAAGTAGAATATGGTAGCAGATGCACTTAGTAGGTAGAGACATGAGTTATTGGAAGTGACTCTTGGTATGGAATTGAGGAGCCAGATCTTTTCATCACTTCCTTCAGATAGTTGGTATCAGGAGGTGAGGACTGAGGTGGAGTCAGGAAGAGCTTTAGAGGGAAGATTTGTAGGATATTCCCTTGAGTTAGATGGTCTTTTGAGGCATTTGGATCATCTTTATGTACCATCCACTGGAGATCTTCATACTTTGATCATGTCAAAGACACATTGGGCACCGTATTCAGCTCATCCTGGTGTCAAAAAGATGCACATTGATCTTCGAAAGCTATACTTTTGGGCCGGTATGAAGAGAGATATTACTGATTTTGTGTTGAGGTGTCTAGAGTGTCAGAGAGTGAAGGAAAAACACTAGCATTCTGCAGGTCTTTTGCAGCCTCATTTGGTTCCAGAGTGGAAATGGGACATTATCTCATTAGATTTTATAGTTATTTTTCCTATTTCTTCACGTCAGCATGATGCCATTATGGTCACTATGGAAAGGCTGACGAAAGTGGCACACTTCTCTCTTATTTGTTCTTCAAACAGTGCTTCATCAGTGGCTAGAGTCTTCATGGAGGGCATTGTTAGGTTACATAGTATTCCTTGTTAGATCATTTTAGATAGGGATCTGATATTTACTTCAGCTCTTTGGATGTCCCTACAAACATGCTTTGGGGACTCAATTGAACTTCAGTTCAACTTATCATCTAGAGACTGACGGATAGATCGAGAGGGTCAATTAGATCTTAGAGGATATGCTTCAGATGTACGTTATGGATCAGAAAACATGATGTGAGGACTACCTATATTTGGTAGAATTTGCATACAATAATAGCTATCACAGTTCTATTGGCATGCCTCTATTTTAGGCATTATATGGTCATCTGTGTCAGACCCCATTGAGTTGGGACCATTTGGAGGACATGGTTTTTTGGATCTAGAGATGCTTCAGGAGATGGAGTAGTAGGTGGTTCACATTAGAGAGTATTTGATAGCAACTCAAGATAGACAAAAGAAATATGTTGATGCTCACAGGGTCGATCATCAATTCTCAATTGGTGACCAAGTGTTTTTGTGGGTACATCCATGAAAGAGTCTGATCCATTATGAAAAAGGCTCTAAGCTTGCACCACGCTTTGTTGGGCCTTCTGAGATCTTGGAGAGGATTGGTCCTATAGCGTACCATCTTGCTTTGTTGCCCAGTCTCTCACACATACATGATGTATTTCACATTTAAGTACTTAGAATGTATTATCCTCATATATCTCACATCCTTGATTGGAATGCATTATATGTAGAGGACACAAAGCTAGCTTTGGAGCTTATGGGTGTAATTCAGCATACGAGACTCACTCTCAACAAATGAGACATAGAGTAGGTTAACGTCTAGTGGAATCCAAATGACAAGTCTTCGGCTACTTGGGAGGATGCTTCCAAAATGAGAGAACTTTATCCGTATCTATTGACAAGCTTCTAGGAGTAAGCCTGGTCTTAGGGGGGGAGGATGTGATACCCCCTTAGTTTTCCTTTGTTTGGATAGTTATTTGAATTGCATCTAGACAATATGATGATGTTTCTTAGAATTATTTTACTATTTCCTAGACACTATGATACTATTGGATGTTAATCAGACATTGTGACACTATGATGATTAGATATGGTGATTGTTTGATGATACTATGATGCTTAGCTTGATTTTATTGATGACCTTGTGATATTTTATGTTCCTTAGTTAAATCATGTTTAGAAGATTAGTTGATTGCTTATATGAGTATCATGGATATGATGTTATGCTTGATGTTAGATGTGTGTGTTATCATGCTTTCTTATTAGTTTTTGTGTGTTGGTGATGGGGAACAGTGTCCTATCACTCTCTTGTGAGTGCCCTACGACTCTATGATTTCCCCATCACAGTGTGACTGATTGTTTCCCTGTTGCACATGTTTGACCCTTTTTTTTTGTTGTAGGCTATAGGTATAGGTCATCGAATCCACCTGATTATCAGGTCTGAGTGTGCTAGAGGCCAATGTAGTTGTTGTTTCAAAGGTAACAATGGGTCCCCCATTTTGAGCCATTGTCCTCATCAAGGATGAATACTTGTTGTCATAGTCTGTCTATAAAGTCAGTTTGAGTCATTTGTGATGTAGTGATCATTTTACCTTCCATTTCATCTTACAATCTGGTAATGTTTGTGAGTATGTTCTTGGAGTTATGATTATGTTTGAGCTTGGTTTGATTGTTTCATGATGTTTGGAAGCAATGAAATTATATGAGCTTTGGTATAATTCAATAAAAGATGGGTTAGGATTGAATTATTAATTTAATATACTATTAATAAGTAATTTATTTATTTTAATAAATATTTTTTTTATGATTTAAATGAAGTATTTAAATAAATATGTTAATTCAATAGGAGAAATTAAATTAGTAAATTAAGTATTGTAAATAGTTAATTAAGTATGTGGGAATTACAAGAAATGAATTAAGAATTATAAAATTAATCAAAAAGAGAGTAATTGTTTTTAGAGGGGGAAAAATTAAAAGAAAAGAAAAGAAATTAACTAATTAAAGGCATATTGTGTGTAAGTTAAGATGGAGTTAAAATTTAAATGAAAGAAAAATAAATGAAAATTTTAAAGTGAAAGGAATTATCAAAAAAGAAGGTAATTGAAGTAGTGGAGAATAATTCAAGGGAAGTGGATTTAACTCCATGGGGGCAATTGGTTTATTGCTCTCAGAGGAAAAGCTAATTCTTGTTTTTGCTTGTCATGAATGTCTGGCTGGGTTTTTCTTGAAGCTTTCTATTTTTTTTTTTGGAATTTCCTTGAATTGGGAGAAACTATGAAGTTGTTCTTGAAGGTATTGGGGTTTTATAGTAGTTGTGGGAGTTGGAGTTGCTTGAGTTGCAAAGTTGAATTTTGGAAAAAGTTAGAGCTGTAATTTGGGTTCTGAGTCCAACAACCATTATCTAGTTCGGCTATGCAATCTTTCTAGGTTCCACCATATTTTCCTCTATTTATACATTGCTCCTATTGAAAATGTTGATTCTAGATTATTTAATTTTGAATTAAAAGAAAAATGGTAGTAAAGACAGTTAGGAATTGTATTCCTCTATAACTGTGTTTTCTCTGTATTCAAAATCTTGTGTGTGGAGTTATAGTCACTACAAAATAATACATATTTGAAACAAATCTTTAGGGAACCAAGTGATAATGGATTGTAAACTATGTTACACATAGTGCCCCCAATCTTCATTTAAATTTTTCACCTATTCTTTAATCTACTATTGCAATATTCTAAGTTTTGAACTTTCCTATTCCTTGGTTATCTCTGTCTAACTCAATCACTACATGATGGATAATTTCTATTCAAGAGCCCTTTTTATATTGGAGTATTTCTTGTAAATTCTTCAAGTCTTCTTCTTTTAAACATAAAAATGGAGTCACACTGGAGATAGGCTTTTTTCTATCCTGGAAATCGATTGAAACCTATCATTGGTGCCACCATGTTTCCTCATACTTTCTATTAGTTTTTGTTTCCTGTATGCTTCATTTGTTATTCTACAAGCTTGTCATATCCTTATATGCAATTCCTTGTTCATTCAGTTGCAAGAGCATTGAATTTATATACTCTTGATGATTAGAGGAGTTTCAAATAAATGGCATACAAAAATTTGTTGGCTCAAGTTCATATTTTTGGTAGATTTTGTGACTTCTCTAAAACCTTGGGTAGTATATATTTATGCATTCTTCTAATTTTGGGTGTTTTTCCCTTACCTCTGTCTTACCTTCTATCATAGCATAAAAATATTTTAATAAAGCATGGTTTTTTGATGAGAAACCACTGCCCCTTGTTGAACCAAACCCATTAAATATCTTCTTACAAAGGTAATTATTTCTTGCATATGGCTTTCCAATATGGCCAATTTAAACCACCATACCTTGTTTCTGCAAGTAAACACTTTTTGAAATACTTTACAATTAGCATTTGATGGGAGTAAGAGAGACGTCATTTCCTCCTTCGTCCTTTTTGGTGCAACATTGAAAATGAATTAAATAACCTTCTTATTTTTTGTTGGATTGATCCCTATAGATGAAGCCGACCATGTTGTAAACTAAGGCATAGTTTAGATTGATTAAGTCTAATTCAAGATATAATGAAATACAGTGGGAATAATGGTCTGCATGTATACAATCTTGTGCTAATGAACTCACCCTTTAGATTTTTCCATTGTCATATATCTATGATTCGGTGATGTTTATGCAGTGCATGCATTTGATTACTGTCTATCATAAAAGTTATAAATTCATTGACTATGAGTTCCACGCGTAGCTATATATATATATATATATATATCTGTATGTTTATTCTTATCTATGTTTGCATACTATCAATTGTTTACTTAACTCTATATTTAATATTCTTAAATAGAGTTCGATTAAAACGGATTGTTAAAATGTATAATATATATATATGTATATATATACACGTTAATATGCATATAATTGTATAGATGAATCTTAGACTAATTAGATGTCTTTATTGATATTATATCATGACTGTAACATAGACGGAAGTGAAATATTAGCTTTATAAGAATTTACATAGTTAGTATTAAATAAATGAGAGATGGTGTATTTGTAAGAGAATGTAATTGCTTGGAATATTTTATTTGTAAGATTGCAATTCCTATCATGCTATCCACGTAGACTCTGAAATCTAGTGATACTTGAGTAGTGGTTGAATCAAATGAATGATTTATAAGTTGGTTATGGTGGGAAGTTTTTTTAATTGGTTATGGCTATAGTGTGATGAATGTTGGAGTTTTCCAGAGGCTTGGATGGTTTATTATCTTCATGGAAATGTTGATCATTTTGATTTATTGTCTATATAAGTTGGGCGTTAGTCTTGCACCATGCATTCAACTATGCTATTGGTTTTACTTTTAAAAATGATAGCAGGTTGAAATTGTGCATCACCATGTGATTTTCCTTGAGTTTTTTGTCATGCATGTGGCCCTATTTTTAGTTTCAGTGGCTTTTTTTAGTGGTCAATATGGGAGTGGCTTCCAATGGGGGCCCGTGCACAAAGGGGCACCTAGATAACCCATGTGGAAGTTTTCTTAACAAGTGAAAACATAAATCAAACTAGGGGGAATTGGTAGTGAAAACATTAACAAGATAAGTTTATACCTCACTCAGGCTCAAGTGCTCATTTAGGCTTGAGGTGAGATGGGAAGGCCTGGAATGGAAATCAACTACCTCATCTCCACAAGAGATAAGTTTATTCTGCATAGTTGGAATGAGGGTCTAGAGATCGGTAGAGGCTACTAGGATAACCCAGGATGGGGGCTAGGGCCTAGGAAGATCTACCTAGATAACCTATGACTGACTATGTGATGGAACTTCCCCTATGACATCCATGAGTCCCCTTGGTTATTGTCTTACCTTGGATATGTATGCGCCTCTAGAAGCTTAGTCACTATTGGTTGTTGATGCTGTTCCTCTTGATCTTGTGAGTTATGTCAGCTTTGTGATGTCTTAGTCCTTGTCTATTAGTTTTGGTGGGGCCCATGTTACCTACTAGCATGGGGGGTGAACCTATGGGTTCACATGGTTGGGTGGAATGTGTTACGTTATCCGTTGGGTTCCCTTTCTTGTACATGTTGTGGTGACTTCACTTGATCCATTGACTTTTGCACTGCATCTACTCTTGGGATTTATGATCTTAGTACTTGTAATTGTTTTGTATCTTATCATGTGTTATGTATCATGTTGTTGAGTACTCCTCACATGTAACGAGGATGTATTATTGTACCAAATGTAAATTGTAAAGTTGAAATAGATGTATCTCATGTATGTGAAGAATTATGTAATCAATGATATTGTACATATTAATTGAAATGAATATAATCAATTATTCTTTTATGTTTATAGTTTGGTTGTATCTCATGGTTCATTTGATTAAATGTGATGGTTAATGATGATTAGAATTTGGTTATTACTAAGGTATACGGTCTTTGTAAATTTGGTTAATCAAAAATTAGTAATGCAGTCGTGCACCCTAGAGGATGTAGGATAGTAATTATGATAATGTTCAATTCCAATCATGCAACATTTCAAAAAAAAATTGTTCATTTTCAGTTGTTTAGGTTTCGTCCTCTAGGGTTCTCAGCAGGGCATTACACAAAAGCATGGTATGGGTAAACATCTTAGAGAATAAGAAGTGGAAATTGATTTGGAAGAATAAATTATTTATGCCTTAGAAGATCTTGATATTTTGAGAGGTGAAGCTAAAGGACTGAAAAGGAGAATAAGAAGTTGTGTAAAGAACTTGAAGAATCTAATTAGATAGTAGTAAGTTTGAAACTTCAAGTGGAGGAATCCAAAAAAAATGGAAGAGGTGATGAAATCCAAAGTGAGATCTGAAATAGATAGATGCATGAAGGTTGAGGTAGAAGTAGTTTCCTTAAGAAAGGATTTAGAGAAAGATAAAGAGAAAGTTGAAAAAAGGCTGAAGCTAAAAGGTGGATGAGAAATTTTGGATGAGCTATTGAGCACTTAGAAACCCTATAACAAAGGGAAATCCAGTTTAGGGATGGAGAAAGGAAAGAGCTCCTTTGTTAATGAGTCAGCAAAAATTTATGAAAGATTTATAGTAGAAGAAAATTCAAGCTCAAATAGTGAGAAGTCATGTAAAGAAGTTGTTGATGGAGAAGAGAAGAAGTTTGTTGAGTTGAATAAATTAGATAAAGTAAACAAACTAGTAACAAACAAGAGGAATATCCAATCAATTCATGATAAACAAAGGAAAAAGTAGAACGTGACAAGAATGGATGTTGATGGATTTACTAAAGTACATGACTCAAGGAGGCCAAGACAAAGAAGACCTCCTCATCTGATTCAAGGAAATGTTATGACCAAGTATTTTTTATAATTTCAGGGATACTGTTATACATGTAATCAATTTGGTCATAGGGCTAGAGAATGTAGAGTCATTCTTACGGGAAGTAAAAATTACTTAAGAAAAAATCCATTTTCTCCCTTAGTTGATATGAATGTAATCTGCTACAACTGCAAAAAATTTGGTCATATAGCTAGAAATTGTAGAATAAAGTTTATAAGACCAAATTTTCAATCAGATAAGAAGAACACAAACCCAAAAATGGAAAAGGAATCTAAGGTTCCTAAGGAAGAGGGAGAGAGGATTGAAAAGAAACCTAAGAAATTCTGGTAAGAAAATGAGCAGAGCTCTACTTAGTCTATGACTGTCCAAATTGAATTGCATGCAAAGAAATAAAGTTTGTGGGTAATTTATAGTGGTTGCTCCAAGCATTTGACGAGATAAAATCAAATTCATTGAGCTCAAGAAGTGTTAAGAAGGATCAACAAGCTTAGGAGATAACACTATTGTAAAAAAATGTGGTAAAGGAATCTTGAGCCTTGATGAAAAGAATAAGACAAAAGATGTCCTTTATGTTGAAGGATTGAAACATAACCTTCTAATTGTTAGCTAGCTATGTGATAATGGCTACAAAGTTACATTTGATTCTGAAGGCTACAAGATAAGAAAGAATGGTAAAACAATTGTACAATGAGTTAGGAATGATAGTAATCTCTACAACCTTTGTGAAGTAAATGGTCAAAATTGTCTAATAAGTCAAATAGATGAGAGTTGGCTATGGCATAGAAGATTGGGGCATGTCAATTTTGACAATTTGGTCAAAATAAGTTCAAGAGGGATAGTAAGAAACCTACCAAAAATAACCAAGCCTACAAACACTACCTATAAAGGATGCCAACAAGGAAATCAAACAAGAGCTAAGTTTCCAACAAAGGATTATTCAAGCACAAAAACCTTGCAAATAGTTCATACTAATCTACGTGGTCCCATGAGGACAAGAGGGATGGAAGGTGAAAGGTATTTCATGCTACTAATTGATGATTATACTAATTGAGAAGTTTAACATATTCAAGAATCTTGTTGAAAAGGAAACCAAAAGGACAATCAAGTGCTTAAGATTAGATAGAAGAGGAGAATTCACATCAAGTTAATTCAATAAGTATTGTGAAGACCCTAGAATTAAGAGGCAATATTCTACACCAAGAACTTCACAACAAAATGTAATAGAGAGAAGAAACAAAATAGTTAAAGATATGGCAAGAGAAATGTTGAGTGAGGCTAATTTGATAGAAATTTTCTAGAAGGAATCAGTTCACACTACAGTATGCATTTAGAACAAATATCTTTTAAGAGAGAATAGTAGGAAGACTCCATATGAACTATGGTATGGCAGACCTGCATCTATCAAGTATTTCAAAGTTTTTGGTAGCAAATGCTATATGAAAAAGGAAGATGAAAGTTTGGGGAGTTTTGATTTGAGATGTGATGAAGGCATATTTTTAGGATACTCCACTCAAATAAAAGCTTACAAATGTTACAAGAGGCTACAAAAGATGGTGGAAACCATCAATTTCAAGATTGATGAGGATGTAAATTGTAAGGAAATCTAGGATCACATCTTAAGAAAACTCCATGCAGTAGTGCCTTCGGTAACTTTCAATTTTCAATTAGGTTGCCTCAAAGACACAAACAACTATGTCCAAATGCGGAACAGACATAATTCATTTCCTACATTGATCCATCTGAGAGAAACACATGTAAATTCAATAGAAAGCATTAATAGATTCTACTACACAAACTAGCAGACATGAAAGATGAAACAGAAAACTAGAACAAAAAGATTTACGTGGGGAAAATCCTTTCAGATAAAAAACCCCACAATCCAAAGATCAAGCCATTGTATTATTCAGCAACAGAAATGGTTCCAATACAAATTCAGGCTCATAGACTCTTCATAGATTCATCTTGTTCATTCTGGATACAACTAGTAACATACTATCCCTAAGAGATCAAACATGGCATTCATGATTAGGAGAGATTCCAACAGCATAACTCTGCCTCTCTCACTCTCTGCCTTGGCCTCATGGCTTCGGCCTATCAACCAGCCACTCGGCCTTTTTCTATCGATCTCTCTTTGGCTCTCAGCTCTTCAGCATCAACCTGAGAACATCCAATGCATACCTATATACATTTGTTCTCTGCAAGCTCTATAGAGTCATTCTTTTCCAACTGTCGGATCATAACTCACTAGTCATCTAGCCCAGCATCCTCTGATGTTTCCACTTCCTTGTGCTTTAGTTTTCCACACAAAAATGGTTCAGCAAATGGTTCACTTCTGCTTTCTTGGATTGGTCCACATCGCACCATGCTAGACATCCTTCACTTGGTCAACATCGATCAACTTGTGTCGCATGTCGGTGAGACCCTAGAAGTGTCTCCTCGATGCCACAAGACCTCATTACATGTTGCTGCCAAGAGTCGTCTCCATCGGCAAGAGGTTCCACTGAGCTCATAAGTCATACCGAAACCCATTGTATTCTTATCGGCATCCATCTATTAGCAAGAGTCACCTTATCGGCATGATCGACGAGACCTCTCACCGACCTCCAGTTGAACTCATCCGCCAACGCTATCGCCAAGACATTCAACTGTCACCAAGAGGTTTCACCGAGGTCTTCAAGTCACATAGATGTGAATGTTCTCATTGGAAAGACTATCGTCTTTCGTTGAGACCTCACACCGAGCTTCATGTTATATCAAACACTCACCAGTCACCAAGAGTCATAGCGACAACAGAATTCACATCAGTAAGACAATTGCTCTTCGCCAAGATATCACCTCGCAGGTTCCAAGTCACCTCGATTCAAACTTGTCGGCTAGACTTACTACTTTCGCCGAGACTTCATATCGAAGCCTTTAAGTCATATCGATGTGTTCCACTATTGGTGAGAGAATCAACCTTCAGCAAGACTTCTTACCGAGGCTCCCATGTTATCTCGAAACAACTATTCACCAAGAGTCACATCAAAGACATCTGATAATCGGCAAGACATTTGTCTTTCACTGAGACTTCATACCGATTGCCTTATGTTATACCGATGACCCCTAACACTATTGGTGAGACTTTCCACATTCACCAAGACTTCATATCAAAGCCTTATGTGTTACACCGAAGTCTCCAAATGTATACCCGTCGGTGAGACACATCACTATCGGTAAGACTTCTTACCAATCACCCAAGGGTTTCCCCAAAAGCTCCAACACTGTCGCCGAGACATGTTACTTTTGGTAAGACTTCTCACTGAGCCAGCATAGGCTACTTCGATGACTTCAATGCGTATCCTTGTCGGCAATACCTTCCAATGTCGTTGGGACTTCTTCACGAGTGTAGAAGTTACTCTAAAGCCCCCAGTCGCTATGAGTCTCATCGATGCCCGATTGAATGGCCTGTTGGCTAGAGTTCTCCACATGATGAGAAGTTACAACGATGGCCATAAGTCACAATGATAGATTCCTTCGGCAAGACAAAATCATTGTCTTGGTGACATGAGCAAAACATAAGGTAAACTGCCAGTCGGCCAGACAAAAGGAATGTCACAGTGAGTATGCTTTCTCAGAGGTTTCAGCCTATGAGATTTAGGCATATATTCCAACATAAATCAAATTAAGCCTAGTAGAACCAACCTTGATATTGAATAAGAAAATGAAGAAGAGGTTGTTGTTGATGAAGAAAATGAGGAGGAGGTAGTTGAACTAGAGGTTGAATGAGCACCTACAAAATATGTGCAGAAGGATGATCTAATAGATAAATAATAGGTGACCAAAATGATGGAGTTCTAACTAGGAGAAAGCTTGAAAAAATAAAGGAACAAGTAAACTTTTCTCTCTTGTCACAGATTGAATCGAAAAGCTTCTTTGAAGCAAGTAAGGATGAGAGTTGGATAAAATCCATGGAAGAAGAATTAAATTAGATTGAGAAGAATAAAACATAGTAACTGGTTCCTAGGCACCCAATCAAAAATTTTATTGGCAAAAAATGGGTGTTTAGAAACAAGCTAAATGAAGATAGAGTTGTGAGGAATAAGGAAAAATTAGTGTGCAAGGGGTATGCATAAATTGAAGGCATTTATTTTGAGGAAACATTTGCACCTGTGGAAAGATTAGAAGCAATAAGAATGCTTTTTGCATTTTTAGTGTATAAAGGACTTAAGGTATATCAGATTGATGTTAAATCTGCATTCTTGAACGAAAACCTAGAAGAAGAAGTTTACATTGAACAACCAAAAGGATTTCAGCTATCAAAAGATGATGATTATGTGTGCAGATCAAGGAAAGCATTGTGTGGTCTCAAGAAAGCACCAAGGGCATGGTATTCCAAGTTATACCAGTACCTACAACAACAATGATTCAAAAAGGAATGTGGAAATAGTAACTTGTACTTCAAATTAGAAGGTGAGCACATGATTATTTTTGTTGTATATGTAGATGACATAATTTTTGGAGGTAGCAATGATAAAATGTGTAAAATATTTGTTATGCATATGCATGATGAATTTGAGATGTCCATGTTAGGGGAGTTGTCAATTCTCCTTGGCTTACAAATTGTACAAATTGATAATGGGATATTCATATCTCAAAATAAGTATGCTAAGGAAATGATAAGAAGTTTGGCGTGGAAGATAGTAAACTAGTTAGTACCCCAATGATAACTGGCTGTAAATTGTGTAAATCGGATGAGTCACATGAGGAAAATCAAACTATGTATAGGTCAATGATAGGAAGCTTGCTATATTTAACTACATTAAGGCCAGATATTATGCAAGTAGTATGTTTGGTTGCAAGGTTTTAGGCTACACCAAAAGAGTCTCATGTCAACATTGTAAAAAGAATATTAAGATACATCAAAAGTACTCAAGTGTGATTGTTCAAGGGATTGGTATCTCCTTAGAGTTGGTGCCCTTAAAATTTGTAATAGAGGGTTTCCTTGTGAGGCTAGATTAGGACAATAGATCCTAGTAACATTTTCTCACTGTGGTTTTCCCATCCTAGGTTTTCCACGTACATCTTGTGTTATGGGAAGTTAGTTTGTGTGCTTTTTTAAAGTTTCTCTATTTCATGTATCATCTACACTAAGTGTTTAATGAATTAGTCTACTCCAAAGGTTAAAAAGTTAAAATTTTAATATCTATTGATTCACCCCCCTCTCAGTAGATTGTTGTGCTCCAACAAGATTTATGAAGGATCATCACGTCAGAGGGATAGGTGGTGGCTGACTTATCACCTCCATCCATTGCACATACTTTTGGGATTCCTTCTTTTTAGAGATAGAGGTATGTGAAAGGGAGTATTCCCTCAATGTTTGGAAGATAAATCTCTTGGTTTGTGCTTAGGTGATAAATAAGAAATGGATGTAGACCCCTCAGTCTAGTGTAGGAAAACTTCCCAAAAAACTATACAGGATTGATTTTGTAGAGGAATAATATGACTTCGTAACATTGTTGAGTAGGATCACTTGACTCCCCACTTCTAGTGTATTCGAGGAATGGATGTGGTATTTCATTGAGGAAATTTTGAGGGGAGAAACCAAGTTCCACTAAGAGAAACTTATCAGTGACAATATCCATGCATAGTATGTTTTAGTAAAGAAGGCCTTAGAGTTTTACATCACCTCCTATGTTTTCTATGTGTTGGTAGTAAAATTTCCATATATAGAGGCTTGGCATGCAAAGGAAATCTAGGGATAGGTAATTGCAATACAAGAACTTCAAGATAAACTACAAGAGGTAAATGATGCTTTTTATTATGTAAATTCTTAGATCATTATCAAATGAATTTAGAAATAGGATGCCATATTGTGCTAAATCAATGGTGAAGAACTTTGGCTATTGGTTTATCCAATTTCCTAAGTTCACGTGCTTTAGAATTGAGGGCTTCTATGGAACCCCATATAGATTTCTGAGGTATTCAACTGAAAAGATGGTCCTATTAGAACTCACACAATAATTGTGTACTTCACACCAATTGTTATAGTCAAAGCATAGAGTTGAGGTGCCTTACACCATGACTCTAGGAAGGGGAATGTATGCATGCCTAGTGGAAGTCTCAACTGAGAACTCTGATAAGAAAATTTAGGAATATGGAATTTTTTCCATACTACCAGAGGAACTGTTGACCTGTGGGGTAAGCTAAAAAAGAAGGTTGGAAGGAAACACATGAATAAGCCACATATGGAGGACTTATAGGATACTTATGAGAATGACCATGAGGTCAAGAAAAGACTCTATATGAGGATGTCCTTGGAGTTCATAAGAACTCTGGATATACATATTGTTCTTGATCAGGTAGAGGAGGATGATAATAGGTTGGACGAAGTAGTATCTAATAAAATAGCTAAAGTCTCACTACCACTAATTGATTGGACTGAGGAGGAGGAGACCGAAATTGATGTTGTCACCCATATAGTGCTACAAAGGATGAAGAAGTGGCTCGATGATCAAATTTCCCAATTGTAACAACAAGGAGTAGAGATTAATTTTGGTGAATTGGAGTGAGAAAAATCTCAAGTAAGTGATGTAGAAGGAATGATAGAAGACAAGGCCGAGGTAGGATGATCAAGTAAGGATGTGATATCTCCTCCTACTACTCACTCCTGAAAAAGGAAAGATACATCTGAGAGGTAGCCCATAGAGAGAGAAAGGTTGTGGAGGGATGAAGGCCTTCCCTAAAGAAGGCTAAGAAATGTGTAACTTTAATCATGGAGAATATCAAGGAGGAACCTTCTCCTCCCGAGGAGAACACTTGAAAAAGAAATCACCCATTCATCCATCCTTGTCATCGCCATCCACTACACCACTCTCATCAACTTTTTCTCCACTCCCACCACTCATATCTTCTCCACCTACCATGGAAATCTCTATCCACCTTTCATCCAATGTTCTGACCACCTTTGTGATTATGGTTGAATCTTCTTCATCTACATGATCATCTTTCTCTTCCTTCTTGCTTCCACCTTCCCAACCTATCTTCTCTACACTACCACATACTCTTTCCTCTATCTCACCTTTACCAAATGCCTTGAAAACATTCCCAATGGATTTCAAATACTCTATTATCCCAAGATGCTAGACTACTTATGCCCTAGGTTGCTTCTCCTCTTCTTCCTCCTCTTCCTCCCTTGGAAGTACCCAAAATGGAGAATAGGGAGAGAATTTGGGAGGAGATGAAATAAAAAGAAAGAAGAAGCTTGATGAGGTAGTCAATGTTGGTGACGATTCTATGACTCCTAAACATGAGGAGTACTTCAAAGAGCCAAAAGAAGGGCTAAAAATCGTGGAGCTCAATGAAGAATCTTCTTATGATGATGAGGAACAAACTCCAAAGGGAGGTGAACTGAGCAAGGCTTTTTTAGGAATAGTTGCATAAGGAAATCCTTGAGGAAGATAAATCACAAGAACATCAGGAGGAGGAAAGGATCCAAGAATAAGAAGAAGAAGAAGAGGAAGAAGAAAGAGAGAAAGGAGGAGAAAGGAAATCAGATATTGATTCTTCTCATACTAAGAAGGTAAGAGAAGAGCACATTAGGGAGGAAAAGCTAATAGAGGATTCCCCCAAGGATGAAATCAAGATGCAACAAGAAAAAAAATAGGATAAGGTGCAGAAGCATGAGGTCAACACTACATCCTCCATAGAGAAAAGACAAGCTCCTTATTGGTTAGAGAACCAAATCAAGGATAAAGAGTCAATGATATGTGATCTGAGGGCTTATTTTGAAGCTATTATGGCATAGACATGATATCATCCCAAAGAAAGGAAGAAAGTGAAGGTACGATTGCACATCGTGATTGATATTTTAAGCTCTCACATGGTGCATGTGGCTGCTTTAATAGTTGACAAAGATGTTTCCACCATTCTAGCTTCTAAGTAGTGGGTCACCTCTATCAACATTGGGCTAGACACTAGAATGAAAAAAATTAATGAGTTCCAAAGGTCCATATCTAATATTTTGAATCAAATGGATAAGGACCAATCCACTAAGAAAGAATTGAAATCACAAGTGGTATAATTGGCTGTTTTGATTTAGCAGCTAGTTACTTACAATGAGGAGGTATCTGTCGAGGCTCCCGCCCCCACAATTTTGTCTAAGAAAGAAGTGAGCAAAGTAGAACACATGGGAAGCTGGAAAAAGTACACCTTTGATTGGATTGTCCATGTTGTTGCCACTAGAGATAAACTTGTAGACATTGGGGTAGAGATGCATAACCACTTCCTATTTTTGAGAATAGAAGTTGACAAGGTGATTGAGGAGTGTAAGGCCTTTCCAAGATATCACGATCTCACTTGTCCAAAGCTACATGCAATCAAAAAAATTTATATAGAAATTTTGGTTAAAGAATATATTTTGACTAAGGATAAGCTAAATGAGCCTGAAGTATGGTTATTTTCCATAAAATTTTGTAAAGAGGTCCTTTCCAAAGTGCTTCTTGAACTACAGGAAATCACTGAAAGAATTAATGATTTGTTGTCAGAATGTGATTTAATTTTTGAACTTCCCGCCAAAGCACAAATTTTTGAGAAAAATTTAGATACCAAAGCTATCAAGTAGGGTTGGAGGAATACGATACAAAAAGGAGCTACAAATAGTTTAGATGGGGATTTATTATATTTTTTTTGCACGAGCATTTATAATGTCTACACAATTGATCCAACAAAGATACTCATGTGAAAACTTATATGCAAAGATGATGGAGGAATATAAACTAATCAAATTAAAGATCAACAAAGCTCAACTTCCCTCTCAAAAATAAGTTTCTAAAGCCTTAATTAATTTTATTACATATGATGTAAAAGAAAAGAAAGCTAGAAATAATTTAATAAAAGATAAATATTTGTAATTTCTAGATACAAGATGAAAGTTATTACCTCAAAGTGTGTGAACCCAGTTTCATGGATTTTGTAGAATATTTCTTCAATATAAAATAAGATATTGATATTTTACATTCTACTAGGTTCACATGTGAATATAAAATCATATTTTATATTGAGGAAAATTGTAAATACATTGTATTCAAAAACCTAAGGGAATATTAAATCTAGGCTCTTGAATAGGATTTAACCTTGGCTATTGATTTGTAATGTAAAATCTATAAATAGAAGCATCCTCTAATTTGCAAGGGGTTGATAAGAATTGTTGTAAAAAGGTATCTTGAAGAAATACAAGTGAATTCATTGAATTTTTGGTGATTTCCTTGTGTTCTTTGAATGCATGTATGATTCTATCTTCTAGTTTTCATTTCAGCATAGTTAGTTTATGTTCAGTTTCAATAATTGTAAACTGTTAAGATATCTTAATAAACTTCCTACTCATACCTTTTGTAATTTTATGATTGTAAGTTACTTTTCAAGGTTAGTCTAAGATAATTTCATGTACTCAAGTTCAACTATGCATGTTTATTCATTGATATATGAATGTTACAGTCTAAAAACTTGAAGATTATCTTTGAAGATTACACTTGTTCTATGGAACTGTAGTTTAATATTGGTTAAGCAGAGCTAAGTTTTGGGATTATGTCTATATGAAGTATCAACCATTGTTGTAGTTGTTCTTAGGTTTCAGATTTAAGATCTCTCTTAAACCCTTAACCTTTTGATATTTCTTTATAAATTTGTGTTAGAGTAGGATTCCAACATCACTCAAACTACAATATTTGATGGTAAAAGGTAGTTTTCAAAATTCTGTTTTGAAATCATAGCAAGGGTTTTAACCAATCCTTAGACTTCTTGAAATGTCATTATAGTCCTATAAGCTTTCAGCCTTTGTCACCATAAATGCCCCTCATGATCACCAACAAATCACATCACTATTGACTTGTTTTATACATTTTCAAGATTTGACATTCTAAAACTTGGCATCATTTTTTGAATTTTTTTGAAGAGTCACCTTTCAAGAGAGATACAAAACTAGTGTTTTATTTGTGTTGTGCAGTGTAAAAAAATTCATCAACAAATACATTTTTATGTAGAGTTTGTTGAGCTGGGCCAGCTTGTTTGCAAAGAAAAAGTGCAATCATATGTAGAACATCACTCCCCTAAAACTCAAGAAGAATCTAGAGAAGATGAACCCAAACAAGAACCCTCAATGGAAGCTCCTTTGTAGAGTTGAAACCCACATGCTAGAGTTTGATAAAGAGACCAAATTGATTATAGAAATAAGGGACACCTTTAAAATCCCTATTTATATCAACCACACATGAAAACACAACTAGAAAGTAGTTGTTGGAAGCCAACAAAAACTCCATATCACCTTTTGGGTTCCACATCCATCAGGCTCAGGATTGAAGAGCAGGAAGAGAAAGATGAAGACCCATAAATTTGCAAATAAGAGTACAATTTCTCTAGTAATCAATATCATCTGCAACTGACTCTAGTTGAATCACCAACACAGCTCAATCTTGGCTTCTCTCCAAACACCCATTCAATTTCTTGATTTTGGGTAGGTATTTCACAAATGAAGAGCCCTCCCTTGTAGAATAATTGTTCAAGTGCACCATATCCTTTACATGTAAATATGGATGTTGAAAAGCTGAATCCATTCCACAAAACCACCTCCCACAAGAAACCCCATGCCACCAAGAAAACAAAAAACCAAAGGACCAAGAGAATAAAAGCAAAGAAAGAGCTCACCCTACTCCAAAACACTACAACATACATTAAAATTATAGCCAGAAGAAGATAAGGGAACTTCACAGGACAAAGAGAACGCCCCACACAATCCAAAGAAGGAAAATTAATGAAAATTTAGAAAAGGTAGTACAGAATAAACCCCAATGCTTCCAAGAAAAATTCTTCCAAGCACAAACACCCCCTAGCAAAAACACCCCACAATCCCCCCACACACATTGCACAACCAAAACTCCAACCATTACATAGAAAAAGTGACATGCATGAGCAAAAACCAACCATGGCCACACCCTATCATAGTTGCACACCTATACTCCTCTCATCTGCCCTCAAAGCCATCGAGTTCAATCCCCCATTCTCTCTCTAAATTTTAATTTAGATTTTAAGTTTTAAATTTATTTTATTATATAAATTGAAATAAAAATTAAAAAAAAATTATTCTACAATAATTAAAATTTTAATAAGACAATTAATTTTAAATTAAATTAATTATTTTTTGTAATTTTGTAAGAAGACATAAATATATGGTGGCGCTTAGTTTATCTCAGGCATAATAGTTATTTGTGTGGAGTGACCTTGGCTCCATATCTACGGTGGTGATTTGACTTTCCCATATGCGGGTGATCTGAAGGGTGTTCGTTTGATTATGCCAAGGGATACAAAGCCCCAGGATTGATCTCCTAATATCCCTTCCAATTTTAATGAGAATGTGGAGGTTTCAAAATCATTCCAGGATGTGGTTGTGGGAGATAGGAAAAAAATTTCGCAAGGAGCCAAATTCAACATTGGAGAAGTTGCTAGCATGCAGGATAATGGGGAGTATGATCAAGGTAAGCATGCCTTAGATTTCCAGTTGAAAGTTGTTCTTGTTCCTAACAAAACCCTCGATGAGGCTATTGAAAAGGAAGATGCTAGATTGATTAACACGCAAATTTTCTTTGCAGTTCTCGACCCTAATAGGGTTTCGGTTAGAAAATATATGGAGGAATGGTTTAATCATGTTAGGGAAATAAAATTAGGTCTGCAATTTTATTATTGTTGAATGATTCAAAAAGGATTATTTGTTGTTTTTTTCAATAATCAAAAATCCCAAATGGAAGTAATCTCTAAACAATTTTGGAATGTTGGTAATGTGGTTTTTCGTGCTCTGGCATGGAATATGGAGGCTATGGAAGATGAAGTGTTGGCCATCTTAATCCCGCGGTGGATAATTATAAAACGGGTGTTGCCTTTCCTCTAGAAATTTTCCCTGCTTCTGCTTGAGCCCTATGGTTCTATTTTGAAGGTTGATGATACCAAATCCCCACTTCCCCATTCTGATGCTCGAGTTTTGGTGTCATTATTGTTGGGTTTGGATTTAATATAGGTGTTAAAGATTAAATTAAAGTCTAGAAATATGAAATGTGAAATTGAATTATTGGGTGGGTTGAATGCATGTTATCTTTGCAAACATGAGTGCCATATCTGAAGGAATTTCCCTTTAATTAAAAATAGAACCAATAATAAGACCAACCTAGGTGGAGGTGGTCAAAATAAAATGCAGTCCTTTAGCTTTTAAGGGTGGAATGGTAGAGATGTAAATAATGGGGTGGGTAATGAGGGTCATAACCCTACCCTACAGGAGCTTGATGACAAATATGCCCCCGCTAATTCTAAAACCAACACTAATAAGAAAAATAACCCTTCGTGAATGGAGAGTGTAGAGACAAACAAGAGAAATAATAGTGCCTTAGGAGTGGAAGAAAGCTTTTCCTCTCTCTTAAATGAATTAGACAACATAATAAAAGAACAGGATGATACTCATAAGGGTGGAATAGAAGATACTGACATAGAACTTATAAAAAATTATGATCAAATGAAAAATATTCCAAAGTTAAATGCTCAACAGTTGACACTTATGAAGTTAAGACAACCAAAATAAATCCAAGATATTAATCCCAACCTAGATAAGGAAATATACACCTTTAATTCTAAATATTTTAAAGAAAATCAATTGGTGGAATCCCAGATAGAGTCTGGTGCCTTCAAATTTAGAGATGAATTTCCCCTTCAGTCTCTAGAAGATGGGAAACTGATTCTAGTCAGGAGTGGCTTCCCTTCTCTGCAGACCCTCACTCAAGATGATATTCCCATTGCACACCCCAATTTTGATCTAGGAACTACCTGTCTGGATCATGTTGATGGTGAATTGGATAAGTCTGGTTCTTTCAATACTATTTTTGTTGTAGTTGGAAACATAAGGTTGATTAAATTATGTTTCCTAAATTGGGAATGGATCCTATTAACCCCCTGAGTGGAGTGGTTAGTTAAAATAGGTTTGCTTCACCATCAAGAATGGAATTTGTAGATGAGCATGGATTACTTTCTACTAAGGATACCTATGAAGGTGAGGATAATCACATGGAGGTTGTTGTGAAAAAACCTCAGAGATACAAAAAAAAGAAGGGGTTGGAGACTGGTAAACCCTTCCAAGATAAAGACTTAAATCAGCACCAAAAGGACAAGAGGAAAAAGTTGAGTGGAATTTTCCCCCCCAATGCTAAGAGAATGGAATCTGAAACTAGACTACCTAAATGTTTTGACAATTTTAAGAGTGATAAAGGATCTACCCCAAGTGAACAATCATAATGGAGTTAAACTATATTTCCTAGAATGTTAAGGGCTTGGAGTCCCCTAACAAAAAACATATTGTAAGGAGATTTCTAATGCAAAAGAAGGATATTGACTTTGTTCTATTGCAGGAGGTCAAGGCCACTGGCTTTACCTTAGATACCAGTCTAAGTCATTTGGAAAGAGGCATCACAATTTGTAACAAAACATGAGAGGGGGAAAGGGGTTGTGGTGATCTTATTAGCTAACAAGTGGGCCCAATTTGTTGATGGCTATGAGGTCTCTCCTTGCAATTAAGCAGTCTGGCTAATAATCAAGAAAGAAGACATCTTTTTGGTTTTTGTGTTGTGTATTCTCCTAATGATTAAAATGAGATGATCTGGCCCTGGAATTGGATGAATATTTTGCAAGACATTTTGTGGATTGTTAGTGGATATTTCAATTTTGTTGAGAGAGAAGAAGGTAAATGGGGAGGGTCTAGATTTGAGTGGAAGGGGAATGAAAGATTTTATTAGAAAAATATGAGATCCAAACTCAAGTTAGAAGACCCCATTGAAGGGAAAAATAAGGATTCTAAGACCATTTGGTTTACATGGTGTAATTCCCAGCAAGGTGGTTGAGTAATTTATTCCAAACTTGATAGGTTCTATTTCAATAGTTCCTTTTTGTTGACTTCTCTAGTGAATCCTGGGTGTAGGGTTGAAGTTTCTCTTTTTTCCCTCTCTGATCATCACCTGATAAGAACTAAATTTTGTCTTAAACAGGGTGCCCCTAAGACTACCAAAGGAAATGGTAGTTTCTATCTTAACACTACTCTTCTCAAGGACATTGATTGCAAAAAATGCCATTTTTTGTTTAAGACAAATTAATAAATGGATGTACCAAAATCTCTCTCATAGGGATAGATGGAACCTGAATACTAAAGGTTGGAAAACCTTTTTCCAGACCATTGGAAAAAAGAAATCCAAGGACCACCGAAAGGAGGAGTCCCTCCATCAAGAAAAACTCCTATAAGTAGAGGTAGAGTTTCAATTGAACCCTACAGATGAAGATCTCACAAACAGGGTGACTTTGGCCAAGTGCTCCCTTAGGAAACTACAAAATTCCAAAGTTAGAGGCCTAAGGGTTAGAGAAAAAATGAATTAGCTTGAAAATGGAGATAAAGGCACTAAGTTATTTTTTAGATATATAAAAGAGAAACAAACCAGAGAGAAAATTGATCGGCTTACTATCAATGATGCCACTATAAGCAATCTAGAGGAAATGAGGACTCAATTTTTCCTTTTTATAAAATTCTCTTCTCCTCTGATGGTGAGACTGATGTCAATCTCTAGGAAAGGAAGTATATTGAAAAGATTATACCTAAAAAGGTGAATTCAGAGATGGTTGATGAACTTGGAAAGGATGTCATTGTGCAAGAAGTTAGAAGGGATAGCCTCTCTTAAAAATGATAAATCTCCAGGAGTTGATGGCCTCCTTGCAGAGTTCTATAAATCCTTTTTGGACTGGGTTAGTGATGATCTTCTCCTTGTATATAAGGAATCTTTTGAGAATGGAACTCTTGGTAGACAAGTTAACAAAGGGTTGATCAAACTAATTCCTAAGGAAGGAGACAAACCCTGCTAAAAAATTAGAGACCTATAACATTGCTTAATGTCTTATACAAAATTCTTGCTAAGATTCTGGCTAACAGAGTGGCTCTTATTCTCCCTTCAATCATTAACTCTACTTAGACTAGATTTATAAAAGGGATATACATTCTTGAAAACTTGATCACTAGTTAGGAGGCCTTGAACTGGGCAAAACTTACTAGCCAGAATGTTGCAATGCTGCTATTAGATTTTGAAAAAGCCTATGATAGAATTGAGTGGGGTTTTGTACTATTAATGCTAAAAGCCTTTGGATTTCTTGATTCTTTTTTTCATATTGTCAGAACTCTTTTTTGTGATGCCACTGCTCAAGTTGAAGTAAATGGAGTTCCATCTTAGGAAATTTTACTTGAAAGGTCTATAATACAAGGGTGTCCTCTTTTTCGGCTCTCTTTGTAATTGATTTAGATGCCTTGCATTATGTGCAAAAGGAAAACTCGTCCATTTCAAGAATCAGAGGTGTTAGACTACCTGATGAAAATGATCTCCTTAACCTCCAATTTGAAAATGATACATCAATTCTTTTGTGCTTGGAAGAAGCCAACTTATAAAATTTATTAGGTAAGTTGGATGTTTTTTTGTCTTGCCTTAAGATCCAAAATTTCCCCCTCTAAATCTCATCTCTTGGGTTGGACAGAGGTGGCTCCTAACTAGATCAGTAAATATGGTCTCCAATGGGGGGGCCCACACAAGATTGTGAGATATCTTGGCATTCCATTCACAGTAGATCCTAATATCAAGGAAATATGGCATTGGGTTAGAGATAAGATTGAAAGGAAGGTTTCCAAGTGGAATAGGTAGTTTTTATCATTGGCAAGGAGAATTCAAATCTGCCAAAAGACACTATCCTCTTATAGTATCTACTTTGCTTTAGTGTGGTTTTTCAATTCTTATCAAATTAATGAAATTCAAAAAAAGATAAGGGATTTTCTTTGGTCTGATGGTAAAGGAAAAAGGAAGCAACACTCGATAATGTGGGAGTGGTGTATAGTGGAGAAAGCTAAAGGAGGTTTGGGATTAAAAGATCTTAGATTACAGGGTATTGCATTGGCTACAAAATGGGTTCTTGGTGCTCTTGAAGGTGATGAGCCCTAGGAAGTGTTGGTTAGACAAAATCTTATTAATGCTACTCCTAGACATGCTACCTGGAAGTCCTTACCTTTTAGTGATATCCTTAGTAAGAAGGAAACCATCCTACCTACTAGTTCTAATGACTTTAAAACTATTTGGAAGGCATGGGAAATAATGAAGAATCGGCTCACAAACTGCCACTTTACCTCAGGGGAAAATGGGACCATTCATATCAATAGATCTATTTGGTGGAATTTTGAACATAATGGGAAACCCTTGGCCTTAATTCAAGGGTTCTCTACTAAGATTTGGGCCTACAAAGGAATTTAATGTTTTAAACATATTTTGAAAGATGGCAGACTCAAAAGTTGGAATGACATGTGCTCAAAATATAATATCTTTCTTACTAATTGGAGGACTTATTTAGTTACTAGAGAAGCCTGTAACAAGATGCAATTTCTTATTAAATATAATGATGACAAAACTCAATACATGGACTTTGAGTGGGAAAAACAGTAATAATATACAAAAAACAAAAGTTAAGGATATGTATTCTATGCTCACAGAACATATTGGTCTAACAGATCATTTAAATCAGCTCTGGAAGGTTAACTGGAATAAAAATTATTGGCAATCAATTTTTTAGATTAACTGGCCCAAACAGTTAGAAGCTAAGATTGCATGTTTTAGATGGTTACTTATCTTGGAAAGGCTGCCATACAAAACCAATTTTAATGACATTGATATATGCAATATTTGTAGAACTCCTGAAATGATTAAACACATTTTTTTTACTGCATTTTTGCTAAGGAAATTTGGGAAATGTTATATGATAATAAAGATATTTGGGACACTAATAGACAGCCACTTCCTGAAAAGATTCTTTTTCAAAACTCAAAAATGGGAAAGACTGCTGCATAATTCTAGTTATGTTTTCTTCCATTATTCTTTGGTCCATCTGGAAGGCTAGAAATAAGGATAGATTTCAAGAGAAAAGGATGGTGCTTACTAAGTCTTACAGAAGACTAATATTCCACAATGTTGTCATACAGGTATATATCATTGTGGAGCTTTCCAAAGATAAATTTTGGCACTACCTTGAGAATGGACATGTTACTATTGATATTATGGAGGCTCGATATGGCATATGTGGCTGAAGGGCCATCTAGGGGTTGATGTCTTTTTGAGGGCCCTTCATGCTTTCAGGCAAGATATTATAGGTGGTAAGAGTAAGAAGGAAGATAATAGGTATCTAGTTGTGTAGCCATCCACTGATGAAGAAAATACAGTTGAAGCTCTATTGGCACTACGTAATGGAAATGATGCTCCAAGGAATCAATGATTATCTACTTCTAACACCTTCATATCCTTTTATTTTTAAATGTTTATAAGTGTTGTATAGTGCTAGTATGTACACAGTTTGACATTATA
Organism: Sequoia sempervirens; assembly: GCA_007258455.2. Lineage (NCBI taxonomy): Eukaryota > Viridiplantae > Streptophyta > Pinopsida > Cupressales > Cupressaceae > Sequoia > Sequoia sempervirens. The sequence continues at coordinate 42,426,416 of VDFB02047397.1, read as the reverse complement.
CTTTGATGTATTATTGACACTCTGCTGCAGGTCTATGTTGGCATTTTGATCCTCTAATGATGAAGCATTTTGCTAATTTTGTAATGGGCTACTATAGGTGGGGCTATTATAGTGTAATTATTTGGGTTTGGTTTTTTATAAATGGGGGAATCATATTTTGCAATTGTACAGGGGGTTGGTGATAGAACTACAGTCAGATCTAATACTCTTTTTGATCTATATCTTCTGTTCACTCTCTACTAACTATAAAAAAGACATAAATAATTAAAATAAATTTAAAACTTAAGTCTAAATTAAAAATTAAAATAGCATAAACTAAATGCAAAATCAAAATATATCAAAATAAAAATATTAGTAAAAATAATAATTTAAAAATATTAATAATAAATAATAAACTTATTAAGTTAATAAATTATTAAAGAAAAAAGTAAAACTAATTTTAAATTGACTAGAATTGAAATATTAATAAAGTTTAATTCTATTTTTTAATTCAATCTTATCAATTTCTTTTATTTCCCTTTTTAAAAAATAAAAAGTCTACTTTTAAATTTTTAAATCATTTTAAAAATGAAAATACAAAATTATGGTTGAGATTAATCCCATGGTCTTGCATATTTCTCAATTTTCAACCATTAATTTCAAAAAGCAGGTTGTCCATTTCATATAGGAAATACGCTTAGCTTAATAACTTAATTAATTTTAAACTTATAAATACTAATAAATCTTAAAAATTAATTTTTAATAAAATAGATTTGACTAACTTTATTGATCTAGGATAAATTAAACTATTTTTTTGGAAATTTGCTTTTTGTAATATAGATTCATCTATTTAAATATATGAAAATAAATATATCTTACCTATCAAATGCTTTTAAATAAATCAAACTGTACTAATATAATTTAACTATGTAAATGATAATAAATTCAACTATATTAATATCACGATGAATAAATACTAATTACTTTACAAATAAAATTTAACTATGTCAACTTCCTTTCAAAGTAAATAGACTAATCTAGTTCTAAATACATAGTGATTATTTACTATTATTGATTTAATTAATACTATTTATTTTAAAAAATTAAATTAAATTCATAATTTGAGAAACTAATTTTTTAATATAAGTTTAACTTAAACTATTAAAGTGATGTAATAAATAAATTAAACTATTTTTATTTGTATTTATAAAAAAAAATTGCACTATTCTTTTAAAAATGCTATTAAATGTTCTAAAAATTTATTTTGTAACATTTAACTATTATAAATCTATTCAATTTAAGAATTGATTAAATATATCTAATTCCTAAATATTAAAATGATATTATGTTGTAATATATCTTAACAAGTGTGACGTAGTGGCTAGTACTTGCCTTAATAGTATTGTAATTATTGTTCTTTAGATTTGATAAAAATTAAATTAAATTTTTGTTAATTATAGTGTTTTAGTATTGTTAATTAGTTACTTTAATGACCTAACTCTAAGTCTAACTCATACCCTAACTTTAATTCTACCCCTAACCCTAACCCTAACAATATATTTTAAACCATTATCTTAATCCTAAACCTATCTCTAACCCTAACTATGATCATAACACTATCATAACTATAAACCTAATTTTTATCACTAACTTTAAGATAAATAACATATTTAATAAATGTTATATTACAAATTATTATATATTAAATAAATTTTATAAATAAAATAAATATATATACTAAAAATCATTAAAAGTTAGATATTCCATTTTGGCAATGTTTCTTCTCTTATTATTAATATAAAATTGTTATATATTAAAATGATTATTTATTACAAGTTTATTTTTAATTTAATATATATATATAAAATATATTATATTAAATTAGTAGATTTGATTTGTAGTAGACACAAGTGCAACTATATCTCTTCATTCAAATCAATAATTGCTAAATATTAACAAATTGATGTTTATAGATGGTATGTTTTATTCAAAGTCCATTAATGATAAAGTATTAATGATAAAGTAAACACTTCTAGATTAAACTATGTATGCTATTTTGAGTTGATGTTTCAAACTGCACTAAATGATTCATTGTAGTAAAAGGATAATGAAGAATATGATTGTAGAATTGACCTTAAGAAGAGTTAAGTGGTGGGAGAGGGTAGGGAGGGAGGAGATTGGAAAATGAAATAAAAGTGAAAATAGGTAAAAAAATGAATAATATAGTAATATGATATAACAGAAATAAGTGGATCAAAAAAGGTTAAAGTTAAATGTCTCAAACAATGAATAAATAACTCTTAAAGTTAGATGTCTCAAACAATGAATAAATAACTTTTAATGACCTTACCCTAACCCTAACTCAATGATTCATCCTAGGAAGTGGATAATGAAGAATATGATTGTAGAAATGACCTTACGAAGAGTTAAGTGGTGAGAGAGGGTAGGAAGGGAGGAGATTAAAAGTGAAGTAAAAGTGAAAATAGGCAAAACAAAATGGTGAAGACATAACAAAAGAATGAATAATATAATAATATGATATATCCCAAATAAATGGATCAAAAAAGGTTAAAGGTTGAATGTCTCAAATGGTGAATAAATAAATCTAAGAGAATTATAAAAATGAATTATATAACAAAATGATTGAGGAATAATTACCAAAATTATTAAATGAAATGAAGGAAGATATAAAAGAAAATATACTAAAACTTAAAACAATAATAATTTAACAAAAGAGAAAAGAAAAAAGATGAGATTATATTTAAAATATAAATTAGAAAATTAAATAAATGATTCAATTAAAATAAAAAAATAGAAGATTAAAATACATTAGATTATAATATATATAACCTATAATATATATTAATATAAATAGATAAAATCATTTAATAATTTATATAATATATATTAATATATAAAAATATAGATTAAAAGAGAACCTACAAAATAAAATAACCTATCATATATATTAATATAAATTAATATATATATGGGTAGACCTTTTGACTTGGGTGATTTGGAGAAAGTGATTCATGAGATCAACTGTTCAAACCAGGTGGAGAAAGCTGAGGAGTTTGCTCCAACATTGGAGAAAGATGTGCAGGTTGGGCCATGTCTTAGGATGAGGAGTAAGACAAAAAAGGGAGTTGTTGTTTCTGTGGATGAGCTTAAGGATGTTGTGGATATGCATGAGGAAGTCATTAAGGAGAATATGGCCTCAGTGAATGTCTTAGATAAAATGTTGTAGTTGATGCTTTCCTTTTTGTTGGATCGGCAAGGTTGTTGATGTTTTTTGTTGTTTGTATGATGATGGGATCCTTATGTTTTATCTTTTTTTAGCATTTTGGTCTTTTTTGTTGGGATGTGAAGTCCAATAAATGAAAATAGAATCGGTTCAAATACAAACAAAATCCATTCCAATGTAATCAAAATTCTGGTGATGCATCAAACAAACAAACAAACTCTTAATACAGTCCATTTGTTGTTGAAGAGTTCCAATGTATCTAAAATAGGATGATTTTCCTTTCCTGTGCTCCAACTAATCCAACAAGAAATACTCAGTTAGTCTATTGAAGAGTCCATTATATATATTGGACTATTTGTAACGCAAAGTAGTGTGTTGTGATTAATATAAAGAATTCTCCTTTCCTGTAGATGTAGGCATATTGTCAAACCACATTAATCTATGTTCTTCTCTTTGTTCAATTTTCTTTTGCATTCATTAGATCTTTTTTGTTATTAATTAGAAAATGATGTGAATGTTGCAAATAAAATAACAACTGGTATCAGAGCTTGATAGGGAGGTGGTAGAGAAGGGTGTGTTTGAGGAGATTTGGTAATTGTTGATAGATCTCCTTCTAGTTCATGCCTACTGAGCAACAATGTGGTCGTTGATTAGTCAAAGCCCCCAAAGTTGAAGAGCTTGAAGCATTGGAAGTAGAAATTGTTGGCAAGAAGCTACTGTTGTGCAAGTTGTGTGTTTCTCTTGAGCTGCCCTCAAACATTATATAGATTATTTTTGTTGAGCTGGATGAAATCAATATTTTCATAGCCCAATCTCAATATTGGAGGCTGAGTTTAAAAGTCAAACTTCCAAAAGAGAAATTGGATCACAACTAAAGGAGAAATAGTTGCAAAATGAAAGGATCTATAGATCTATGTATTGCAGTATTTGATTGCAAATGTTGGAATTTTTAATTTGATTTATTTATTGAAATTTGAGTAAGAAAATTAGCACAAAAGGTTGTAAGAAATGGAGGAGACAGACAAATGGAGAATTGAAAAATTCTTAGGCCAAAATTTTGAAATGTGGAAATTGCAACTCAAATCTCTTCTCATTCAGAAGGACCTTTCGATTACATTGGAAGGAAAAAGAAAAAATCCAACCAACATGATGGATGAAGATTGGGATAAACTGGATCAGAAGGTTGTGGCTACAATATTTCTTTCATTATCCAGTAATTTTTTTTCAATGTATCAACACAAACAATAGCAAAAGGAATTTGGGATTGTCTATCAGAGTTGTATGAGAGACCTTCTGCATCGAATAAGGTATTTTTTAATGAAGAAATTGTATAATTTAAAAGTGCAAGAAGGTGGTTCTATCACAAATCATCTAAATGATTTTAATACTTTGGTTAGTCAATTGTCTTCAGTAAACATTATAGTAGAGGATGAGATAAAGCCCATCTTATTATTATGTTCATTGCCTAATAGTTGGGAAGGAGTTGTAATGGTTGTTAGTAACTCCGCATCTAGCCCAAAGGGTGTGCTAAAATTTGATGATGTTGTAGGAGTTCTTCTCAGTGAGGATATGAGAAGAAAAAATAAAAGTAATTCATTAGGTGTTGCTTTAGTAGTTGACAGCAAAGGAAGAACACAACAACGAGGCAAGGATAACCAAAGGAAAAGATCAAAGTCTATTAAGAGATCCCAATCTAGAGGCAAAAAATGCATTTGTTGGCATTGCAGTAAGGAGGGCCACTTGAAGAAAAATTGTTGGACCCTCTAGAACAAGAAGAAGGCTAAAAATAAATCTAAAGATAATGAGGTAAATACAAATTTTGAAGAAGATGTTGATGCTCTTATTTTATCTTCAAGTGATGTTGTTGTAGATGTTTGTATACTTGAATTAGAAGCATCATTTCATACAACATCTTCAAGAGATTGTTTTAGAAATTACCAAGCTAGTAATTTTGGTAAGGTTTATCTTGGTGATGATGAACCTTGTAGTATCATTGGAAAAGGAGATGTTCTATTGAAGATGAAGAATGGTAATAGTTGGTTGCTAAAAGATGTGAGACATGTTCCTCAACTCAAAAGAAACCTAATTTTAGCTAGGCAATTAGATGCTCTTAGATATAATGTTATGTTTGGAGTAGGAGCATGGAAGGTAACAAAAGGAGCGTTGGTCATAGCAAGAGGAAGAAAATTAGGTACATTGTATGTACTAGAGGGTCAGATTGAAGTGGGAGCTATAGTGGCAGTAGCACATAGCACAACAGACCTTTGGCATAAAAGGCTCAAACACTTGAGCCAGAAGGGACTTGAGATTTTGAAGAACCGACTTCCAAGTTTGAAAGTAGGTATGGAATAATGTGAGCACTACATCTATGGCAAGTAGAAGAGGAAAATATTCTCTAAAAAGGAATAGAAGATGAAGACACGACCATTGGAGCTAGTGCATTTGGATGTCTTCAGCCCCACAGAGGTAGCATCTATTGGAAGTTCCATTTATTTTGTTACTTTTCTAGATGATTTCACTAGGAAGGTTTGGGTTTACATGATGAAAAAGAAGTCTAAAGTTTTTGTATATTTAAAACCTTCAAAGAACTTGTTGAAAACCAAACTAGTTATAAGATTAAAATTTTTAAAACTAACAATGGAGGTGAATATTATTTGAAAGAATTTGATCAATACTATGTAGAGAATGGTATTCAGAGAATCAAGATTGTTCCTCTTACACCACAAGAGAACGATGTTGTAGAAAGATTAAATATAACCATTATGGAACAAGCATGAAGAATACTCTCAAATGCAGGACTAGGAAAAGAGTTCTAGGTAGAAGCAGTAAATACATCAGTGTACTTGATTAACAGAGCACCATCCACTCAACTTGAATTTGGAATTCTAGAAGAAAAATGGTTAGGTAAGAAATTTTCCTATGATCATTTGCATGTGTTTGGATGTGAATCTTTTGTTCATGTTCCAAAAGAGAAACAAACTAAGCTTGATATGAAATCTAAAAGGTGTATCTTCATTGGATATCTAGAAGAAACATATGGTTATAGGTTGTGGGATCCAGTTACTAAGTGTGTTACACAAAGTAGAGATGTGATATTTAATGAAAAAGTAATGCCAAGTTTACAAGAATTCAAATCACCTAAGGAGTATATTCCATTAGAAGATATCACATATGGTAGTGATATGTTTAAACAAAAGGTGATTGTAAACCAGAACCACTAGTGCAAATTCAAACACATGACAAACCACAAGATTTCCAAGATAATGGAGAACCCCATTTTAAATTATCTTCTGAGATGTGTCCCAAGACACTTGAAGAAAAATGATACAGGAAAACAATGCCATATTCATCTGCAGTTGGGAGTTTAATGTATGCTATGGTCTGTATAAAACCATATATTGCCCAAACAGTGGGAGTGTTCAGTAAATACATGAGTAATCCAAGAAAAATTTATTGGCAAGCAGTGAAATGGATTCTGAGATATATTAAAGGAACTTCAAACCATGTTTTGAGGTTTAGAGGTGAAGATGCACAATTGCATGGATATGTTGATTCAGATATGGCTGGAGATTAAGATTGAAGATGATCTACAATAGGGTATGTGTTCACATTGGCAGGAGCATTAGTTAGCTGGATTTCCAAGTTGCAGAAAGTAGTGGCTCTTTCAACTACTGAAGCAAAGTATATTGCAATGATAGAAGGAGAAAAGGAGATGTTGTGGTTGTAGAGGTTACTATCTAAATTGGGTAATAGACAAAAGGAATTTGTATTGTGTGAGAGGTAAAACCTTTCATTTATCATAGATTGACAAATATGGCATAAATTTGTCAACGTTGAATAAATGAGATAATCCCTCTCCCTATGAAATTATTGAGCAAGCATAAAGGAAATAACGACATCAAACTAACATAAAATCATAAGCAACATAAGCATGACATCCATTCCTAAACTACTCAAACACTATCTCATAGGGGGATTGGTGCTACTTTGATGTGGAAAGTAGCCCTTTCCCAACCCCTTTTTGATAAGCTTAAGATGAAATAGCTATGGATATGGAGATGTTAAATGGACAAGATCAAATTCTCAAAGAGAATGACCTTGCATCAAGTTGTAAAGATGATGGATTTGTGAAGAGATTGTGAAGATTGTGAAGTGGATGAACAAAATCAGATCTCCATGTGAAGAGAGTGACTTTGCATAAAGATTGTGAAGGATTTGCTTGAGGATGATGCACCTATTTAAAGATTTTCAAAATGTTGAATGTTGAAGAGGGACCAATGTGGGATCAAAATCAAGCCAATGAATTGAGGACACTTGTCAAGTGGTGATTAGTTGATGTGTGTGCAAGATTTGGGAAGAGTGCCCAAGAGGGGGAAAATTTGAATTCAAATTTTGCCATAAATGCTGAGAGGGGGACAAGGAAAAAACAGCAATAAATGCCCTGTTTGACTTGTCATGTTGAGAGAAAATGAGTGTTTTAATAAATCAATAAAATTGATTTATTGTGCAAGTGGCTAGGTCTAGATAATGCAAGTGGGATGTGATTAGTATTAGATTGGGATTAGATGATGATCATGCTGATTTAATGCTGATTAATTGATTTGACTTTTTGGACTTTGGAAAATTGATTTAGGATTTGATTTAAATAAAGTCCTGATTTATTTGATGAATGGAATATGATTATGCATGATGTAAATTTGACATGTCTACATTTTGCCCCTCTTTGAAGCAATGTACTTGTTGCGTTGGTTCAAAGAATAAACTTGCCGCATCGAAAAATAAAAATTTCATGATTTTTCGGATGCCCCAAAAGAAGTACAGGTACATTGCCCCCTCGAGAGATCGAGCGAAAAGATTCGATTTGAGGGTCGATCTCGCGATAAAGAGGTTCAAAATGGGTGGTTATGGATGACGATGCAAAAGATGATTTTAAGATGCTTAGGATAACAAATCTATATTATCCTAAACAACTTAAATGATGATATGATATGAGATGGATGAGATGGATGATGTGATATGCTGTGATTATGCAATGGATGATTTATGATATGCTTAGACTAACAGATCTATATTATGATGATGATTATGCAATGCATGTGAAATGATCAATGTTTCCTATGATGTATGATATGAATGATATGTGGTATGCAGTTTATTGATGGTTTGCAGATGCAGGATGGATGCATGATGGATGCATGATGGATGTATGATGTTAGTGCGGAAATGAGATGATGACAAGAGGATCCAACAAGTCCATGATTGGTCGAGACTTTATTAGAGATGATGATGATAATAAAAGATGATGATGATAAATGATGATGATAGATGGATGATTTGCTTATCAAGGATTGGGATTTTCAAAGGGTCACTTACTTTATGTTTGATAACACGCCTAAGCACGATGCATCAAGGTATAAAGGACCGGGATGGCTTGTACCGTGTGATGGACTTTGACTCAACAAGCAGATAGGAGTATTCTTGTTCACACTTCTGACATCTGGAACCCTTGCTAGATGCACTTTAGAAGTCTCAAACATCTCGACCAAAACACGGAAAGGTATAACCAATCAATGCAATAGTCAACAAGCATCGAAACATCCTCCATACATATCTAACAAAGCAAGTATTCGCCAAGTTATTTTACAAGAACGCGTCCATACAAACAAAAAATAATAATGATCGTTGCCCCATTCCTTTCTCTCTAAATCCTTCGTTCGGATATCATCGAGAGGTCCTTGGAATGAGCGCAATATGATAAATCAAAAGAAAAGATCAAGTACACAAACAAGCCAATGTTCTTCATACCTTCAGCCAGAGGGATGTGTTTCAAAAGATGGGAGCCAAAACTCATTGCCAAAAGATAATGTCCATTGTCGGAACGGATCCTAGGACATGTTAATGACACGTCGTTTTGTTTACCCAAAGTGGTTGATTTGATAAAAGTGCCCATTGTCGGAACGGATCCTAGGACATGCTTTGTATAGGATGATGATGGTTTGATAAGTTGATTGATAGGCTGTTGATATAAGGTCGACTGACATGTTTGCAACTGATCAAGAGTTTGATTTTGTTTTAGAGGTTTGTTGTTTCGATTTTGATTTTGCGATTGAAGCTTGATTTTGCTGCCTGCTATGATTGTTTCTGTTTGCGTTGCCAAAGGATGGAGGTGGCGATTAGTTTATTATGGATGATTGATTATTGCGGGTGCAAGCAAAACGGGATGGGTGGATTTTTCAAATATTTGGATGTTTTTGACATTTTGAAATGTTTTGAGGCTGTTTTTGGTGTTTTCAAGATTTTGCAAATGTTTTTGATTTTTCAGTTTTCCAATGTTTTTGGATTTTGATGTATTTCGAATGTTTTTGGATTTTGATGTCTCGGGGGCTGATCAAAGATTAGCCTTGCCTACGTTTAAGCTCAGAGACGACGTAGTTCGGATTCCAATGTTTTTGATGTTTTCTGCTTTTTGACTATTTTTTGGATTTTTGATATTATTTGGATGTTTTTGGATTTTCGCATGACTTTGATGATTTGGATATGGATGTGTAATGATATCAGTGCTTTGTTTGGGATTTTGTTGAAAACCAAGCTAAGGTGGATTGATCAGATCGATGGATTGATGATGATGATGATGACATTGTTGAGGATACACGACAATGCAATGATAGTGTTATGCAACACAAAGATTGGGAAAGGATTGACGATGATAACATTATTGAGGATACACAACAATGCAAGGGCTGGATTGATCAGGATTGATAATGATAACATTGTCGAGGATACACGACAATGCAAGGATAGTGTTAAGCAACACAAGGATATCCTGAGATGATTTTTTGATTGGATTTGATTGATCATGTTTGATGAAGCTTGGTTTCGAACAAAAGATGTTTGGATGATTTGATGTGACGTTTGACGTTCAACTTAGATGCGACTGATATCAATTGATGTTTGAGGAAAGATGAAGACTGATAAGGAATGTCTTCTCGTCAAAATGTTCCATGGGTTAGTGATTTGGATTTTGGATTGCAGATGCTTGACCAATTTGATTTCATGTTTGCCAATGTGCGGATCGCCACATAAGTCGGAGGACATAGACCAAGATTTATTCTTGAAGCAAGATGTGCATATCTGCCCCCAATGTCTAGCAATGTATGGAATGCAATGGATGGATGCTTGGATAGGTGTATGGATGGATGGATATGGTAAGCACGCAAAGTATGCCAAGGATTTATCTTGCGATAAGATAAGGTGTTCAGATAACGAATGCTCATTTGGATAATGCTTCATAGCTAAGATAATGCTGCATAGGATGGGATCAATGAAAACGGCCCATGTCAAGATGTTTTACCGTAAGCAAGCGTAAAGCGTGCCCCAAAATGTCATCAAGATCAAGATAACCGAGATGATGGATGCGGATATATGCGAATGTATTGGATAAATGGTTCATGGATGGATGGATTTATTATGGATAAGATGGATGGAATGTTCAATTTATTATGGATGGGATGAGATGCTTTCATCCGAACCGGCGCACGTAGATGCTCGATTCTACTCATGACGCCTGTTTGCCAGGTTTTCATCATGGTCTTGCCCAAAGCGCCACCGTAGTGGTTTTCACTATAGGACGATTTTTCTCTTTACTGTTTTCAATCCTTTTTCTGATTTTTTTTGGATTTTTGCTTTTGATTTTTTGTATTTTGAAAGATTCATGCCGACCACTTGGTGGTGTTGATAGATGCCCTGTCATAATGTGCCATCGATATCACCGCCTGAAGGAGCTGCTTTGCTAATGCGATGCACTTGAATGCAGCTTTTGGGATTCTTGATTTGCTTCGTCGATACCGGAGTTAACTCTGTCTCTGTGCGTACATCGCGATAAAGTGCCTTCTGAATCCTTATGATGAAGGGTCGTTGCCAATACATGGTCAATGTGAGAATTGGATATTATGTGTGAGGGTGTGGATGGAGTGCATTTAGGGATAAGAGATGGATTGGTTGACAGTTTGGAACCTTTGACTCTCCAAACTTGGGAAGATGAGCAATGATGGGTGGATACGGAAGTGTGCATGGAATTAGGACCAACTGCTTGATACACTTTGTACGTTGCTTGAAAAGCCCTGCTTTCTTTTGTGGACATTCTTGATGGATACCTTTCCCTCTTTTAGTTTGCCCCATAGTTTCTTTGACTGATGGAGTTTGATAGGGATGATCTTTCTTTGTATTCTTTGGTATCCATGCGTATTTGATTTGTCCATTATGCTTCTCAGCTTCTCTTGATTTGATAACGTTCTTCGTACTTTGATTCAGATCTTCCTTTTGATGTTGGTCCCAATTCATGGATGGGGTGATGGGTGGATGACGATTCATGACGTGACTGGTTGTAGTATTTACACTAGCTTCATCATAAGGACTCTTCATGCTCCCTATGTTGACGTTTGCTTGAGACGAAGTTGCCCCCAGTATTGTAGAAGTACCTTCATGCTTTGATTTATCCTGTTCCAAGAGCTCTTGTTCAATAAGTGTTCTCTGATAGATGACTACCGTAGGGACGTTCTTTCAATTTGCTCGCTAACTGGATTATCCCTCTTTGACTTGTTTCCTTGAGTGGATAATGTTTGATATCTTTATTCATGATGTCCGCAATCTGATTTTGGGACATATTTGATCCTGATGTTGACAACTCCGTTTGATTGTAGGAGTTAAGAATCTGCTCTTTTTGTGTAACAAAATCTTGTTCTAGATGAAGATCATCTACATGTCCATCCATAGAAAGCATCTCAAGGGTAGATGGAGGAGTATGTGCTACATGGATATGATCATCTTGCATGGATAAGAGAGTGTTCATTAGATTATTGTAGTATCTAGAAGATACAAATTCTTGATCTTGAATGATTTCAGAGTTGTTTTCGACATGCTTTGGATCAAATTCTTGACATGGATCGGTTTCAAAGGATGAATCGCTTACAAATGGTGCTTGGATATCTTCATTAGACATGGTAAGTGGTTCAACATCCTCAAGTGTCGAGTTTAGGGTAGTAGTAACCATGGTCAAAGGGGATCAACATGTTTTGAAAAGGACCATTGCTAGACTTTGGTGAAAGATTTTGATCTTGCTTTGGAATAAATTCTTGAGATATGTCCTCTAACTCGTAAGGCGATGTAGAGACATTTTCAACATGATCATAGGTAAACTGATTGTGCATTATGTCAATAGGATCAAATAATCCCAACACTCCTTGAAAGAGATCACTAAAAAGTGGCTCTTGATGTATGGTGAGTTGATCATCGGATTGTGTAGATATATCTTCAATGTGCTCCTCGATGGAGAGGTTTTGATCATTGTTTTCGACAATTGCGGTGGAGGGATTTTCAATGTCTTTGACCATAGGGTCAAACGATGTTGACATTTCTTGAATTGGCTCATTGTCGAGTTTTGTTGGTGGATTTTGATCGTGATTCAAAAGTGACTCTTGACATTTGTCGATTTGATCATTGGATGAAGTAAACGTGTGCTCAGTGATGGATTGATCTTGATCCTTGTTTTCAATAGTTGTCATCTTTTGTGTTTGTGCTCGTGTTGGTTGGGTAGCTTGAGAGGCTTGGGAAACTTGAAAGGATTGTTGCACTTGTTGAGCTTGTGTTGCTTGTTGTTGTTGCAGCGATGTTTGAGCTTGATTTTGCTGTGAAGCTTGAGAAGCGTGCGTGGCTATAGGCGCTTGCCGAATTGTTTCATATTGTTGGAGCAATTGTTGGTATGCTTTGAATGAAGCATTGTAATTGCTTACTTGGCTTAGTCGCGATGGTGGTGGTGGTGGGATTGAAATTGTGTTGGATGTAGTTACAAGTGTTTGAGATACGCTCGGAGCGATCATGGTAGTGAGGGGTTGAGATGTGATGGGAGTGATAGTGGTGTTTGGAATGATTGAAGGGATAGTGATGGTTGGATTGACCGAGGTGATAGGCCCTTGGGAGACCGTATTTTGATTTGGGATCAATGTTGTTGTTTGATTAGATACTATCCATTGGTGTGATGTCGATGGTATATTCAAAGGATTTGTCGTGATGGTTTTATTGGCGTTATGTGGATTGATTTGGGTGGCGTGATTGGTGTTAGGTAAAGGGGGAATCCCTAAACCAAGGAATGATGTTGATAATGGTGGTGGAGATTGCCCTTGGCGCAATGCCTCAACTATTTTGGAAAGTTCTGCAATTTGATCTCGCCAAATTTGTTCTTGATTTTGATTTTGACTCACTTGAGATAGTTGATTTGGCTTGTGTTCAAGTAGTTTTGGCATGCATGCTTGCGATTTTTGAATGGGATTATGGGAAAATTGACTTTGGATAATGTTCTGATTTGGCATGATAGGATGAACAATGTTGGTATTGGGAATCATTTTTCCAAAGGTTTCCGAGTTAGGATTCATGTTTCGAAAAAATGCATTTGGTACATCCACATTTGGTTTGTAGGGATTTGGTGGAATGATGTTGCTCGTTTGAAGACTCATGTATTGATTGTTTGGAGGATAGACTTGTAAGTTTGGACTTTGATTGAAATCTATCATGGGGAGATGTGTTCCAAAATTCAGATTGGGCATACCCACACTCATTGTACCATTGACATTTGTCGAAGGAAATGATCCTATGCATGGATTTTGATAATTGATAGGCATTGCAAGGCTTTGAAGATTCAACTGATTTGGATTACCCAAGATGTATGGATCAAGTTTATATTCCATGTTCTTCTTGTGTTTTTGACCTTGTTATGAAAGTGACTTCTAAGGTTCTTAGGACCAATGATGATATGGAGGATGAAACGTGGATGATATGAGTGATGAACGTTTAGGAACTTTGAATCAATGCTAGACTTAGGGATTGATTTTGATTGTTTGATGTGGATCATGAACTTGTAAACCCTAAAATGATGTAATGAATGTGTTCAATGCTATCTTAGGATGAACTTGTTCAAAAGGTTTGCTAATTCAATTAGATGTATGAGAAAGGATGCATTCCCACACACCTAATTAAACAATTGACTTTGATTTGGTTTGGAAATGTACCCAAGTCTAGGTAATGATGTTTTCAAAGCTTTTAAAGTTGTTTGGTGGGATGATGTTGATAAATGTTTGAGGTGGATGAAGTGTTTGATTTTGATCCTAAGAGACTTAGAGAGACTTTGTTTACTAGGCCAAGGTATTGAAGAACACACTTTTCTCTAAGAGCAATCAAAAGACCAATATGACCAAAAGATATCAAGTACATGTGTGGGGTCCAATTTCTTATCTTTGCTTAATGAGCTCTTTTTACAAAAAACACTCTCTTGATTATGTTTCAAACTAAAGATGTCCTATGTCAAAATTCCTTTTCTTCCCACAAAGTGTTGTGTGGGAGTTCCAAGAAATTGAGGTAAAGGGATTTCCTAGGTTAACCCTAGTTAGAGCAAATGACGATATAAATTCAAGTGCTAAGAAACCTCTAAGGACATAATCCCAAAGAGAGGCAACAACACTTAAATGCATCCAAAGGTATTTGCTCTATCAAAGGGGTTTGGTATGATCATGTTTAAGTGTTTGTTTTCTGAAATGTTTTGAATACACAACGTGTTTTTTTCCAAAACAAAAAGAATAATTACAAGCCCTATGGATCACGATAGACAATGTTTGTTGAGTCCCCCCACTTGGACAAGTCCATTCACAGCCTACTTTGTGTGGATGGTTAGATGCTTGACCCCAACGGCTCCCCTCCGACACTCCTTGTCTGAGAGCCAGCCAACACCCATGAAACTCCCATGGCATGCTTTCCATCTCTACTAAAAAGCCATAAAATTGTGGGAAGCAGGCAGCCGTTCTTGCACCAACAAGCAGATTAAGGATTTTGTAAAATTCTAACACATAGGTTCTAGTAAGGACTTCGGATTCGTGGGAGTTGACCAGCGTGGCAGAGTCCCCTTCGGATCCATCTTTAGCCGAACCAGCAAGTGATTATGGCGTTTAACTAAAATCCTCATTTATATCCGGTGGAAATACTCTTGGCTTTAGAGTGTTACGGGTTGAGTAAAATTAAACTTGGGTGAGTACTTTTCCCCAAAGGCAGGCCCTCTAAGATAAACAAAAGCGAGAGCAAAGGAACCTGTCCAAGTAACTCGTCGATCTTTGATGGCACAAGAGCGAGAATGTATCGCGAAAATGCCCTACTCACCTTTCGCACAAGATGTTCAATTTTTAAACCAAAATGAAGTGTTTTAAAGCAATAAAATGTATTTTGAGTGTTTCTCTTGCACCCTAGATCGCACGAAGCGCATGGGGAGAGGATACGCACTCAAAAGACAAAATAACACAATCAAGCACTTGTTCGTTTTAGCCTCAAAGCAATGATGACTTCATTTTAAGCACCAAAATCAAGTGTGAAGTTTGCCTTGTTCAATTTTAAACCAAAACGAAATCTAGTAAGTTTGTTCTAAGGTTGTTTTAAGTCCTTTGCAATGAAAAGAAATTGTTCGTTTTAGCTCCAATTGAAAACTAATGTTCTAAAACGAAAAGGAAAGCAATTTCGTGAAGTGTTGATCAAACACTTAAAGTGTTAAAAACACATTGTGTTTTCAAAAAAGAAAAAAATCTTGCCCTCCTTTCGTTTTCGTTTTGTGAAGTAGTTTTGATCAAAGTGTTATAGTGTTAAAAAACACATTGTGTTTTCAAACAAAAAATCCTCCTTCTTTCGTTTTTTGTTTGATAGCCTTCTCTTTCGCCTTGCACCTTTGTTCGCTTTTGTACCTTTGTTCACCTTCGTTTTCGCTTGATTCCGATGTTTGACTTTGATATCAACCTTTACCTGCAAATATCATCATGACAAATAAGATTCATCAATAATGTTTCAAGTATAATGAATTTCCAAACTTTGTCAAATAAGAAAGCTATTCTTAAAAACAAGTTTTTTTTTTTTTTGAGAGATAAAAAGAAAAGAAAATAGTTCAATAGTTATTTAAAATAACTTATAAAGTATTCTCCTTCTAAATCCACTTTCAGCCTATGACTATAGTTGTTCAAAATAGACTCAAGTTGCTTTAATAATTATTGTTTTCCTAAAAACAAAAATCCTTATATGCAAAGTCAATAAAACATCAAATCTCATAATTTGGACAGCTTGGTACGCACATATTGGAAAAATTTAAACTTTCATGCAACTCATTTGGCGTATGAAGGAGACAATAGGTCACAACTTTCAAGCAAACGCATTTGGCAGGGGTAAAGCTAACAACAATAAATGTCGAGATGAAAACTCTAAAGCTAACAATTCATGACATAACAGAAAGCTTTCACACTCATGCGATTAGCAGCTCTGACTGTGTGCCCAACCACTTTTTGAAAACTCTTAAGTTGATGTAATTGGTCTGTGTAAAGCCGAATTCCTTCAAACTATTTCCCGCGTCCTCTCTACCTATGCCTGTAGTTCAATTGATGGAACTTCTCCCAAGATCATTGCATGTGCTTTTTCTAACCATCCAGCCAAGAAGGGGTAAAGCAAAGATTGCAAGTGCAATAATTGCATTAATGTTCCTTAGAGAATCAGCTGTAGACTAGCCCCAAAATTTGCTAAGTTCTAGTGTAATCAATGCTCAAGCGCCTAGTTCCAAACGGTTAGTATCATAGCCATACACATTCAGTCAATTAATGATATCACAGAGAATTCATGGGGTAATATCAGCTATTCTAAAATATGACTGTGATTGTCAGCGCACTAAAGTGAATGCATTAATGGACAGACTTTTGAAACGTCCATTTCCCTCCAAAAATATAGCGACCTCCATAAATAGTGATCTCCATACTTTTACTTCTCCAATTTGGTGAGCTATTTCCTTTAATCAGGCCTGACAATAATCAAAGCAGTCAGCTTATTTTACGCCCTTTACACCTCCTTTTAAGCAAATGCAGATGGCAGGTGTGAAGTTGAATGCTAGTGACAGGCGTAAAGCTGAACGCCAGTGGATTTCTATGGCGCCAGAGGAGAATAGTTTGAATCCGCACTAAATGTGATATTCAATCAAAAAGCGAGCAAGTTGTGGTAAGTTCCATGAAGGCCATACATGCACCGCCGCCTCCTATAGTATATACACACACAGTGTTTGTGTATGGGTTTTCTGCAGACACGTCAAATAGTCAAGTGGAAAATGATGTCAAAAAATTATGATGCTACAAACCACGTGACTCATAAGTTTCTTTTATTGAGAAATTTAGCATGAAATTTGTAAAGTAGCTAATACGATGCAAGGTGTATATTTTTTCTGAATTTTTCTTTTAAGCTTTCTCTGAACAGGTTTTTTTCAAAGAACCATGGAATGGCATGAGAAAAGAACTTACCTGCTCGCTTATTTAAAGACAAATCATACCAGTCAACAGAGGATCGCCATCAATGAAAGATCCATTATTAAATAAGAGGTGATTCCTACAAATCTTTATGATGTAATGCCATGTCATTAATGTATTTGTGGCTTGTAGCATCTCTGCGTTGGGACAACAAAGGATTTCATCAGTAAAAGTAAAGCCGAATGGCAGATTTGTCAGAATTCAGATTTGTCCTGAGGATGCGTTGTCTTAGGGGTTGTTACCTGCTGCTGCTGCTACCCAGGATAATGGAGGCTTTTGAACACTGTAAACCTCATTAGCATACTGTCTCATTTTCAAGGGAATAATTTCACAATGGGGAAGTTTTCATTGGTCAGAAAAATAGAAAATAGATTGTGGCATTTACAGGGACATGGCCTGCGCAAAGTCAAATGTGACAGTGGTATAATGATGGGTGGAGAGAAGAAAAGAACATGCTCAAAGCTATTTAAAGAACCTCCAATCAAAGATGACTGGTAAGAATGTGCCCCTGCTGCAACCAATGTCAGAAAGTGCAAGATAACAAATCACACATGAAATTACATATGATGAGACGAAATAGAAACACAGATATACAGTAATTTCTACAAATTATGATTACTCCTTGGGACCCAATTTATTTGTTTATTTATTTATTTTGCACCCTCAATAGTAAAGACAGTTCATTTTTAAATGGAGGAGACATTTCCCTAGACTCCGTGAAGGGAACAAGCTTTGCATTGTCACAGTGAATTCAAGGTTGTGTCAGATTTAAAAAAGTAAGTAGCATATCAGATATAAATACTTAACTCTGAATCTGCATTGAATCAATATCACCTCTATTAGATTTCAAAATTCCAAATGCATATAGAGGATGGCAGTGATGATGATATTCAAAAACAATGAAACATCAATTAGACTTAGGAACGTCATTAACATATATATATCCAATAGTGACAGCCCTCCTTCTAGCGCCATATTGTGAGAGGTAAAACCTTTCATTTATCATAGATTGACAAATATGGCATAAATTTATCAATGTTGAACAAATGAGATAATCCCTCTCCCTATGAAATTATTGAGCAAGCATAAAGGAAATAACGACATCAAACTAACATAAAATCATAAGCAACATAAGCATGACATTTATTCCTAAACTACTCAAACACCATCTCATAGGGGGATTGGTGCTACTTTGATGTGGAAAGTAGCCCTTTCCCAACCCCTTTAGATAAGCTAATGATAATGATGGACAAGATCATTTCTCCAATGAAGAAAGTGACCTTGCATGAGATGTAGATGAAATTGTTAAGATTGTGGAGTGGA
This sequence comes from Sequoia sempervirens, assembly GCA_007258455.2. NCBI lineage: Eukaryota > Viridiplantae > Streptophyta > Pinopsida > Cupressales > Cupressaceae > Sequoia > Sequoia sempervirens. The sequence goes on along the minus strand of VDFB02047397.1, from coordinate 42,407,510 downwards.
TGAACAAAATCAGATCTCCATGTGAAGAGAGTGACTTTGCATAAAGATTGTGAAGGTTGTGAAGATTGTGAAGATTGTGAAGAGATTGTGAAGATTGTGAAGATTGTGAAGGATTTGCTTGAGGATGATGCTTGTATTTAAAGATTTTCAAAATGTTGAATGTTGAAGAGGGACCAATGTGGGATCAAAAACAAGCCAATGAATTGAGGACACTTGTCACCATGTGATTGATGGATGTATGTGCAAGATTTGGGAAGAGTGCCCAAGAGGGGGAATTTTTGAATTCAAATTTGCAATAAATGCTGAGAGGGGGACAAGGAAAAACAGCAATAAATGTCCTGTTTGACTTGTCATGTTGAGGGAAAATGATTGTTTTAATAAATCAATAAAATTGATTTATTGTGCAAGTGGGATGGGATTAGCCTTAGATTAGGATTAGATTAATTTAATGATGATTATGCTGATTTAATGCTGATTAGATGAGTTGACATTTTGGACTTTGGTAATTGATTTAAGATTTGATTTAAATGGCTTTTTGATTTATTTAATTAAATGGATAATGCAAGATGAAGGTTGAATGATAAGGTTTATTTGATAAATGAATGGATGAAAATGCACTTGATTAATTGATGAATGGTCCTAATGCAACATCTAATTTGACTGAATTTGATTGAATGCATAATGTGAATTTTATGTCACAATTATAGAACCAAAAATCTAAAAATTAGAAAATGACCTGAAAAAATAGTTACCTTGGTGAAAACTTGGCAATGTGCATCTTGGTGACAACAAAAAAATCAAAAAAGAAAAAAATGAGAAAAAATGAGAAAAAGGATAAAAAATAGTAAAAAGAAAAAATTATCCTCTAGTGAAAACCACATCGGTGGCACTTTGGGCAAGTACCTTGGTGAAAACCTAGCAAATAGGTGCCTTGCATAAATAAGAACTTTCCATCCACCAGGAGCTTTACGGCTTGTTCGGTATCATCCCTCCATTTCGCTTCCACCATCCATCATATACAGATCTCCATCCATCACTCATCCAATCGCATCTGCAACATAGATTGGTCCTACTTTCGGATCATGATCCCTCCTAGTACTACTCAGCCCATCCTTAAGGTTAGTTTTTCCTACCTTTATCAAAGTAGTATATTACAACATGCTAGGGGCATGGTCTTATTGGATTAGATTCGTGTATAATCTTAAGGTCCTCAAATTAGAAAATCCAAAAACATCAGAAAATCAAAAAACCCAAAAACATTAGAAAATCCAAAAATCCAAAAACATCAAAACATATCAAAATCCAAAAATAGGTCAAAAATTTATTCAAAAAGTCAAAAAATAGAGTCGTCTGGTCGAACTACATTATCTCAGAGCTTGAACGTAGGCAAGGTTGATCTTTGATCATCCCCCGAGGCACTTAGGTCAGTCCTTTACGAGTCTGTCATAATAAACTAACATCTCATCATGTAGATCATCATCTGTAAATTGGTCAGGTTGTCAGTCGAACTACATGGTCTCTACGTGTATAACGTAGCCAAGGCTAATCTATTGATCAGCCCTCGAGACCCCTAGGATAGGTCTTTAGGTTATCCTCTTGGTCGAAAACTCAAAAAATCCCAAAAACATTGGAAAATCAAAAAATCAAAACATTTGCAAAATCTCAAAAAAATACCAAAAACAGCCTCATCAAAACATTGCAAAACCCCAAAAACATCCAAATATTTGAAAAAATCCATCCACCTCCTCTCGCTTGCACCCGCAATAACACCATAATAAACTAGTCGTCATCCTCAACCTTTGGTGAAACAGTTGGAAACAATTCTAGCAGCTTAAAAGTAAAAACCCAAAAACGTCAAGTCTTAAGTCTAAGTCAGTGTGTAAGCAAGTTGGTCATCTCTTCGTATTGGTAACTTATCATCCAGTTGGTCCCATATCAATCATCCCATAGAACACTTTGGATAAATGAAACGTGCCACCATCCACTAACATGTCCTAGGATGAATCCTTCCTACAATGGGCATTATCTTTTGGCAATAAGTTTCAGTTTTGATCCTTAGAAAACACATCCTCTTTCTGTTAGCGGTATTGAAGAGCATCAGTTTGTTTGTTTACTTAGTCTTTATCTTTTGACTTATCTTATTTGCGCTCATTCCAAGGACGTCTCAATGATATCATAAAAAATAGAGGATTTAGATAAATAGGAATGAGGCAACAATCATTATCTTTTGTCTGCTATGCTTGTTGGATGTTCTTGTAATATAACCTCGGTGAATACTTTCTTTGTTAGGTATGTATGGAAGAGGTCTAGGGCAACTTGTTGACTATTGCATGGATAGGTTTACCTGTCCGTGTTTTGGTCCGAGGTGCGTAAAACTTCTGAAGTGCATCCTAGCAAGGTTTTCGTATGTCAAGTGTGAACAAGAATACTCCTATTTGCTTGTCAAGTGAAAGTTCATCTCACTGGGTACAACGCCATCCTGGTTTTCTATACCTTGATGCATCATACCACGTGTGTTATCAAACATAAGAAAATTTTTCCCTTTGAAAATCCCAATTCCTCGGCAAGTAATCATCATCATCATCATTTGCATTTGCATCATCTTGTGTGTTGTTGAAATGACTTCTTCTTTTCTTACTAACCACACTACCAAGGTACTATGATAGTTGATCATCATCACCATCATCGTCATCGATCCTACATTCACAAATCATGGGCATATTACATAAACATATCATATAGGAAACATACACATTGCATATCCATCATCATATAAACAGTTTATCATAAACATTTTTCATAGATAGGTGCATCCATGACATTATATCAATCATTGCATAAACACTCATTTACATTTCACTACCATTTTGTATTACCATCTATCATATAAATCATCGCATAGCATCTACGGAAGCATTTCATAATCATTTTTGCATAATCATCTACAATAGGTATATAATCATTTAATTCATTAGGCATACATACTTGCATAACATCATACCATCATCTCCCCACTTTACGTTCACATTACATTACACATTAACATATCATTGCATCACATACATCATCATTTATTACGTTTAGGATAATAACATTTGTTATTCTAAGCATCTCATAAAACCATCTAATTATGCATTAACACCATTTCATTAGCATCATATTACGACCATCGCATTTCATATTTCATCATCCATATTATCTCATAAATAACATCATAAAACATTCATTGGCATAGACATATAAAAGTTCATTACAAACAATTCATATATGCATCCATTCATTAACACAATTTACATATCATTTTGCATGTGCACCATAGATCATATCATTTCACATATCAGACCATCGCATTTGCATTATCATAAATAGATCATCACATTTACATATCATAGGTTAACATAATATAGATTTGTTAGTCATAATCATAACACATGTATCATCAGAAATAAATGCATCCATAAAGACATCATTGCAAAGCATATAGAAATAAACCATCCATGCATAAAGAAGAACATGGTACATCACATCAAAATCATGGTCAACTCATATATATATATCATCAATGTCACTGTCATAGGACAAAGAATAAATTGGATCACTATACATTAATGCCAATCAGTACAAAAGGCCCATCGGGCTATCAAAAATGAGCCCATAAGGCACAAAATGTATATATCATCTTGATGAAGCTCGATTCCTATGAATGCTTCCCTCGCCCCTGTCACCATGACCCTCTGCTAGTCTGTGGCTAGCCCTCTCTGAATACTCTGGGACCCACTTTGCTCTGGGTACGGTCTCGTGATAAACCCATCGGTAGTACTCTGCCTCTCGGATAGCATCCCTATAGGATCGAAGTGACACTGTACCCTGGGAGGAGGAGGCTGTCATACTCTCTATCTATTGCCGTCGGCCTAGCTTTGTGGCTAGTTGTAGCTCTACAACATATCTCTACTGCACAACCTGATCTCTCTCTACTCTGAGCTGCTCTCTCTCAGCCCTCACCTGATCTCTCTCTGCTGTCATCGCCTGGACCTAGGCATGTAACTACGCAATCAACGCATCTCAAGTATCTTCCTATCCCTGTGGCTACACATGTGGCTACACCCGAGGCTAATCCTTGTCTCGTGGTGGCTCCTATTGCTGATCCTGCATGTGTACATCTCTGTGACTTAGCGAGACTGGGGGCACAATTGGTGGATCCTGTCGAATATCAATCCTCTATCCTCACCCTTGTCCTCTCCCTCTGCCTCTAACTCTGTGCAAATCTAGGTCCTCACCTGGAATAGTCAACTGGAGTGGAGGTCGAAACCAATCCCTATAGGCTTGGGTGGTGCCTGTATCTGCTAAACCTTGATCGTAGGCCCACGATCAAGCTACTTACTACCGAAAACTGTTGACTGCCTCTGAGGTAGGAATGTATTGTCCCCATGACACTTGTGTCATGCTACGAGCAAAGACAGCTACATAGGCATCATCAAGCCGATCCTGCGGCTCTCCAAACTGACGCTGCACGCGCCTAGGTAGGTACCTCTCGATCATTGTATGCTCTCGTCCCTGCATGTACCGGTTCTGGTGGTAGTAAAATAGCTGATCAACATCATCTGCCCATCCAGGCCAACCAAGGTATGAATGCCAAGTGAAAACTAGCATCTCATCTAAGACCTGCCTCTAATAGGGGATCTTGTGCTCACGAGTGTGTGTAAAGGACACACCGCCTCTGTATCATACCACGAGGGCATCGTTTTCCCCCATCAGAACTGGAATGATAGGTGGACGTAGCATTGAAATGTGCTCCCATGCCCAGACATGAAGTAAAGTCACTTAGGCCCCCAGCGCTCTGTCATCCTTATAAATGTACTCATGGAGGTCCCTGTAAAGCGAAGCTAGAAGGACAGGCCCCCATGCAAAATGAACTGGCCTGTCTCAGACCATCCGCTCCCAGCAATACCCCCAGCTGGGACTGAAGTATCGCCCTTGTCTATCTAGGGCAACAAGACCCGAAATGATAGCCACAATCGCCTAGTGCTAGGGAGGTGCTATGACCTTGTATCGCTCTAGCTCTATATGTCCCTCACAGAAGATGATGTCCCGTGTGGCAAGGACTCTGCAACAGGCCTCGTGCCCCTCATCCATATCAAATATCACTCGTCGGCCATGAATAGACAATCATAGAATGTGCCAAACATCCTCTAGAGTGACAGTGGCCTCGCCAATGGGGAGATGAAATGATGACGTCTCACTGTGCCACCTCTCGGCTAGCGCTGATAACATCCCTAGGTGAGTGCACATGGGTGCCACATACGCAATGTGCCACAACCCTACAACCTCGAGTCAATCCTAGTCCCTGTCGCTCAGGTCCCACAAGATGCTAGCAAAATTTCGCGACTAGTGCTCCTGGGAGTAGAGATCCCTCGTCGCATCCTGCATCAAGGAAGGTCAGTGTGTTAATTTTTTTTGAAAAATTCCTAGTCAAACGCTCCAGAAACTTCCCCAGTGGTGCAGTTCATGATGGCATCACAGTTTGATTTTACTCAAACTCTGACGCTAGAGCCCAAAAAGAGCTATATGGTGCTGCCACAGTGCACTTTATCACTCAGCGTCGCGGTTTTCATGAAATGGGTGATGCCGCAGTGCACTTTATCAAATTGACCTGTCGAGCTCGAGCTCGGCGTTAGAGTTTTTAAACTCTGAACTACACCACTGTGGCGCAAAACAACACCACATGACGTAGTTTGAATGCCGAGTGGCGCTATATAGCGCCGCTGGAGGCGATCCACTCCTTTAAAGCATTAATTAAGGTATTAAATGAAAAGATGAAGCTTGGGTAAGGGTCACATACCGGTGCCCTGATGCCAGGTGGCCACTGGTATGTCCGAACTCGATTAGTGATGTGTAGAGGAAGTTGTCGTTGCACCATATCGCCAGAGAGTTAGAGCTCAAATCTCAAGGTTGCTAGCGGAGGTGTGTGAAAATCACTTGAAAGTGACCCCTCAAGCCCCTTTTAAGCCTACAAATTAGGGTTTTTGTCCGGTTGAGGCTTGTTTTTCATTGTTTTTATTGTGTTTAGACATGTTTTTAGCCTCCCAGAGCCCTTTTAGACCTACAGGGTACTTTGTCATCTTTTTTTGCAAGATCACCCAAAAAATTAAAAATTTTGTCCGATCTCTCTAGGGGGCATTATAATGGCATGTTTTCTCCCACCAGGTAGCAATGGGACAAGTTTTTGAATATCAAAATTTTTGGCCTTGATCGAGATCGTTTATTCTTTGAACCAATGCAACAAGTGCATTGTTTCAAAGAGGGGAAAAATGTAGACACATAAAATATACCAATTGAAATTGTGCATCTGATCCTAATTACTAACATTGTTTCTTCCTGAATCATCCCTCGGTCTAACCATTTAATCAAATCTCCTTATTTGATTAAATTCATCAACTTTCATCCCTTAATTAAATAAATCATTTTATCTAATTAAGTCACTCTCTCTTGTTAATTAAAACAATCCATCTGATCTAATTATCCCTATTTAATTAAATAATCATTTTATTTGATTAAATCTCTAAGGTCTATCCACTAAATTAAATAAATTAAAACCTTATTTGATTTAATCTAACACCATCTCTTTTTAATTAAATAAATCAAAATCCTTATTTAATTAATCTCTTGTCATATTCCTCTCTTATGTTGATTTAAATAAATCCATAAATTTGAGTCAAATAGGTCACATCATATAATCTCTCTCATTAAATTAATTAACCCTTGATTAATTAAATCTCATCTCATGTCCCATCCTCTAGATAATGCAAGTTGCACATGAAAACAGATTTAATTCATTTATTAAATCCCTATTTTCCTCACAAGGCATCTTTTGGAATATTCTCTCAATTTGAATTCAAAAATTCCAAGTCAACATGTACATACAACAAGGCAATAAATTCATCTTACATGTCCTTTTCCTTGAGCAAAATGGCATTTATTGCATTTTCCCTTCCCTCTTGCATGTCATTTCAACAAATTTGAAATTCAAAATTATGCATTTATTGGCACAAACCCCAAATCTTGCGCATCCTTCATCCATTCATAGCTTGACAAGTGGCATCATATCATTGGATGAATGTTAGTCCCACATTGCTCAAATTTGGACATTCATCCATTTTGGAATTCTATAAATAAAGAGCTCATATCCTCATTTCATCATCCACAATCTAGGAAAAGTTACCATGCTCAAATATCTCTTGAATTTTATCCATTATCATTGAGTCATAGCTAGGTTTTTACAGATTTTGGCTTGGAGTTCTCAATCTTCACCAATAAAGTGGATCAATCATCTTCAAAACATCAAGCTTGCATCATAGGAATTGGGAAAGGGCCAATTTTCACATCAAATTGGCACCAATTCCCCCATGGGATCATGAGTTTGCACATCTAATTAGGATTTAATCTTTGTTTTATCATTTTCATTGTGTTCTTTGTTATTTTCTTTCCTAGTTTGAAGTTGTAAATGGATTTCATGGGGAATCCTTGTTTTGGATTGCAATCTTTTGTCTAACTTGTTTATTCTTGTTGTTTTGCAAGTACCAAGGTTGGGGTTTGCACAAAAATTGATAAGTGTTAGGAGTTTTATATTTGAATTTGGTGACAACTAATTCACCCCCCCTCTCAATTGTCTTGCACCTTTTAACAATTACTATTAGAGCTTTGGTTCCTTGGTGAAGGGATTAACTACTTGAGGAAGATCCTGAAGGTTGATCAAATGCATGATAAAGAAGAACTCCAAACTACACTTGAAGATCTTGATAAGACTAAAAAATGAAAATAAAGACTTGAAAGAAAATGTAGATGAAGGAAATGTATGTATCTAGAAATTAAAAGAGCCACTGAAGAAACTAAATGAAAGACAAAGAAGTGAGTGAGTAGAAGAAACAAGAGATCATCAAATTGAAAGTGCTTGTTGAAGAAAAGAAGAGAATTGAAGTATGCCTGAACACAATGGTGCAAAACAAGTCTGATGAATGCACTAGACTTGAACAAGAGGTATTAAAATTGAAAGTAGAACTGGAGAAGGAAAAAAATCTATGAGAACAAATTCAATTCTAGCTCTAACAAGCTTGAAGAACTACTTGCAGGACATAAACAAAATAAAGAAAAAGGTGGCTTGGGAAATGAATTAGGTGAAAGCTCAAAGGACAATCAAAAGACTAAAGACAAAGGGAAGTAGAAAGGAAATTCAAGAAAATTTGAAAGGAAACCACCTGTGAGACAACCTAATGCACAAAGATATCCCTCTTTCAAAGGTGTCTATTTTTCATGCAACAAATTTGGTCACAGGGCAACAAAATGCAGGAGTAAGATGAATCAGTTTTCTGGCTCCTTCTCTGGATAATTTTTTCATGCAAGAAGTTTGGGCATAAAGCCACTGAATTCAGATCTTAGTTGAGAATGATCAATCAAGTGATGATGAATAGATTTAATGGAGGCATAATGAATCAAACCTTTAATGGCTACTGCTATACCTGTAACAAATTTGTACACAAAGAAAATCAATGTAGATCAAGGATTAATGGAGGTTAGACTAATTAGAAAAGTGTTTTCTGCTATAATTGTAACAAACCTAGACATATCTCAAAAGTTTGCAAAAGTAAGAAGGGAAAGCAGTTTGTGCCAGTAGAGCAGAATGAACTGGTAAATAAAATTGACAAAGAAGAAGTGGAGCAAGAGATGAATAAGATATGGAGGAAGAAATAAGAAGAAACAGAGCTGAAAAATGTGTTTGTACTCTCATCCAATGCAAACAATTCCTTTGAGAATTAAACCTAGCATGGTATTAGGAGGGAGCATTAACAGACAATTATACGAACCTCCTAGATAAATGGTGTTTTAGATGTTGGCACGAATATATATTGTAAAGAATGAACAAGTAGAGGCTTTGGAAAATAAACTGAAAGAAAAAATGATGGCATGTTCTTTTGCGGATCAATTTAGGGTTTATAGTTTTGAGAAATAAGGGTTTTATCATCTTTTTGAAGTCTTCCACATGTAATGTGAATTAGGAAAAACTAATGATGTATAAAGTAAAATTCATAAATCTCTTTGATCACTTGTGCACTTGAAGAGTTTGAAAGGCGTCTTGGATCAATCTCAAAGTGATTTTAAGAAGTTTGAAGGAATTATTATAGATAATCAAGAATTATTTCTCTATTTACAAAGGGAAAGAAGGGAAAATGAAGAAGTATCAATTGAACTAAAAAAATTCAGGAGAGATAAGCATGACAATGGATAGAGGATCATGTGGAAACACTCCACTGAAGTTGAAAGATGCTGAATTTGAAGAATTTTATCATAGGAAAATGAAGGAAATGGAACTAGGGCTAAAGATGGATGAATTACAGAGCATAAAAACCCTAGGTATGGATTTATGGGGAGAATTTCCCTGGTTTGCAGATAAAGAATTCATATTGTTCTTGTTAAGTTGATTCAAGAATGACAACATTATGTTGGAAAAACCCTACCCGATCACAAAGGAAGTGATCAAAGTGATTATTGGTTTATGCAGTGTTGGGGACCTCCCTAGGAAGAAAACCATGAAATACAAAGATGTAGAGGAACTTACTGGTATTGACAAAGACCCTTGAGCTCTATTGATAAACACTCTTGTGGATTCCACTATAAGGTATGTTGTTTACACCATTTCCTATAAAATCTATTTCAGAAACCATGAAGGCTCGACTTTGGCTATTATTGTATATCTTGCACACTTGATGGTTAAGGAAAACAAGCAATTTGATTTGTGTAGCCTATTATTGGAAAACATAACTGAGAATGCATGAATTTCATTGGTTGAGGGCTATCCTTTTTGGTTTGGATCTTTTCTTATATTTTTGACATTTTACTTTTTGAGCTTGCTACTGGGAAAAGAGAATGTTGAATGGGAATTCGGTATTCCTATTGGAAAACAAGTTTACAGACATTTGGAATCATTGGTGGATAATGTAAGTGTTTTTAGAGCCTATTTTGCATCTCTGGAGATGAATTTGTGCTCAGGTATGTTAGTACCTAGTCAGTTTGAAGTGGGTTCATCCTCTGGTAAGAAAGAGTTAGAAGTTATCATTGGCGAGTCCCCTCTAAAATATTAAAGAAGGAAAACTTTTGTAACAAATGTCTTGGAAGAAAAGAAGAATGAAGAATAATTTCTATTTGGATTTGACTCATCTAATCCAGAGGATATAGGGATGATGCTAGAAAAGGGTGAAGTGAAGAAGATTGGTGAAATGTGGAAGGCATGCTCTCCAATTGAGAGGCGTAAAATTGATGATGTATTGGTTGATTATTTTCTCAATAGAGGTATCTCAATTTTAGATGTGTTTGATTCCTTGCCAGTTGATCTAGTAGAGATTATTGAAGAGAGAACATTGTTGGAAGGATCCAAAGTTCATAAGTTCAAAGCTATGGTTGAAAGAAGATGTACCAAAGCCAAACAAGTGTTATCTAAACATATGAATGAGAAAATACAATTCAGCAAAGAAATATTTGACATCTATAGGTATTGTCTCTGGTGGTCGATAGTTGTTGACAATTTTAGATGTAAAATTGAAGCCATTGAATCTGAGATGAATAGTATTGGAAAACGTTTTGATTTATTTAAAGACAAGGATGGAAAATAAAGAATAAGAGTTGGTAAATTCCAAGTGGAGTTTCTGATTACTGAGAGGCAAATAAAAGATATGGTTAAAACCTTCTGGTTGGTTAAGGAACTGGCTAAGGTCCGGTTGGATCATCTCTTTGGAATACTCTCTAATGTAGAAGATTGTGAACGTCAATGTTTGTCTTCGGATCAAACATCTTCTTTTACGCAGTTGTCTCTATTAGATGGTATGAGTGCAAGAATTATTTCAGTTGTGCTTTCTTGGAAAAGGATTCTTCTAATCATAAGAGATAGGTACAAAGTGTCATTTTCACTTGAATGTTTAAAATGGGGAGTTGGAACCACCTTTGTACACATCCTATTTTTTTTTTTGGCCCTTTGCCATTGATGTCAAAGGGGGGGAGAAGAGTGCCTTTAAGGGAGTAAAGAATGTTGTTTTCAAAAAAATTTGGCACATGTTGCCATCAATGACAAAAGGGGAGATTGTTGGAAGAATGAAAAGGAATGGCTAACTATACAGTTTTGTGTTGTCATTGATGTCACCATGTTATACAAGTTTTGACTGCAAGACTAAGTCAGTGTTTGATCTGGTATTTTGGTATGGCATCTAAACTAGTATATAGTTTACGGTCTCCAATATTTTGGTAAAAAATCCTCCGTAGTTTATAGTTGCTACTTTAATTTTTGGGAAATGGTCTATGGATATTGAAAACATGTATGTTTAGAATATCTCATGTTCTAGTGCTTGAATGGTGTATTGGTATCATTATGTTGATTGCACTTTGATATTTAGCCTATCTCTGACTGACTTCATGGATAATTGGTGATATGGTGAATTAATTTTTGTGTAGATATATGTGCAACCTATCTTAGGTCTATGTCGACACAATAAAGTGTGCTACACATTTTGATTTATTATCTGGAAATATTCTATAAATTTATGAAGCCAACAGTTGGTGTTTTTGGTAAACAAGGATTGTATCTAATTAGGCCGACCTAATTAATTATCTTGGATAGATCGAGTATATATATTAGATATTTTTTGAAGATTGATATAGATGAGATAGTTGTGAATGTGAATGTGAAGAAGTGCAAAAATGATGACGTGTGTTAAGTTAGTCTATTGAACATCACTAGAACTGTATCAACACATGTTAGGTGCACTCTCATCAGTTCATTTTAGTTGTGAAGCCAATTTTGTTTTGTAATCTTTTTGTAGGTAGTGAGCCTTTGTATTTGGATAGTGAGTCCTATTCTGGGCAGTGAACCCTAGGGAGTGAGCCTCTTGTATTTGGTTTTGATATCACTTTATATTGTGATTTAGTCCTCATTGTGGTTTTTCCCTTATTGGGATTTCCATGTAAAATCTAGTGTTCATTGCGTTGATTTTACTTTCTGTTATCTACATTTCATGTTCATATTTAATAACAGAATAGTGTGGTTGCGAAGTTGATAAGTGTTAGGAGTTTATATTTGAATTGGGTGACAATTGATTCACCCCCCTCTCAATTGTCCTTCATCTTTTAACAATGTCCAAATTACTCCAACATTTATTTACTAAGTAATAAATTCAAAGTTTTTAGTCCTTTTTAGAAAATTAAATAAATGGTTGTGTTGCAAAATATACTGAAAATTAAAATTTTGAGGACTAGTAATGGTGGAAAATTTTCCTCTAATGATGCTAGATTCTATTAAAATGTGTCATCAAATAAAAAAGATTACTCCATATTCTCTAGACTAGAATGGAATTATGGAAAGAATGAATAGGAAATTAGTAGAAAAGGTGAGGCGTATGCTTCATGAATCTTGCTTGGAACAATTTTTTTTGGTGAAGGTTGTAGCCACTACTTGCTACTTGATTAATAGATCTCCTAGATAGTCTCCTATAAATAAAAAAAATAGTGGGGCATATGATCATTTTCTAAGGGGGAAGCCAATAATTTTGGATAACAAGACTATAAAGTGTATCTTCATTAAATATAATTATAGTGCGAAAGGATATAAACTTTTAGATCTTGTTGTACAAAATGTAATATGCATTAGAAGTGTGATTTTTAAGAGAAAATAAAACCCTTTTTTATTGTCTTATAGCCTAAATAAATTGTAACGCCTTGTTGCGCAAACCCCAAAGGACAACTAAAAATGCAACAATTTTTTTTTTGAAAACATAGAGAACAAACACTAAGTTTACTAATGCAATTAACATAGCTAATGATTACAATTTAAACACCTAAGTCCCTTGGGTTATATGAAGTGAAATTACACAATCTATCCCATAACAAAGTTGATAAAAGTAATCACCAATTCTAGTAACATAACCCATTCATTCACATATCTTCATTTAAGCATTTATTAGGGATAAAAAATGTGACAAGAATAAACCGTATAGAAACCATACATTCATTTACAATAAATTAAAATTGGAAATATAAAGAAACATATTTTCATAGATATAACACAACAGTAATAGTATATACAATTATAGTACAAGGATAAATTACATAGTGTGAATATACATTACATCAGTCTGCTAGTACATCGCAATGAATACATATACAAAATTACATCATAGGTCTTCCCAACACACATGGGAGTAATACATCAGTACATAAAATACATTTGGAGTACAAGAAAATATATGATAACATATGAACTCTGGATCAAGTTGCAACTGCAAACTCTACACTGAAAGGTACAACTGTGACAGAGGACCCAACAGGGTGCGTAGCACATTCCACCCGACCACCCCCATGCTAGGAGTGAATAAGGAAGGATCCTCGACCAAGAACATCCAAACAGATACACAAGACTAAACTCCAAAACATGAAAAGCAAGAGAACACATAAAGGAAACATAACATCAAAAGACCACTTCTAGAGGTTAGCAACAATAACAACTCAAGGGAATGCTAGAGGAGAGTGTCATTGTACAGTCCTACATGGGTTATCCTAACTTCCTTTCTCTAGGCACTGGACCCCATCTATGGTTCTCCTAATAGCCTCTCTAGGTGTCCACCCCATAGGGTGACTCATGCAGTATCATTAACCTCTTGTGATGACGAGGCAATGATCTTTCCAACCATGACCTTATCAGCCCACCTTTAGTCTGTGAAATCCCTAATAGGTGGATGAGGCATCCATATTTATCTTGTTAATGTTTTACTACCCAACCCCTAATTAATTAATTAGGTTATCACTTATTACTCTAACTCTAACGTGGGTTATCCTGACAGCCCCTTTGTGTGTCGATGCCCACATAGAGCCACTCCCTAGAAACCCAAAACATAACATTAAATTCCAAGGGGTTGTACCAACAAGTACACTGAGTCACAAAATAGAACAACCATGAGGCAAAACCATCTTGCCAAAGTCATATGAATCAACTCTCATAAAAATGGTACAACCCAAATGTAAACCCAAGATCACAACTATAGTCAAAATAGGGACAAGTATCAAATTAAAAGATCACAATTACAACATCATTTCCCCATGCCTCTGGAAGTCCCTAACTAGCAACTTAAGCTTCTATAGAAGGATAAACTAACTTAAGGGTTTTCCTCATGACCACAAACCAATTAAATAAAACAACAGTTAATACAATAATTCAAGAATGAAACAATCACATACTCAAGTATTCCATAGTTTAACACATCTCATTGCAATATTTTACCAAGAAAAATAAATAATAATTTACAAATCATTCAATTTAATTAACAATGCTCATTTCCAAATAAATCAATCTCACCATAATATGCAACATTGCAAATTTTAACATGATCTAATTTTCCCATAATTTCAGCATATATAAACATATGTATATATATATATATATAACATAAATATAATTTATATATTTAAAATCATACATTTAAATCGCATTATAAAATTAACAATATAACCTTAACACATATTTACACACACACACACACACATATTAATATACATATATATATTTATATATAATATATATATATTATAAAACAAATTAAATAATTTTAAATTTAATAAAATAAATTTTATTTAACAAAATACGTAAGGGGAGGGATTGCGGATACCCCCCTCCCTCATGGGGAGGTCGTAGCCCCACCTGTGGCTGCACCTAGCAACCACTGGCTATTGTACGCAGCCATGGGTGGTTGTGTCCCCCACACAAACATAATTTAAAAAAAATAAAAAAAATCTCATATTATTTTTAACAATTTGCTGAACGGAAAAAATACAGGTCTTTTTAAAAAAAATAAAAATTCTTCAGAATATTTTCTAGAGAACATATTCCTATAATATATATATATATATGTAGGGTATATATATATGTAGGTTATATATAAATGTATATAAAACAATTATTTCAAATGCTTCATTCAGGCATAATTTAGTAAAATTTTCACTGGAAAATAAATTATTTACACATAAGTTTTCTATAGGAATTGTTAAGAAAATTTTCACAGAGGTTTTTAAATTTTCTAGCTAAACAAACTAATTGGGAAAACATATTTAAATCATATTCTTCTATAGGAAATAGGAATATGGGTTTTCCCCATTTTTTTTACAGGAAGGTTTTCAAACCTAATTCCTAAGAGATTTCAAAATATCTCTATTGTTTTTTCCTCTATGTTTTTTTGTTGTTTTAAAAATAATATTTTATGAGGTTCTCTAATTTCACTATAATTTTTTTCTACAGAGACACTAAAATAATCATGGAAAAACTTCATACACAGAAGCCATCAACAAATTTTCTAAAGAGAAGCTTTCAACAAAATTTTCTACAGAAGCTTTTAACAAATTCACAACAATTTCCAACAATATTTCCAATTTAAAAACAAAACTTCGACAAAATAATCATTTCCTCTTATAGAGACAAAATATAATTTATACAATCAATCTTTTCAAAACAACAAAATAAATAAATAAACAATAAAGGAACATGTTTTCCTGAAGCCTGAAGAAACAAAGGTTGGAGCAAAGCTTCGCCTTCAAAGTTCAATTTCCAAATCCCTTTCCAAAATCTCCAATACTAGAAATTCAAATGGTTTGAAAAATTGAGGCATGAGCTTGGAACCCTTTTCGTAATGGATTGGGCTCTTTTGCAATCACACTCTCAAAAAGACTCGATCACCAACAGAGAACTGACTATCAACTCTATGTACGTCAAAATATTTCTATTGTCTATCCTGAGCTACCACAAGATGCTCTCTTATGTGAGCTACCTGCTGCTCCATGTCCTGAAGCATTTCAGGACCTAAAAGAACTTTGTCCTCAAAACGGTCCCAACTTAATGGTGTCTTGCAGGGATGACCATATAGCACCTGAAAGGGAGCCATACCAATTGAGCTATGATATCCATTGTTGTAGGAAAACTCCACCAGATGCAAATAGTCCTCCCAATGCGACTGTTGATCCATCACGTATGTACAAAGCATTTCCTTAAGAACCTGATTAACTCTCTTTGTCTAACCATCTATTTCAAGATGGTAAGCAAAAATGAAATTCAGTTGGGTTCCTAAGGCATGCTGCAATGATGTCCACAATATAGATGTGAACACTAGATCTCTATAAAAAATGATTCTCTGTGGAATACCATGCAGATGAACAATATCTTCCATGGAGATTATAGCAACTGAAGAAGCAGTGTAAGATGATCAAATGGGGGAGAAGTGTGCCACCTTGGTCAATCTGTCAACTATGACCATGATAGCATCATGTTATCAAGAAGTCATAGGAAATCTTACAATAAAGTCCACTGAAATTATGTCCCACTTCCATTTGAGAATGAGATGGGGCTATAACAGGCCTACGGGATGTTGATATTTTGCTTTAACCCTTTGACATTCCAAACATCTAGCCACCAAATCTGCAATATCCCTCTTCATGCCTGCCCAAAAGTACATCGCATGAAGATATGCATACATCTTCTTAACTCCCGGATGAGCAAAGTAGGGAGCTCGATGTGCCTCAGTCATAATTAGAGTCTGAAGACCCTCAATAGAAGGCATGTACATGTGACCCAAATACCTCAAAAGACCATCCAACTCCAGTGAGTACCCTGCAAAATTTCCTTCTAAATTTTTTCCTGATTCAATTTCTGACTTCACTTCCTGATACCAACTATTTGTTGGAAGCACTACAAGGACCTTACTCCTCAAATCTACCTTGAGAGCTACTGCAGAAATATCATGTCTCTGTTGAATCAAAGCATCCGCCACCACATTTTCCTTGCCCTGAACATACTTGACCTCAATGTCATATTCACAAAGGAATTCCATCCATCTCCTCTATTTGGCATTTAGGTTCAACTTCTTAAAATGTATTGCAAACTGCGATGATTGTTGTGAAGCTCGAACCTATGACCCAATAAGAAATGTCTCCATCTCACAAGGGCATGAACTAGTGTGGATAACTCTAAGTCATGCATAGGGTAATTTATCTCATGATCCTTGAGCTGGTGGGATTTATAAGCAATTACACATCCTTCTTGCATCAAGATGGCTCCTAAGCCCTTCAAGGAAGCATCATTGCACACCACGAAATCCCCAGTAGGATCAGGAACTGCTAGTATGGGTGCACTAGTCAACCTATCCTTAAGAGTCTCCAATGTTGACTAGCATTGATCTGACCAAATGAACTTCCTCCCTTTCCTTTGAAGGGAAGTGATGGGATGCACGATCCTTAAAAAGCCCTGTACAAACCACTGATAATAGCCTGCTAACCCCATAAAATTGCAAATCTATGGAACATTCTTGGGTGTTGGCCAATCAACAATAACCTAGATCTTTGATGGATCCACTATGATACCAACACCTGAGATGATGTGCTAGAAGTATTTCACTTTAGTTTTGTAGAATTCACACTTATCCAAATTAGCAAACAATTGATTTTCCCTCAAGCATTGTAATACCTACCTCAAATGTTCCTCATGCTCCTCCAATGATTTAGAGTAAACTAGGATGTCATTGAGAAACAAAAGCACAAACCTATCCAAATAGGTTCAGAAGACTCCATTCATTAGGCTCATAAAAACTAATGGTGCATTTTTTAACCTGAACGACATAACAATGAATTCATAATGTCCATAACGAGTGTGAAATGTAGTTTTGTGGATATCAGATTCGGCTATACACAACTGATGATAGCCAGACTTAAGATCAATCTTGGAGAAAACCTAAGGTCTTTTTATCTAATCGAACAATTCATCAATTCTCGGCAAAGGATATCGATTCTTTATCATCACTTTGTTGAGCTGCATGTAATCAATACATAATTGGAGCAAACTGTCCTTTTTCACAAATATAACCGATGCTCCCCAAGGGGAAACACTAGGACAGATGAATCCTTTTTCTAGAAGTTCTTCCAACTGCAACCGGAGTTCCTACAACTCCTGTTTTTTCATCTGATATGGAGCTCGAGATATTGGCTTGAGTCCAGGGATAAGATCAATTTTGAAGTTGATGTCACGCTTTGGTGGTATCCCTAGAATTTCACTTGGAAAAACATCAGAATATTCCTTAAGAAGGGTGTAGTCATCCAATGAAATCCCTTGACTCTCTTCTAAGTCCAAATCATTAACAAACACTGCAAACAGCTGACAACCCTGTCTAAAGAACCTTTTTAATTGAATAGCTGAGATCAAACGTAGAGAGACAAGCCTATGTATACCAATGATCTCAACCTCATTACCAGAATCATAAACACAATGCACAACCTTGCGTCAACAATCAATTATGGCATAGTGGGCACTCAACCAATCAATACCTAGAACCACATCATATGAACCAAGTGGTAGGATTCGAAGATCCACCATAGTCATGAGTGACCCAATTTGAAAATTACAACCCTGAACTAGTGCCTTAATCACTACCTTTTCCCCAAAGGCCAATTCGACCTGCCACTTAACACCTTGCCTTATTGCCACCAGTCTACAACACTCTACTACTGAAGGGGAAATGAATGAATCTAATGCTCCAAAATCAAAGAGAATGGAAATACTAGTACCATACAATGCACTTGATGTCTCAACTACAGTGCCTTGATGTTCAGCTTGGCGGTTGTCCACTATCACAAATACCCGATGTGCTCTACTCACATCGCCCACTGTTGGCTTAAAAGTATTTGGTCTCTGACTAAAACCTGTATTGCTCCTTTGTGAACATTTTCTTGCAATATGTCCATGTTTCCCACAAGAGAAACAGCCTGTGCCTCGTCCAAATCCTCTAACACCAGACGGTGCACTCAATTGTTGAAAACTCCCTCAAGAAGGTGTCAACTGTGTGCTTTGTGTAGGCTACTCAAAATGATCCTGCCTAATTCGCTACCAGCTTCGGTTCTTCCTACTTTGAGATCTGTCTCCCTACTAAGACTGTGATTTATTCTATTTGGACTATGACTGCTATTGCTACTGTGGACCACCTTTAGTGGGTGCCCAAATTTTTTTGGAAGACCCTGCAGCTTGAGGCTGTCCTCCTCTAGAACCAAAACCTAATGTCAGGGCACTACCTATCTGAACTCCTATGTGACCTCCCAATTCCATTGCCAAATTTTCTTCTAACAAACTAGCCTTCTTAATAGCTACTTCCATTGTCTTCATCTCAAAGACTCTAACTCCACCACTGATTTGGGCATTTAATCCCTTGACAAAGTGTTGCACAAGCATTGCCTCATCATTACCAATCCTTACATACTACTTGAGCTCATAAAAATGATGCTCATATTGCTCCACAGACATTTCCATCTTCCTTAAATCCTGAAATTTGTCTGCTCTGCACTGCCTCCAGTGATCAGAAAGGAAACGAGCCCTGAATCTCTCCATAAACAATTCCCAAGTCACCATGCTGATGTCAATATGTAATTTTTGTTCTTCTAGCTGCCACCAAGTGGATGTAAAGCCTTTGAGGTGCATGATGGTGCACCTAGCCATAGTATTACTACCATAGGGATGCATAGCAAAGCATCTATCTAGAACGATCAACCATGTCTCTACCTCAAGATCCCCACCAAAACCATCAAATGTGGGAGGTCATGCTGTAAACAAGTCTCTCATGTGAACCACCACTACTACATCCTATTCAGCTATTATTTCCTCATGTCTAGGTGATCTCTCCCTTTCCCTTTCCAACCTCTATTCTCCCACTTGTCTAGGGCCTAAATTGCCCAGTATCTCCTCAAGTAGGTGCTGCAAATGACCATCCAGACCTGGTTGTTTTGGGTTCTAACCACAACCTATTAGATTACTTTAGAAACTCTATAGTTCCTCATGCTTTGAACTGTGGGAGCTCAGAGGTGATGGACTTTGGTAGTCAGACCCATGGCCACCACCTCGGCCATGACCTCTACCCCGAGGCATGATCTTGTACATCAATTAGGGGTATATGTGAAGTCAAGAGTTAATGCAAAGGTTTGAGATCAAGAGTTAACGTAAAGGCTTCCTAACGGACTCAAACTACCAAGAGTACCCAACGTTAGCAAACCTAGCTCTGATACCAAGTTGTAATGCCCTGTCATGCAAACCCTAAAGGACAACTAAAAATGCAACAATTTTTTTTTTTGAAAACATAGAGAATAAACACTAAGTTTACTAATGTAATTAACATAGCTAATGATTACAAGTTAAACACCTAAGTCCCTTGGGGTACACGAAGTGACATTACACAATCTATCCCATAACAAAGTTGCTAAAAGTAATCACCAATTCTACTAATGTAACCCATTCATTCACATATCTTCATTTAAACATTTATTAAGGATAAACAATGTGACAAGAATAAACCATATAGAAACCATACATGCATTTACAATAAATTAAACTTGGAAATATAAAGAAACATATTTTCATAGATATAACACAACATTAACAGTATATACAATTATAGTACAAGGATAAATTACATAGTGTGAATATACATTACATTAGTCTGCTAGTACATCACAATGAATACATATACAAAATTACATCATAGGTCTTCCCAACACACATGGGAGTAATACATCAGTACATAAAATACATCTAGAGTACAAGAAAATATCTGATAACATATGAACTCTGGATCAAGTTGCAACTGCAAAATCTGCATTGAAACATACAACTACATGATAGGGGACCCAACGGGGTACATAGCACATTCCACCCGACCACCCCCATGCTAGGAGTGAATAAGGAAGGATCCCCGACCAAGAACTTCCAAATAGATAAACAAGACTAAACTCCAAAACATGAAAAGCAAGAGAACACATAAAGGAAACATAACATCAAAAGACCACTTCCAGAGGTTAGCAACAATAACAACTCAATCACAAAATAGACCAACCGCGAGGCAAAACCATCTTGGCCAAAGTCATATGAATCAACTCTCATAAAAATGGTACAACCCAAATGTAAACTCAAGATCACAACTATAGCGAAAACAGAGACAAGTATCAAATTAAAAGATCACAATTACAACATCATTTCCCCATGCCTCTGGAAGTCCCTAACTAGCAACTTAAGCTTCTATAGAAGGATAAACTAACTTAAGGGTTTTCCTCATGACCACAACCCAATTAAATAAAACAACAGTTAATACAATAATTCAAGAATGAAACAATCACATACTCAAGTATTCCATAGTTTAAAACATCTCATTGCAAGATTTTACAGAAAAAAATAAATAATAATTTACCCGATATCATTCAATTTAATTAACAATGCTCATTTCCAAATAAATCAATCTTACCATAATATCCAACATTGCAAATTTTAACATCATCTAATTTTCCCATAATTTCAGCATATATAAACATATATACATATATACATATAAATATACATAAATATAATTTATATATTTAAAATCATACATTTAAATCGCATTATAAAATTAACAATATAACCTTAACACATATTTACACACACACACACGCATATATATACATATACATACATACATACATACATATATATACACATATATATTATATATATATATATATACATATATTTATATATAATATATATATTATAAAACAAATTAACTAATTTTAAATTTAATAAAATAAATTTTATTTAACCAAAATATGCAAGGGGAGAGACTACAAAGTCTCCCTCATTGGGAGGCCGTAGCCCCACCCTTGGTTGCGTTCCCCGTAGGGGAAGACCATAACCACACCCGTGGCTACGCCCAATAGCCATGGGTGGTTGTGTCCCCCACACAAACATAATTGAAAAAAATAAAAAAAAATCCCATATTATTTTTAACAATTTTCCATACGGAAAACATACAGGTCTTTTTTTTAAAATAAATAATATTTCTTCAAAATATTTTCCAAAGAACATATTCCTATATATATATATATATATATATATATATTTGTAGGGTATATATATTTATAAATATATAAATGTATATAAAAAAATTATTTCAAATGCTTCATTCGGGCATAATTTAGTAAAATTTTCACTGGAAAATAAATTATTTACACAAAAGTTTTCTACAGTAGTTGTTAAGAAAATTTTCACAAAGGTTTTCAAATTTTCTAGCTAAAGAAACTAATTGGGAAAACTGATTTAAATCATATTCTTCTATAGGCAATAGGAATATGGATTTTCCCCAATTCCTAAGAGATTTGAAAATATCTCTATTGTTTTTTCCTTTGTGTTTTTCTATTGTTTTAAAAATAATCTTTTACGAGGTTCTCTGATTTCACTATAAAGTTTTTCTACAGAGACACTAAAATAATCATGGCAAAACTTCATACACAGAAGTCGTCAACAAATTTTCTATAGAGAAGCTTTCAACAAACTTTTCTATAGAAGCTTTTAACAAATTCATGACAATTTCCAACAATCTTTCCAATTTAAAAACAAAACTTCTACAAAATAATCATTTCCTCTTGTACAGACAAAATAGAATTTATACAGGCAATCTTTTCAAAACAACAAAATAAATAATTAAACAATAAAGGAACTTGTTTTCCTGAAGCTTGAAGAAATGAAGGTTGGAGCAAAGCTTCGCCTTCAGAGTTCAATTTCCAAAGCCCTTTCCAAAATCTCCACTTCCAAAAAGATGCAAAATATTGAGCCCCAAAAATATTCTTGAAAACCTCTTCCAATTAAAAACCAAAAACCAAAAAAACCATTTTTCCCTGCCAATTTTCTTTGCGAAGTGACTTCTTTCCTTTCGCAGTTATGCCCTAATATTCTCTCCGAGAATATTTTTTTAATAAGAGTTTTGCATTCAATTTCTACTCTCACTTAACTATTGTAAATATCTTTTAACTAACTTTTAGTTATTTTCTTTTGATAATTATAAAGAATTTATGCTATTTAATTAATTTAAAAATTCAAGAATTAATATCATTTACTTTATGTAAATTTAAAATTCCAATTCACATAATAGCATCTAAAATTTATATTTAAACTATTCACTCAATCAAGAAAATTTAATCAATTAACTTAACTACAATTACCTGTAAATAATTATATCAACTAAATAACATTAATTAATCACATATAAAATAAAGATAAATTAAGTAGCAAACATTTACAAACTAAAATAAATAATCAACACTAACGTATACTAAAACAAAGACGAGGTCGAGACAATGACACCGTAAGACTCACAACAAGGTGATGAACTTGGGACAGGGACACTTCCCTATCAACTCCCTTTTCAACATCATACCCGTTGGGTTTATGGGACACGCTCAAACCTGTCAAGCAGGTGGAGTCAATTTCCTGTACCTGTATCATGTATAAAAACAAATGTCAAGTAACATGTAAATATCCATTATAGACATGCCATGAAAGGTAATCGCGGGGTAGCAGGGCACTTGCGAGCGAGTGATGCTACTCTGTCCTTTCAGCAAGACTCACTAACAGACACATTAGAGTCCATAACAACAATAAACCACAACATCACCACATATATTAGTTAAAGAAAACCATAACATGACCAAATAATATAATCATGACATAATGTATCATCATGCATCATAAGTAATATAATGTGCAACAAACCAACTAAACTATGATTCCACACACAACTAAAATGGTGAACTAATCACCATCACAAACCAAGTACAAAATCAACACAAAAGAGTATCAACAACATGAGGGGTATTACATAAATTCAAAACAAATATACGATTTAATTTCCTTCTTCACTTGGTAAATTTGAATTGAGACCCTTAGATGATAATAAACTCAAGAGATCACATTAAGATCTAAATCTTTTGAAGAAGAGGAATAACCTCTAACTCAACTTTCTTTAATATCTATGAAACATCTAGATAACCACTAGAAAGGTATTCTTATGATTATTGGAGGTATATTTTAGCCTTGAATATCAACATTTATGAATTGATATCTAAACAAGAGGCATAAAGTATGAATGATCGAGAGTCTTGAAGAATGACCATGGATGAAGAAATGGTAGAACTTAAAAAGAATGATACATTGGACCTTGTACCATTTCTCAAATGATGTAAATCTATTGGATGCAAATGGGTGTTCAAATATAATTTTTTTTTGTATTGTACTAATTATAAATACTTGAATCACATTTATTTGATTATAGTGATAAATTTTCTTGTAACAAAAATGGCATCCATTATACTCCTATTATCTATTATTATACATCATAACTTAGAGTTTAAGAAAATGAATGTAAAAATTGAGTTTGTTCACAGTGATTTGGATGAGGATATTTATATGTTATATCTAAAGCACTATCTAGATAAATTTTAAATTTATATGAAATAAGTTTTAGATGTGGTCACAACCAATTTTTTATGAAAATGCTATAGTATTTTGTCAAAATTTCTCAAAATTGGGGCACTCAATCACTAATTATAAATCCTCCCTGAAGCATTAAAAAAACTTAAAGATCCTTTGGTTACTTCTCTAATGCTTTGGATGGCATTCCTTTCAAGGAGGACATCCTAAATATCCTCAAGTATCTAAAATCATTAATAATGAAGAAAAATTTAGCATAACTAAGAAAAAATACCATTAATATTTCATCTCCTATGTGGAATGAAGGTGTTGTGTCAAAGAATCTAAAAAAGGACAATTGGATGGAAGATAAAGAAGATGGGGAAATCTCAAGTGAATACAATAGCTATCGGATCTCATTGATGAATTCTCCTCCCTTCTTTGAAGCTTTGAATGGTGCAACATAAATGAAGGTAAATTCACCCAAATTCCCTTTGTAAGATTCATTACCATTATCATTGGGTGAAGATTCAAATAAACCAACTACTAGTCAATGTTCCTTTGAGTTGGATGGATGGTTGACCCTAAAAAAGAAAGGTAAAAATAAAAAATTAAATGTTGGCACAGAGTCTAGGGCTAGTAGGCCTTCCTAATGATAAACAAGAAAAAGAGAAGAAGTAAAGGAAATTACTGTTGGTAGGAAAATAACATTGGATATGTCCTCTAAAAATAATTTTAAGTGAAGATTCTTTCTTGGAACATCATGTTAGAGATTTTTTGGTGTTTTCATTGATGTCAACCTCCAATATGGCTAGGGAGATTGTTGCACTATGTTGGCATTAGTGTTGTGATTTGATGTCAACCTCTAATGTGGTCATGTTGAGAAATTTTCATGGTATGAAGAAGGTGTTGCAAATGTTGTAGATATGTAGAGCATGTGTTTGTGGTGTTGCTAATGTAGCTGGTACATTTGGTTTTCAAGTGCTTTTGATAAAATTTGAATAAAAGAATGTGTAGTGTGATAAAAGTGTGTTTAGTATTGTGCTCCGCATTTCTTCATGGTTGAAGATATACTTGTGTGGTTTGGATGAGTTGATCAAAGGTGTTCATAGGTGTTATACCTAGAGTTTCAAGTTTTAGGTCATGTGACAGTGGAAGTTGTGTTTGATAGTGTGTTGCCTATGAAGAAGGTTATCTTGGAGAAATGACATTGCTCCACATTTTTCCACATTGAGGCTTCTTGTCTTGCAAATTTGAGAATATGCTTATATTTTTTGTATCTACCTTTCCCTAGAGTATATGGTGTTTAGTTTTTTTGCAAGGTTGGTGAGTGAGATGTATGTATGTCAAAATGTGGATGGTTACATAGACTGTAAGTGTTCTTCAGTTTTAGGTGGTTGTGACAGTATTTTTTAATATTTTGATGGTTTTGGAATATTCTTGGATGTTCTAAAATGTTGATATGGGGTATGCATGGTATTTTCAGACCTGGAGAGGTGTGTATTTGGTTTCTTGTTAGTGTTAGTGCAAGTTTGTATGACTTGGCATGCTAGCACTAATTACAGAAGTTGTTTGTTGTTTCTGGGAGCATGTTGGTGTAGATTTAGATCCTAGTTAACCTTTAGTGTGGTCTACCTTCACTTCTCTCCACCACAAAAGTGTTTGGTGTTGACCTATTTGTTGATTAAACATTTGAGGTGCATATATTCCATTAAGGCTGACATGGAGAAAGTTTTTAAGGTTGTGGAGGATATATAAGCAAGATTAATTATTGAAGAATCATGTGATATATGATGTGGCATGAAATGATGTGAATTTGACTAAGTGTGGTGATGTAAGTGTGAGCTTAAATTCCTAAGGATACCAAATATAGTGAGTCAAATGTGTCTACATTTTCAGTGTGCATGAAGTTGTTGGAGGTAGTGCGTTGAAGGTTGCAGATGGTGGAGAGTTGTAGAGGTGAATTTTTCCTATTTCACTGAGATACTGAATCTCCTTGTAATAGTCTTCTTTTCTTCTTTCTTTTGGACAATGAGTCCTTTGGGTAGTGAGTCATTCTTCTCTTTTTGGTAGTGAGCTCTTCTGGCAATAAGCCTATTGTATTTGGTGTTATTATTCATATATATGTGAGATAATATTTATTGTGGTTTTTCCCTAATTAGGATTTTCCTTGTAATTTTGTTGTTCTCTTGTGTATGGTGTTAAATTTGTCTATGTTTCATTTTTTTACATTCTATTAAAGATAATAATGATTTAATGGTTAATGAGGGTTTAAGGTTTTAATGTACAACTAATTCAACCCCTCTTAGTTGTCATGTGTGTCTAACAATTGGAATCAGAGCTATGGTTCCTTGCAAGAAGCTTAACTACTTGAGGTAGATTCATATGGTACACAAGAAGGGTGTCTGGTGTAGCCACTCTAGGAGGGTCCTCAAAGAGAACAATCCAAATCGTGTAACAAGAGTTACACAATAGTGGAAACACATAATATGGAGGAAAATGTAGATTCAAACATTCTTATTATTAGAAATTTCAATTACAAACAATCGAAAACATCCAGGCTTATAGATTCAACTCAGAGGCCTAATACAACATGCTCAAAATACCATATTCATATATGCTCCTTAAAGCGAGAAGAAATCTTACACATCTACTCTACCTTAATCTACTTAATCAACTTCTTTCTATTCTAACGATCTATTGCAAGCTTTATATCATATTCACAAATCTAGAATCTTTCGCATTGGCCAAAGATCATTACAATATCTAATGAAAGAAAATGTAATGTGCGTATGAAATAGGTCGGCCTCAAATTTGAATTTCTCCTCAATAGGTGCATAGGATGAAGTGTTGACCTATAATTAAGGTCGGGGACACTCCACAAAACAATTTGAATCACACTGCCAAGATCCGCAAGTTACGAGAAAGATCTACAAGCGATCAAACTAGCCGTTAGCTTAGAAAATTATTCTGGTGCCAGTTCAAGAAACTACCACTTAAATCAAGAATCAATAACTTTCCAGAAAAAGATCCAATCACACTCAAATCTTGGAATAAGGAAAATGAACATGTCGACAATGTAAACATGGATCCACAGGGTCTAGTTAGTAAATATGATGAATTGACCAACTTGAATTGAACAAGAATTGAAAAAGAACAAAACTGAAATGAAAATATTTTTGGTTGATGCAAGATTGCCAAGAACCAAGGATGCTCCTACATTAGACACTTGAGGTTGAATGAAAAGTGAATCCCTCACTTTGCTAGGGCTAAAGGAAAACCAATACAGTCTACCTCAGCTTGAGAAATCCAAGAAGAATCCTCCACTGGTCTACCTTTCCACTTCACAAGATATTCTTTATACTTTCTTCCATGAGTTTTCCTCCCATCTCTAATATCCAAAATATCTTCAATCTCATCTAATTGTTTTTTAGGAAATTTATTCTCCAATTTTTCTTTACTACCTTCATTGATTTCGGCTTCATGGTACTGATGTAGATCTACAATGTTGAATATAGGTGATATACCCATGTCATCTGGTAACTCCACTTCATATGCATTTCCTGAATCAAACTTCTTCAAAATATTACAGTGTCCAAACTTCCTCATCTTGAGCTTATTGTATGTGCCAACTGGAAATATTTCCTTCCTCAAATACACCATCACTTCATCTCAAACTTCGAACAACTTATGTCTCCTCTTTTCATCTGCTTTCTCCTTATACTTTTGGTCCATATCTTCCAATTCCGCTTCACTTGAGTATGCACTTTCTTCATATGTTCTACAAATTCCTCTACTTTTGCACTCCTTTTATCTTCCATACTGATGTCTCACAATTCTGATATACCTCTAGGATGAACTCCAGTAACTATCTCAAAAGGTGTCTTTCTGGTACTCCTGTTCACTAAATTATTGTAATCAAACTCTGATTGTGCTAGGAAAAAATCCCAACTTCTAGTCTTCTCTCCAACCAAACATCTCAACAAATTCCCCAAACTCTTGTTTACTACCTCTGTCTTTCCATCTGTTTGTGGGTGAAAAGTAGAACTAAACTGCAAATTTGTCCTTAACTTCTTCCAAAGTGTCCTCTAAAAGTTACCAACAAACTTTGTATCTTTGTATCAAACAATACTCCTAGGTAATCCATGCAATTTGACTACTTCCTTGAAAAACAAGTCTGCTACATGTACTGCATCTGTTGTCTTCTTACAAGGAATGAAATGTGCCATTTTAGAAAATCTATCTACCACCACAAATATAGAATCATTACCTCTTTATGTCTTCGACAAACCAAGTATGAAATCGATGCTAATATCTTCCCAAGTTTTCTCCAAAACTGTCAAAGGATTATACAATCCAACATTCTAACTACTCCCTTTTGAAACTTGAAAAACTCTATAACTCTACACAAGTTTCCTAACATCCTTATGAATTTGTGGCCAAAAGTAATTTTCACTTACCAATGCTACTTTCTTATCAATTCTAAAGTGTCCTGACAATCCAGAGATATTTTTTTCTTTCACCAAGTTATCCCTCATTGAGCTCCGAGGTATACACAGCTGATTTCCCCTTAACAACATATCCTCCTAAATGAAATAATCCAACCACTAACTCCTATCCTCCAAGATTGGTTCTTTACAATCTCTCCAAGGTTCTACAAAATCTGGTTCTTCCTCATACAATTTCTTCAATTCATCAAAGCCTAATACCTCCACTCTCATCTCTTCTAGTAAATTCCTTCTCCTACTCAAAGCATCAACAACTCTATTTGACTTTCCACTCCTATGTTTCAAAACAAAATTATAACTCTGCAAGAATTCCACCCATCTCATGTGTCTTTGATTCATCTTACCTTGACTGTTCAAATATTGCAATGCCTGATGATTTGTATACAGAACAAATTCCTTAGGTAACAAGTAATGTAACCACTTCTTCAAGGATTGAACTATGGCATAAAACTATTGGTCATACACTGAATACCTTCTCCTAGCATCATTGAACTTCTCACTGAAATAAGCTACTAGTCTCCCTTCTTGAATCAATACTGCTCCAATATCATTTCCAATTGCATCACAGTCTACCTAAAATACCTTATTAAAGTATGGTAAAGCCAATAGAGGTTGCTCAATCACCTTCTATTTCAACAACTCAAAACTATGATCTACTCCAGATGTCCACCTAAAATCCTTCTTATCTCCTCTCATTGTTTTTGTCATAGGACTACAAATAGAACTAAAATTCCTAATGAACTTACGATAGAAACTAGCCAATCCATGAAATGATCTTACCTGTCCAATGCTTTCTGGTGTAGGCCATTCAAAAATTTCTCTTAACCTCTAAGGATCCATCTTCAATTCCTCCATAGATATCACAAATCCTAGATATATCAATTCTTCCTTCATGAAATTACACTTCTTGATGTTTATTAACAACTGCTATTCTCTGAACCTCTACAAAACTTGTCTTATATGTAACAAATGTTCTTCTCTAGTCTTATTGAAAATCAATATGTCATCCAGATAACAATCACAAACTTACCAAAGAATTTCTTCAGTACCTCATTCATCAGCCTCATGAAAGTACTCAGTGCATTTGTTATTCCAAAAGGCATCACCAACCACTCATACAATCCTTTATTTCTCTTGAATGTTGTTTTCCACTCATCCCCTTCTTTGATTATGATATGATGATATCCACTCTTCAAATCTATCTTTGTAAAGTATTTAGCTCCACTCAAACAATTTATAATGTCATCCATCCAGGGCAAAGGAAATCTATACTTCACTATGAGTTTGTTTATGGCTCTAGAGTTTGTACACATCCTCCATTCTCCATCCTTCTTAGGTACTAACACAACAGGTATTGCACAAGGACTTAAGCTTTCTCTGATCAAACCCTTCCTCAAAAAATCTTGCACTTGTCTCTTCAACTCTTCATTCTCTATAGGTGTCATCTAGTGTGCTACTTTATTACGCAAACTAGCTCCATGAATCAGATCCATGCAATGACTAATAGTCCTCATAGGTGGTAATCCATCAGTTCATTATCTGAAAAGATCTCATATTCTATCAACAACTCCTTTATCTCTTCCAGTTCTTCTTCTACATGCTTCAAGTCTTTAGCCTTCTTAGGAACCAAGGCATAACACATGTTCTCATGTCTCAATCCATCAAAAAATATCCTTCCATCAACCAAATTTTTTTTAGCACTTGTACAAACCTCAACTTTAGGAACATCCTCCAATGGCAACAAGGTCTGCTTCATCCCATTAGCAACAAGGGTATATGTGTTCTTCTTTCCATCATGAATAGCCTATCTATCATACTACCAAGGCCTTTGCAAGGCCTTTGGCATGGCATGCATCCATAGTCATGATATCACATAAAACTTCATCATGATAATTTACTATCTTCAATTTAACCAAACATTGTTCACTTACCAATATCTTATGCTCATCTTGAATCCAAGATATCTGATAGGGCTTCAGGTGTTTCAATCTGTCTATCTTCAATTTGGTCACCATTTTTTTAGAAACTAGGTTCTCAAAGCTTCTACTGTCAACAATCACTCTGCAACATTTACAAGCTACCTTACATTTGGTCTGAAACAAATTCTTTCTCTACAATGGTTCCTACTCCAACTCACTTTGAAAAAAAACTCTTATATTCACCAACACTTCTCCCCCTTCTGGTTTGTTAAATGATCTAACATGATCCTCCTCAACAAAGGTTGTTCTTCTACTATTTTCTATCTTTCTACTTGTCTCTCCTTGATTATATACAAATGCTCTATGTCCTTCGCCACCACACTTAAAACAAGTTCCCTTGAATACTCTTTTCTCCTATCCTCTATCATCTTTTCTATAACCTTCATTCTGGTAACCACCATATCCTCCTCTCTAGTAAGAGTTTCCATCATCTCTATGGTACGAATTATCATTCTTACTGACTTCCTTATCTTTATTCTAATTCGTAAAAGATCCTCTTCCTCCTCTAGTAAAAATTCTCCCTCTCTGAATTCTTCCACCTCTTCCTCTTTGTCTCTACTCATGTCTTGTATTCAACTTCTCTTATGCTTTTAGGGCACATTAATATGATTCTTCCACACTCTGCAACTTAATCAAACTAATTTCATCCTATATAGATGACCTTAGACCACTCACATATCTTGCTACTTGCTCGATCTCATCCTCCAAATGTCTAGATCTAATATTCAACTTGTAGAACTCCTAGGTGTGCTCTATCACACTTGATTCCTTCTGCTTAAAAATTTTCAACTTCCATAAAAAACTAATCTAATAGTTTGCAGGAATCAACTTTGTCTTCAACTTATTCACCATCTGATCCCATGATTTTATCTTCTCCTTTCCTCTTCTTTTCCTATCTATCTTCAAATGCTCCCATCAAAGGGATGCATGTCCTTCCAACTTTGTACAAGAAAATTTCACCTTCTTATCTTCAGTGTTACCTTCAAAATAAAAATAATTCTCCATCTCTGTTATCTAATCAAGCTATTCATCTGAATCCAACTTACCTCTATAATCTAGTGGATTGAAATGTGGTTTGGTATTTTCTCTAGTTAGGGCTCTTATGAACCTCTCTTCCCCCTAATCCAGGCTAGGTTGATCTTCTCTCTCCCTTTCTTCTTGTACTTCTACTTCTTCATCACCCACTGTTACTTGGTTTTTAGCTTTTAGCTAAAATCAAGTTTAGTGTTTATTCTTTTGTGTTGTTTGTTCAAACATTTAAAAGATAAACCAAAAATCTGCTAGATTTAATGCATGGAAAAAGATTTTCAAATGGAACAGATTACATTTTTTCATTCCAATGTTGCAATTACAACAAATGAGAAAACATAATCATATATATACAAATGTAATCTTTTATTGATAATCCTGAAGTGTACATGTCCCTCACAAGCCAGGGGACTAACTTTACTTATTCAATGGAAATATGAAACAATTTATACATGAATAAGTAAAAAGCAAACAATGTGCACATAAGAATGGAGACCGGTCATTGCCTGAGAATGACTAGTTGCAAAGTTTCCCTCTTGTCCTGCTGCTACTTCCCCAAGCTGATTGTGTCCTCCCTAGCTCCATAGTGTTCCTAGCTCTTGCATCTAGAGAAACAATGATAATAGAGTGAGGCTCTAAGCAATGAAAGATCTCAATCCTTACATACACACCTACCTATGCATGTATAAATTGATCCATAAGTGCATTAAATAAGCATGCAAACCTTGGATGTCCTAGAAAACAACGAAGTCATCAAACACATCCAAAATATGCATCTATTTTTCTAACTTGTTTGCTTCATGTGCAAATTTAGGACAAGTCCGGTTACTGTTCTGATTCAGATTAAATACACATGGGGTAAATGTGGCTCCCACGAGGGTAGAGCTCAACATGATTTGAAAGGAAAAGGAAATTGAGCAACTTGATCAAATATTTATCTGTTATCAATGCATTAAATCAATATGGAATCACACCAGTTGATAAACTTTCATTAGTAGATTCAAAAGATGCAACACATTTTGTTAGATATGTCTTTCAATCTTGTTAAGTGGACCCCTAATCCATTTTATAAAAAGAATTAAGTGATTTTGAAGATGCATGAAGTCTAGTCATATATGCATCAAGTTCAATTATGCATCTCTTAAGCAATGAGAGGGCAATCCAAAGTATTGCCAAGTCCCTCCCACCTTGACCCTATTGGATAGCCACACATCACATAGGACGGTGAGCTTTTAGGTCATTGACATATGGCACATGTGTCTACCCACTAGGATCAAAGTGGGGAGATAGTTATGTGTTACACATGATCAAAAAGGAAAAAAATGTTGTGGAGATTAGATAGAAAATTCATGTGGGATAGCAAACAACTATTGTGGAAACCATTAAGGTTGGGGCACAATTAGGACAACAACAAATCATGATATATTTCATGAGGGAAAACAAAAGTGAAGAGATCTCTATCCCAAGGAAGCAATCATCTAGTGTGGAAGAAAGGCATTAAGAAAGAACAAAGTGGAGGGTACATTTGATAAGGTTATTTAGAGAATCAAGAATAGTGACAGAGGTCCTTGCAAGGCATCATCCATCACAATCATAGACCTTCAATGTGGAAGAAGAGTAATGCAAAGAGAAGTGGTTTTGAGAGCTTTAAACACAATAGTTCTGCATCAATCTTACAAATGAGAAGCTGTAACAACATTTATACACAAGGAATCTATGCTACTTAACTAAATGTGCTAATGAAATGTGATCCCATGGATTGTTGTTATTAAAGGATATGCACAAAATAGTTATTTTAAATCATACATGGTTGTAGGTGAACAACATTCAAAGATGACTGTGGTACAATGTACAGTGGATACCAAAACAAAAGACAGTCTAATGTGGTGGAGGTTACTATGTGTGACAATAGCCCATGAGAAGACAACATCAAAATGCCAAGGACAGTCAAGCCAATGGTGACGAAGCCATGGAAAAAGGTTCAGATAGATGGACAACAAAAGTAGAAGATAAGGATAGTTATGGTAGCATGGTGGTCATGATACACACTATGTGCACAGTGAACAATGGTGAGAGTCTTTCTAAGAGAGGCAAGTTATGGTGAAGTGAAACATTGGATTCTAATACTAGTTTTCAGGCTATGCAGGGTTTGGAGATTCAATGCATTTTTTTTATATAGTGTGTGAACTGCATATTGTTGTCCAAAGATGTTTTGTTCCAATACATAGTTTTATTTTCTATTTTTGTATACAAATCCATGCCAAAAGACAACCTCAAGTTGCACAAGGCTTTATTCAAGGCCTTCTCAATCAAACATTAGACAAACAAGTTTGCTAGATAACAATCATTGCATGATGGTTTGAGGAAAGGTACAAAAGGAAAATACATTCAAGAAACATAAACTCTAGTTGACACAGATAATGTGCTCATATAAAGCAGATCATAATTGGAGAAGAGTGCATAACAATGTAAAGGGGAAAAACTATAGTCATCATAATGACACTATGAGCATGCAATGATGGCTAGAAGTTAGGGATGATGGAGCACCAGAGAGGTATGTAAATCTCATTGAGACAATGGAGAGTCATATTGTATGCACATGGTTTGTTAAATAGACAATATAAATGTTTTGAAATCATAAAGAAGATAGTAGAAGTCTAGTTCAAGCATGCACAATACAGTGAGTTAATAGTGAGAATAGAAGCACAGGTACGGTCATTGTGCTACAAGATAGCAAGAACAAATGAACAATGACAATTTTGTGTGGCAAGAACAAATTTATTCCAAGATAAGCAAAAGGAATGGCACAATAATAGTGATATGGCATCAATGTCAAAATAGAGAATGCAGTCAAAGATAAAGTAGAGGGTTGCATGAGGCCCAAGATATTCTTCATGACATAAATTGGAGCAGCAAATGATGATAGTGGAAAAGGGATAGTCATATATTTATGAACATACCATTACAAGAATTCAATGACAACACTGGAACCCTCATATGGTGTGATCAAGATACAATTGCTATGCCATAACACAAAGAACAAGGGTCTTCTATTCTCTATACTAGGCCATTAACTTATCTTAATGATTGAGTAGGTTTCCAAATGGTTTCCTTTAGAAATGATTCCTCTAAGAATAGACAAAATGATTCAAAGAATAACAATGATATTAAAGATGGAAATGATCTTATTGATTGAAATAGAGGAGCTCATAAAATTCACATATTGAGACCATCATGAAACATGATACTACAAAGGGAACAAAGCATAGTCATGAATAAGGGCAGTTTTGCTTAGAAATGCTTTAAAAATTCTATTTGCAGCCAAAAGCCAAATAGATATTCATGATGTCCATTATCATCAAATGCAAATAACCAATTCAGATGCTCAGAGAAACCCCAGTTTTCAAAATTGGAGCTTTTCATTATGCTCACACTGTGCAATGGTATTGAATCATTTTTTAACAAAATCCAGAGTTTCTTTCAAATTAAAAAGACCCATCTAGGTTCAGATACATAAGCTAGTGCATAGAAACAACAATGGTGAAAAAGAAGTAGAAATGACAAATGGAGACTCATTTCATGTCGGCTGTGGTCTAGGTTGACCTTTTTTCTAGAAAATATAGAGGAAACCCATGCTAAAAAATCGAGGCTGAGCTCACAAGCTATTTTTTTTCTTTTCTACATATCAAAAACCCATCTGGGTTGTTAGAAAATTTGTAGATAAAAAGGAGAATCAAAGAACATTATGGGGTCCTTTTTTAAAAAGGATGCAAAGCTACATCAAAAAAACATTATTTTATGTCCATGTCCATGGCCAGGATGTTTTTTCTCCTTCATAAAAGCAACAGAAACAACACCTATGGAGTGTGCCATGGTCAAATGCTATGCCTTTATTTTTTCTTTCCCAACATCATGTGACTTGGAATATGCTTTCCAAGGAACTTGGAGGTCGGCCATATTGGCCTAGTGTTTTGGAGCTCTATGATGTCTTTGAAAACCAATGGGTATTGCCCATGTGTGTATTAACAAATGCATAATGTGGTAAGTTAAGATGGTCAAATGCCTTGGAAGCCTTTGAAAGCTTTTAGATATGATATTATATGTTGCATTTTATTCCAATGTTTAAGGATATCAGTTAAGTGATTTGAAAATCATTTTTCTTATGCCTTCTAATGCAATTTAATACAAGGAGATCGTGGGGCCCTTATTTTATGCTTTGAATTGTAAAATGACTTTTTTAGTGATGTTTTATGAATCACTTAATCAAGATCATTATCTTTAATGCTTTTTAGAATCTTATGTTTTCAAAAACACATATATTGCATGAGGAGAGTTTGAGTCAAGACTTGTGTGAATACCAATGATGACTTGCAGACATGAGGGATGTGTGAGAGGGTGTTTTGACTGATTTTAGTGGAAAAGGGGCTATTTGGAGGCATTTTTGTCACACTTTTAGTGTGACTATTGACTTGGCTTAAAAAAAATTCATGTGGAGGACAATTTGGAGGATTTCTAGAAGGTTCTTTTTGGCCTTTTCTATTGTATCTGACCAAAATCTTCTAGAAGCACTTGTGTGAGGAGTTTTGGTGTGTTTTTACTTAAGTATGTTCATTTTTGAACATTTTGGGGGAGTTATTTTCTTCCTTTCTACACACATTGTAGCTTTTCAGTGTTTTTTCCAAGCAGAGGACAACATTGTAACTTAGATTTGTAGACTTATGCCGTAGTGGAACAGCTTGTGATCAATAAGTTAATATATTTTACATTCTCATTATGTTGTTTTATTGTGAAAGCTCTAGAAATGGTTGATGAAATCTTATGGTAGAATTTTTTTCCCTTTCATTTTCTCTTGTTTTCTTTTCCTTTATGTAGTTAGTATGAACTTGTAGGTCATAACATGTGTTGAGTTAGTTTAGGGTAGAGTCTAAGTTTTGAAGATGTATTTTTCTTCCTTCTAAATTTTCTCCTTGACATTTTTAGCCTTGTTATGAAATAGTGATGCAAAGACATGAATTTTTGAGTTGTGTAAGCCACTGTTAAGTTGTTGATCATTCATGTGTGTAAAAGCAACTATGCAAGTTTGAGAAAAATACACTAGGTGCATCACCATAGGGGTTAGTTTTCTTTTCACGCTTCTTTCTCCCCTTTTCCTAGCAAAGGATAGTTTAGGTGACACCATCAAAAGGGGAAGTTGACCCATAATTCAGAGGTCTGCTTTTGAACAGGTTACCCACAACCTGAAAGTAGTCCCGTGTTAGTCCAAATCTGTCGAGTTCATTTAAAAGCTTAGCAAATAGGGTGAAGATTTGGGAACCTAATAGTTTTGGCATGCTCGGTGGGACAAGTGAACTACTTCTCAGTTCATTTTTATGCATTGTGTTACTGTTGTTTGGTGTATGTTGCATTAGTTTCTACCTTTGGAGGCAAGTTTATGATACATACTTGGCTACTCTGAGAAGTTTTACTGGTTTCAGTATTACCAACTATTTTTTAGTTTCAATGAAATTTGATTGTCTCATGTTCAAGGTTCTGAATGAAAAAATATGTCTACATTTCATGAAATATGTCATATTACCTACTGGTTATTCAATGAAAATCATGCATATATGACCTCTTACCAACCATACCACACTAAATAGCTTGTTGGTTTTATTTCAAATAACTTTGTGATAGCAAGTTATCAACATCCACATTATGCCTCCTGCCCTCCCACTCCTGCTCAACATGAATATCAGCCATTATATGCC
This sequence comes from Sequoia sempervirens, assembly GCA_007258455.2. NCBI lineage: Eukaryota > Viridiplantae > Streptophyta > Pinopsida > Cupressales > Cupressaceae > Sequoia > Sequoia sempervirens. The sequence continues at coordinate 42,369,925 of VDFB02047397.1, read as the reverse complement.
TAGACCCAACCTCAAGAAGGATATTTTGTTCCAAAACAATAGTCTTGTTCTCATTTGCAGCCCAAAAATGCTAATGATATGGGGATTAGCAATATTGATAGTATATTGCTAGATTTTTGTAGGCAGTTGGATGAGATCAATAAAGAAAAAGAGTATCAAATGTAGCAACAGGAGATTGACATGCATGAAGGGGAATTAACCTACCAGGCATACATTCAAGATCAGGTGATGGAGATTCAAAGGAAACAACATGATGAATGTCTAGAAAAGCAGATGGCTATAGAGGAATGCCAACTAAGGTATGAAACTCAAGCAACCCCTTCCTTTCCTATTTTCATCTCAATTCCTCCTACAATGTTGAATCACCCTGTTAATGAGGAGGTTTCCAAGCACAAGTTCCCTAGTTTTAAACAAGAGAAACCTTTTGAACCCATTAGTGAGACTACCAATGAGCCTGCTACCCATAGGTTTCCAAGTTGGGAAGAATCATCTATTCCACCTTTTGAGGTTCCTCCATCTATCATGCAATTGGAATCAAGCTCTAACATCCAAAAATCAAAATAAGAGCAGACCCTTGGCCCACACAACTCAATCAACATGGAGGAGAGTAGAAATGTAAATTTTCTACATTTAGCTATGGAAGAATAAAGGCTATAGCTACAAAAGGATGAAAAGGAGAGGATTTATAAAAATGTTTCTTGCAATGTTTTAGCTGATGATCCTCCTGCTATTCTCCAAGATGGTGAAAATGTTCCACTAGGATAGGAAGGTGAAATGGTGGAAAAGGATGACCAAGAAGAGCAATGTATAGTTTGGAATTGAGAAGGTTTGAGTGTTCCCACTCCAAATGCAGTTTCAAAACATCAAGAAGACATCAAGTCATGTGGTGAGTTGCAGGTTCAAGAATCAGGACAATAGCCTGAAGAGGTTGAAAAGTGTGATGTAGGTAATGATTCCATAGCTTCATTTGATGATCATGTTTCATTGAGGATGATGAGGAGAGAATAAATTTGGCCATAAGTCAATAACATGAGGTTGAGGAGGAGCAATGTACAAATAGATTTGATAATTTTGAGCATGTTATGCATGCGAAAGCTGATGTTGAGACTTATGAAGAGATGTGCACTGATATAATTGAACATTTTTGTTCAAAATTGGATGACAGGGAGTGAGATCTACTAAAGAAATTCAACAATAGGTTCATAAGTTTGAACACAAAGATTCTCATGAACCTAATTCACAATGTCTTATATGGTCTAATGAGCTTCCTTTCTGCTATACACCAAAGCTTGAAGCTAATTTATCAACTAAAAGCTTGTTTTAGGAAATTGCTTCACTGTTTGAACACTTTCTTGCCTTCATTGAAGAAGAAAAACCTATTTTTGGAGTACAACTCTTTGAGTGATAATGTGGATTTTAAGGTTAAACAAGTTGAATTTAAGAGCCTTCCAATAACTGACAACTTTGATAAGTTATTAGCTACCTTGGTGGAAGGTTATTGTTCATTAACCATGGAGGGAGAATCAACATGGAAAATCATTATGCAAGGTGAAACCATGAAGTAGGACAACCATGAAAAGTAGGAAGGAAGAGAAGAAGCTAGCAAGGGTAGTTCAACCTTTGTCATTTCAAGAGGCTACCCCATTAGATATTTATCTAGTTTAAAGGCCAATGAAGTACCAAACATCATGCTTGCACCCAAGTATGAGGATGCAATTGAAGAAGAAGCTGGTTTTGGAGTTGCAGCTGAAGGTGATCAAATTCAGCTCACCTGTCTAGTTTAGGATGGTAGTAGGCATGATCGAGATCAAGGTCTAAGTGAGTTTATTTACATCTTTCATGAAACATTTCAACAGTCTTTTGAATATCTACATGTGTTTCATGTTCTTTTAGTGGTGCATAATCATGTAATGCATCAGTTGCTGATTAAAAAGTGGTGATATTTTTCCCAACCACTTAATGGGTTCATTAGCTTCTTTGCTGGTTAGAGTAGGTAGTGTAGTTTCAGGTTTTTTTAGTTTTCCCTATATAGTTAGGTGGTAGTTTTCCATTTTGCATTATTAGGTTTTCAATAATTTTTCAAAGTGTCTCTTATTGGTTCTATGAGTTACAACAATTTGCAATATTGTTTTCAAGTGGTGCAAGTTTTGTGAGTGGTCCCGTGTCCAATGGATAAGCTTAGGCAGCTAGTCTCATGTTTAGCAGGAAAACATATAGCAGATGTCACCAAAAATGTTACTTGATTTTTAGCTTTTAGCTGAAATCAAGTTTAGTGTTTATTCTTTTGTGTTGTTTGTTCAAACATCTAAAAGATAAACCAGAAATCTGCTAGATTTAATATGCATGGAAAAAGATTTTCAAATGCAACAGATTATATTTTTTCATTCCAATGTTGCAATTACAACAAATGAGAAAAGATAATCATAGATATACAAATGTAATCTTTTATAGATAATCCTAAAGTGTACATGTCCCTCACAAGCCAAGGGACTAACTTTACTTATTCAATGGAAATATGAAACAATTTATGCATGAATAAGTAAAAAAAAACAATGTGCATATAAGAATGGAGACCAGTCACTTCCTAAGAATGACTGGTTGTAAATTTTCCCTCTTGTCCTACTGCTGCTGCCCCAAGTTGATTGTGTCCTCCCCAACTCCATAGTGTTCCTAGCTCCTGCATCTGGAGAAATAATGATATTAGAGCGAGGATCTAAGCAATGAAATATCCCAATCCTTACATACAAACCTACCTATGCATGTATAAACTAATCCATAAGTGCATTAAATAAGCATGCAAACCTTGGATGTCCTAGAAAACAACAAAGTCATCAAACACATCCAAAATATGCATCTATTTTTCAAACTTGTTTACTTCATGTGCAGATTTAGGACAAGTCTGGTTACTATTCTAATTCAAATTAAATACAACATGTGGGGTAAATGTGGCTCCCATGAAGGTAGAGCTCAACATGCTTTGAAAGGAAAAGGAAATTGATCAACTTGATTAAAGATTTATCAGTTATCAATGCATTAAATCAATATGGAATCAGACTAGTTGATCAACTTTCATTATCAGATTGAAAAGATGCAACACATTTTGCTAGATATGTCTTTCAATCTTGTTAAGTGGACCCTTGATCCATTTTATAAAAAGAATTAAGTGATTTTGAAGATGCATCAAGTCCAATCATAGATGCATGAAGTTCAATTATGCATCTCTTAAATAATGAGAAGGAAATCTAAAGTATTGTCAGATCCCTCCCACCTTGACCCTATTGGAAAACCACACATCACATAGGACAGTGAGCTTTTAGGTCACCGACATATGGCACATGTGTTTTCCCACTAGGATCAAACTGGGGAGATAGTTGTCTGTTAGACATGATCAAAAAGGAAAAAAATGTTGTGGAGATAAAATAGAAAATTAATGTGGGACAACAAACAACTATAGTGGAAACCATGAAGGTTGGGGCATAATTAGGATAACAACAGTGAAGAGATCTCAATCCCGAGGATGAAATCATCCAATGTGGAAGAAAGGCATTAATCAATAACAAAGTGGAGGGTACATTTGATAAGCTTATGTAGAGAATTAAGAATAGTGACAAAGGTCCTTGCAAGGCATTATCCATCACAATCACAAACCTTCAGTGTGGAAGAAGAGTAATGCAATGAGAAGTGGTTTTGATAGCTTTAAACACAACAATTTTGCATCAATCTTACAATTGAGAAGTTGCAACAACATTTATACACAAGGAATCTATGCTACTTAACTAAATGTGCTAATGAAATGCTATCCCATGGAATGCTGTTATTAGAGGATATGCACAAAATAGTTATTTTAAATCATACATGGTTGTAGTTGAACAACATTCAAAGATGACTGTGGTACAATGTACAATGGATATCAAAATAGAAGATAGTCTAATGTGGTGGAGGTTACTATGTGTGACAATAGCCCATGAGAAAACAACATCAAAATGCCATGAAAAGGCCTATGAAAAATCCAAAGGACAACATTAGGTTCACATGAAAGTTGACAGTGACCATTCAAAATTTATAATCAGATGGTAAAAGACAGTCCAATGCTAAAAAGAGAGAATTCACCTTGTGAAGGATAGTCAAGCCAGAGGTGACAGAGCCATGGCAAAAGGTTTAGATAGATGGACAACAAAATTAGAAGATAAGGATAGTCATGGTAGCACAATGGTCATGATACACACTATGTGCACAGTGAACAATGGTTAGAGTCTTTCTAAGTAGGAAATTTATGGTCAAGTGAAATAGTGGATTCTAATACTAGTCTTTAGGAAAATGTGTAGGGTTTGGAGATTCAATACATTTTTTTTATATAGTGTGTGAACTGTATATTGTTGTCCAAAGATGTTTTGTTCGAATACATAGTTTTCTTTTCCATTTTTGTATACAAATCCATGCCAAAAGACAAGCCCAAGTTACACAAGGATTTATTCAAGGCCTTCTCAATCAAACATTAGAAAAAAAAAATTTCTAGCTAACAATCATTGCATGATGGTTTGAGGAAATGAACAAAAGGAAAAGACATTCAAGAAACATTAACTCTAGTTGACAAAGATAATATGCCCATACAAAGAAGATCATAATTGGAGAAGAGTGCATAACAATGTAAAGGGCAACAACTACAATAATCACAATGATAGTATGAGCATGCAATGATGGCTAGATGTCAGATATGATGGAGCACCACAAAGGTATGAAAATCTCATTGAAACAATGGAAAGTTGTATTGTATGCACATGGTTTGGTAAATGGACAATCTAAATGTTTTTAAATCATAAAGAAGATAGTAGAAGTCTAGTTCAAGCATGCATAATACAATGAGTTAATAGTGAGAATAGAAGCACAGGTATGGTCATTGTGCTAGAAGACAACAAGAATAAATGAAAAATGGCAATTATGTGTGGCAAGAACAAATGCATTCCAAGATAAGCAAAAGGCATGGCACAATAATAGTGCTATGGCATCAATGTCAAAGATAGAGAATGTAGTCCAAGCTTAAGGAGAGGGTTGCATGAGGTAGAAGATATTCTTCATGTCATAAATTGGAGCAACAAATCATGATAATAGAAAAGGGACAGTCATCTTTTAGGAACATTCCATTACAAGAAGTCAATGATAGCATTGGAACCCTCATATGATGTGATCAAGATACAATTTCTATGCCATAACAAAAAGAATAGGGGTCTTCTACTCTCTATACCGGGCCATTAACTTATGTTAATGATTGAGCAGGTTGCCAAATGGTTTCCTTTGAAAATGATTCCTCTAAGCATAAAAAAAAGGATTCAAAGAAGAACAATGATATTAAAGACGACAATGATCTTATTGATTGAAATAGAGTAGCTCATAAAATTTACATATTGAAACCATCATGAAGCATGATACTACAAAGGGAATAGATCATAGTCATGAATAAGGGTAGTTTTGCTTAGCAATGCTTTAAAAATTCTATCTGTAGCCAAGAGCCAAATTCATATTCATGATTTCCATTATCATCAAATTCAAAAAACCAATAGAGATACGCAAAGAAAAACCAATTTTCAAAATTGGAGCTTTTCATTATGCTCACACTATGCAATGGCATTGAATCATTTTTTAACAAAATCTAGAGTTTCTTTCAAATTAAAAAGATGCAAAAGCTAGTGCACAGAAACAACAATGGTGAAAAAGAAGCAGAAATGACAATTAGAGACTCATTTCATGCAGACCATGGTCTAGGTTGACCTTTTTTGCTTTAAAATATAGAGGAAACCCATGGTAAAAAATGAAGGCTGAGCTCACAGGCTATTTTTTTTCTTTTCTACATATCAAAAAGCCATCTGGGTTGTTAGAACATTTGCATATACAAAGGAGAATCGAAGAACATTATGGGCTCCTTTTTTAAAAAGGAAGTAAAGCTACATCAAAAACACATTATTTTCTTCCATGGCCGCGACTAGGAGGTTTTCTTTACTTCATAAAAGCAACATAAACAACACTTGTGGAGTGTGCCATGGTCAAATGCTATGCCTTTGTTTTTTTTTCCCCACATCATGTGACTTGGAATATGCTTTCCAAGGAGCTTGGAGGTCGACCATATTGGCTAAGTGTTTTGGAACTCTATGATGCCTTTGAAAACTAGTGGATATTGCCCATGTGTGTATTAAAAAATGTAGAATGTGGTAAGTTAAGATGGTCAAATGCCTTGGAAGCTTTTGAAAGCTTTTAGATATGACATTATATGTTGCATTTTATTCCAATGTTTAAGGATATCATGTAAGTTATTTTAAAATCACTTTTATTATGCCTTCTAATGCAAATATAATACAAGGAGATGGTGGGGCCCTTATTTTATGGTTTGATTTGTCAAATGACTTGTTTAGTGATGTTTTATGAATCACTTAATCAATATCTTTATCTTTAATGCTTTTTAGAGTCTTGTGTTTTCAAAAACACACATATTGCATGAGGAGAGTGTGACTCAAGACTTGTGTGAAGACCAATGATGACTTGCAGATATGAGGGATGTGTGAGAGGTTGTTTTGACTGATTTTAATGGAAAATGGGCTATTTGGAGCATTTTTGTCATATTTTTAGTGTGACTATTGACTTTTCTTAAGTTATCTTCATGTGGAGGACAATTTGGAGGGTGTCTAGAAGGTTCTTTTTGGCCTTTTCTATATTATCCAACCAAAATCTTCTGGAAGCACTTGTGTGAGGGGTTTTGGTGTGTTTTTGCTTAAGTATGTTCATTTTTGAACATTTTGGGGGAGTTATTTTCTTTCTTCTTGCAGGCATTGCAGCTTTTTGGAGCTTTTTCCACACAAAGGACAACATTGTAACTCAGATTTATAGACTTATGCAGCAGTGTAATACCTTGTGATCAAGAAGTTAATATATTTTACCTTCTCATTATGTTGTTTTATTGTGAAAGCTTTAGAAATGGTTGATTAAATCTTATGGTAAAATTGTTTTCCCTTTGATTTTGTCGTGTTTTCTTTTCCTTTATGTAGTTAGTATGAACTTTCAAGTCATAACATGTGTTGAGTTAGTTCAGGGTAGAGTCTAAGTTGTGAAGATGCATTTTTCTTCCTTCTAGATGTTGTCCTTGACATTTTTAGCCTTGTTATGAAATTTTGATGCAAAGACATATGAATTTTTGAGATGTGTAAGCCACTACTAATTTGTTGATCATTCATGTGTGTAAAATCAGCTGTGCAAGTTTGAGAAAAAAAAATTAGGTGCATCACCATAGGGGTTAGTTTTCTTTTCATGCTTCTTTCTCCCCTTTTCCCAACAAATAATAGTTTAGGTGACAACATAAAAAGGGGAAGCTAGCCCATAATCTGGAGGTCTTCTTTCGAACAGGTCACCCACAACCTGAAAGCAATCCCATGTTAGTCCAAATCTATGGAGTTCATTTAAAAGATTAGCAAATAGGGTGAAGATTTGGGAACCTAATAGTTTTTGTATGGTTGGTGGGACAAGTGAACTGCTTCTTAGTTATTTTTATGCATTTTGTTACTGTTGTTTGGTGTGTGCAGTAGTAGTTTCTGCCTTTGGAGGCAAGTTTACAATACATACCTGGTGACTCTAAGAAGATTTATTGGTTTCAGTATGACCAAGTGCTGGTTAGTTTCAATTAAATTTGATTTTGTCTCATGTTCAAGCTTCTGAATGAACAAATATGCCTACATTTCATGGAAATATGTCATATTACCCACCATTCCATGAAAATCATGCATACATTACCTCTTACTATCCATACCACACTGAATAGCTTGTTGGTTTTATTTCAAATAACTATGTGACAACAAGTTACCAACATCCTCATTATGCCTCCCTCCCTCCCACTCCTGCTCAACCTCAATATCAGCCAATATATGCCTAGAACTAGCCTCATGAAAGATATGTTGTTCCAAAATAGTAGTCCTTTTCTCATTTGCAGCCCCAAAATGCTAATGATATGGGGATTAGCAATATTGATAGTATATTTCTAAATTTCCATAGGCAGTTGGATGAGATCAATAAAGAACAAGAGTATCAAATGCAAAAATAGGAGGTTGGCATGCATCAAGAGGAATTAGCCTACCAGGCATATATTCAAGAGCAGGAGATGGAGATTCAAAGGAAACAACATGAGGAATTTCTAGAAAAGGAAATGGTTGTAGAGGAATGCCAACTAAGGTATGAAACTCAGGAAACCCCTTCCTTTCCTATTTTTTGCTCAATTCCTCCTACAATGTTGAATCACCCTAGTAATGAGGAGGTTTCCAAGCACAAGTTCCCCAGTTTTAAACAAGAGAAATATTTTGAGCGCATTAGTGAGCCTACACATAAGCCTGCTACCCGTAGGTTTCCAAGTTGGAAAGAGTCTTTTGTTCCACCCTGTGAGGTTCCTCCATCTATTGTGCAATTAGAACCATGCTCTAACATCCAGAAAGCAAAAGAAGAGTAGACCCTTGGTCCGCATAGCTCAATCAACATGGAGACTAGAAATGTAAATTTTCTACATTTAGCTATGGAAGAATATAGGCTACAATTGCAAAAGGCTGAACAAGAGAGGATTTCTCAAAATGTTTCTTACAATGTTTTAGCTGATTATCCTCCTACTATTCTCCAAGATGGTGAAAATGTTCCACCAGGATAGCAAGGTGAAATGGTGGAAAAGGATGACCAAGAAGAGCAATGTATAGTTTGGAATGAAGAAGGTGTGAGTGTTCCCACTGCAAATGCGGTTTCAGAACAACAAGAAGACATCAAGCACTGTGGCGAGTTGTAAGTTCAAGAATTAGGACAATAGTCTGAAGAGGTTGAAAAGTGTGATGTAGGTAATGATTCCATAGCTTCATTTTTTGATCTTCCATGTTTCATTGAGCATGCTAAGGAGAGCATAAATCTGGCCATAAGTTAGCAACATGAGGTTGAGGAGGAGCAATGTATAGTTGGATTTGATACTTTTGAGCATTTTATGCATGAGAAAGATGATGTTGAGTTTCATGAAGAGATGTGCATTGATATAATTGAACATTTTTGTTCAAAATTGGATGAGAGTGAGTCAAATCTGCTAGAGGAGTTTGGCACTCATGCTAAAATTCAGCAATAGGTTCATAAGTTTGAACAAAAATATTCTCATGAATCTAATGCACAATGTCTTATATGGTCTAATGAGCTTCTTTTCTGCTATACAACAGAGCTTGAAGTTGATTTATCAACTGCTAGCTTGTTTCAGGAAATTACTTCACTGTTTGAACACTTGCCTACCTTCATTGAAGAAGAAAATCATGTTTTGGAGTACATCTCTTTGAGTGATAATGTGGATTTTAAGGTTAAACAAGATGAATTTAAGAGCCTTCCAAGAATTGAAAGCTTTGATAAGTTATTAGCTACCTTGCTGGAAGGTGATTGCTCATTAACCATGGAGGAAGAATCAACATGGAAAATAATTATGCAAGGTGAATCCACGAAGCAAGACAACAATGAAAATCAGGAAGGAAGAGAAGCAGCCAGTAAGGGAAGTTCAACCTTTGCCATTTCAAGAGGCTACCCCATTAGATATTTAGCCATTTCGAAGGCCACTAAAGTACTAGAGATCATGCTTGCACCCAAGGATGAGGATGCAATTGAAGAAGAAACTGATTTTGGAGTTGCAGTTGAAGGTGATCAAATTTAGCTCACCTGCCTAGTTCAGGATGGCAGTAGGCATGATTGAGATCAAGGTCTAAGTGAGCTTCTTTACATATTTAGTGAAACATTGCAATAGTCTTTTGAATATCTGCATGTGTTTCATGTTCTTTTAGCAGTGCATAATCATGTAATGCATAAGTTTTTGATTAAAAAGGGGTGTTATTTTTCCCATATAGTTAATGGGTTCATTTGACTAGCATCGTTGCTGGTTAGAGCAGGTAGTGTAGTTTCATTTCAGATGCATTTTTAGTTTTACCTAAGTGTTGTTTTACACAGTTAGGTGGTAGTTTCCCATTCTACATGAATAAGTAGAAAAAAAACAATGTGCATATAAGAATGGAGACCAGTCATTGCTTGAGAATGACTGGTTGCAAAGTTTCCCTCTTGTCCTACTGCTGTTGCCCCAAGCTGATTGTGTCCACCCTAGCTCCTTAGTGTTCCTAGCTCTTGCATATGGAGAAACAATGATATTAGAGTGAGGCTCTAAGAAATGAAAGATCTCAATCCTCACATACAAACCTACATATGCATGTATAAACTGATCCATAAGTGCATTAAATAAGAATGCAAACCTTGGATGTCCTGGAAAACAACGAAGTCATCAAACACATCCAAAATATGCATCTATTTTTCTAACTTGTTTGTTTCATGTGCAGATTTAGGACAAGTTTGGTTACTGTTTTGACTCAGATTAAATACATGTAGGGTAAATGTGGCTCCCACGAGGGTAGAGATCAACATTATTTGAAAGGAAAAGGAAATTGAGCAACTTGATCAAAGATTTATTTGTTATCAATGCAATAAATCTATATGGAATCACACCAGTTGATCAACTTTCATTAGTAGATTCAAAAGATGCAACACATTTTGTTGGATATTTCTTTCAATCTTCTTAAGTGGACCCTTGATCAGTTTTACAAAAAGAAGTAAGTGATTTTGAAGATGCATCAAGTCCAATCATAGATGCATCAAGTTCAATTATGTATCTCTTAAATAATGAGAGGGAAATCCAAAGTATTGTCAGGTCCTTCCCAGCTTGACCCTATTGGACAACCACACATCACATGGGATGATGAGCTTTTAGGTCACTAGCATATGGGACATGTGTCTTCCCACTAGGATCAAAGTGGGGAGATAGTTATGTGTTACACATGATCAAAAAGGAGATAAATGTTGTGGAGTTCAGATAGCAAATTCAAGTGGGACAACAAACAACTATAGTGGAAACCATGAAGGTTGGGGCACAATTAGGAAAGCAACAAAACTTGATACATTTCATGAGGGATAGCAACAGTGAAGAGATATCAATCCCAAGGAAGCAATCATCCAGTGTGGAAGAAAAGCATTAAGCAATAACAAAGTGGAAGGTACACAACACAATCACAATCACAGACCTTCAGTGTGGAAGAAGAGTAATACAAAGAGAAGTGGTTTTGAGAGCTCTAAACACAACAATTTTGCATCAATCTTACAAATGAGAAGTTGCAACAACATTTATATACAAGGAATCTATGCTAGTTAACTAAATGTGCTAATGAAATGCTATCCCATGGAATGTTGTTATTAGAGTATATGTACAAAAATAGTTATTTTAAATCATACATGGTTGTAGGTGAACAACATTCAATGATGACTGTGGTACAATGTACAGTGGATACCAAAATAGAAGATAGTCTAATGTGGTGGAGGTTACTATGTGTGACAATAGCCCATGAGAAGACAACATTAAAATGCCAAGAAATGGCCTATGAAAAAACCAAAGGACAACATTAGGTTCACATGAAAGTTGATAGTGACCATCCAAAAGTCACAATCAAATGGTAAAAGATAGTCCAATGCTATGAAGAGAAACTTCACCTTGCGAAGGACAGTCAATCCAGTGGTGATAGAGCCATGGAAAAAGGTTCAGATAGATGGATAACAAAAGTAGAAGATAAGGATAGTCATGGTAGCAGGGTGGTCATGATACAAACTATGTGCACACTGAACAATGGTGAGAGTCTTTCTAAGAGATTCAAGTTATGGTGAAGTGAAACAGTGGATTCTAATACTAGTTTTCAGGAAAATATGCAGGGTTTGGATATTCAATACATTTTTTTATAGTGTGTGAACTGCATACTGTTGTCCAAAGATGTTTTTTTCCAATACATAGTTTTCTTTGCCATTTTTATATACAAATCCATGCCAAAAGACAAGCCCAAGTTGCACAAGGCTTTATTCAAGGCCTTCTCAATCAAACATTATACAAAAAAGTTCTTTAGCTAACAATCACTACATGATGGTTTGAGGAAAGGCACAAAAGGGAAAGACATTCAAGAAACATCAACTTTAGTTGACATAGATAATGTTCCCATACAAAGCAGATCATAATTGGAGAAGAGTGCATAACAATGTAAAGGGCAGCAACTACATTCATCACAATGATAGTATGAACATGCAATGATGGCTAGAAGTCAGGTATGATGGAGCACCATAGAGGTATGTAAATCTCATTGAGACAATGGACAGTCGTATTGTATGCACATGGTTTGTTAAATAGATAATATAAATGTTTTGAAATCATAAAGAAGACATTAGAAGTTTAGTTCAAGCATGCACAATACAGTGAGTTAATAGTGAGAATAGAAGCATAGGTACAGTCATTGTGTTACAAGACAACAAGAACAAATGAACAATGACAATTCTATGTTGCAAGAACAAATTTATTCCTAGATAAGAAAAAGGCATGGCACAATAATAGTGCTATGACATCAATGTCAATGATAGAGAATGCATTCCAAGCTTAAGGAGAGGGTTGCATGAGGCCCAAGATATTCTTCATGTCATAAATTGGAGCAGCAAATAATGACAGTAGAAAAGGGTCATTCATATTTTATGAACATGCCATTACAAGAAGTCAATGACAACACTAGAACCCTCATATGATGTGATCAAGATACAATTGCTATGCCATAACACAAAGAACAAGGGTGTTCTACTCTCTATACTGGGCCATTAACTTATGTTAATGATTGAGCAGGTTTCAAAATGGTTTCCTCTAGAAACGATTCCTCTAAGCATAGACAAAATGATTCTAAGAAAAACAATGATATTAAAGATAGCAATGATCTTATTGATTGAAATAGAGGAGCTCATAAAATTCACATATTGAATCCATCATGAAGCATGATAATACAAAGGGAACAAAGCATAGGTATGAATAAGGGTAGTTTTGCTTACCAATGCTTTTCAAATTCTATCTGTAGCCAAGAGCCAAATAGATATTCATGATGTCCATTATCATCAAATGCAAAAAACTAGTTCAAATACTCACAGAAAACCCAATTTTCAAAATTGGAGCTTTTCATTATGCTCACACTGTGCAATGGCATTGAATCATTTTTTAACAAAATTTGGAGTTTCTTTCAAATTGAAAAGACCCATCTGGGTTCATATGTAGAAGTTAGCACACAGAAACATACATTGTGAAAAAGAAGCAAAAATGACAAATGGAGACTCATTTCATGCAAGTTGTGGTCTAGGTTGACCATTTTTCTACAAAATACAGAGGAATCCCATGCTGAAAAATGGAGGCTAAGTTCATAGGCTATTTTTTTTCTTTTCTACATATCAAAAACCCATCTGGATTGTTAGAACATTTGTAGATACAAAGGAGAATCAAAGAACATTATGGGATCTTTTTTTAAAAAGGAAGGAAAACTACATCAAAAACACATTATTTTCTATCCATGGCCCCGACCAGGAGGTTTTTTCTCCTTCATAAAAGCAACAAAAATGACACATGTGGAGTGTGCCATGGTCAAATTCTATTCCTTTGTTTTTTTTTCCAACATCATGTGACTTGGAATATGCTTTCCAAGGAACTTGGAGGTCGGCCATATTGGACAAGTGTTTTGGAGCTCTATGATGCCTTTGAAAACCAGTTGATATTGTGCATGTGTGTATTAAAAAATGTAGAATGTGGTAAGTTAAGATGGTCAAATGCCTTGGAAGTTTTTGAAAGCTTTTAGATATGACATTATCTGTTGCATTTTATTCCAATGTGTAAGGATATCATGTAAGTGATTTGAAAATCACTTTTATTATGCTTTCTAATGAAAATATAATACAAGGCAATGGTGGGGCCTGTATTTTATGGTTTGATTTGTCAAATGACTTGTTTAGTGATGTTTTATGAATCACTTAATCAAGATCATTATCTTTAATGCTTTTTAGAGTCTTGTGTTTTCAAAAACACACATAGTTCATGAGGAGAGTGTGATTCATGACTTGTGTGAAGACCAATGATGACTTGCAGACATGAGGGATGTCTGAGAGGTTGTTTTGACTGATTTTAGTGGAAAAGGGGCTATTTGGAGGCATTTTTGTCACATTTTTAGTGTGATTATTGACTTGGCTTAACTTTTCTTCATGTGGAGGACAATTTGGAGGGTGTCTAGAAGGTTCTTTTTGGCTTTTTCTATTGTATCCAACCAGAATCTTTTGGAAGCACTTGTGTGAGGTGTTTTGGTGTGTTTTTGCTTAAGTATGTTCATTTTTGAACATTTTGGGGGAGTTCTTTTGTTTCTTCTTGTAGGTATTGTAGCTTTTCAGAGCTTTTTCTAGGTAGAGGATAACATTGTAACTCATATTTGTAGACTTATACAGCAGTGTAACACTTTGTGATTAATAAGTTAATATATTTTACTTTATCATTATGTTTTTTTATTGTGAAAGATTTAGAAATGGTTGATGAAATCTTATGGCAAAATTGTTTTCCCTTTGATTTTTTCCTATTTTCTTTTCCTTTATGCAGTTAGTATGAACTTGCAAGTCATAACATATGTTGAGTTAGTTTAGGGTAGATTCTAAGTTGTGAAGATGTATTTTTCTTCCTGCTAGATGTTGTCCTTGAAATTTTTATCCTTGTTATGAAATACTAATGCAAAGACATGAAGTTTTGAGTTGTGTAAGCCAATGTTAAGTTGTTGATCGTTCATGTGTGTAAAAGTAGATGTGCATGTTTGAGAAAAACACATTAGGTGCATCACCATAGGCGTTATTTTTATTTTCATGCTTCTTTCTCCCCATTTCCTAACAAAGAATACTTTAGGTGACACCATCAAAAGAGGAAGCCGACCCATAATCTAGAGGTTTGGTTTTGAACAGATTACTGATAACCTAAAAGCAGTCCCGTGTTAGTCCCAATCTGCTGAGTTCATTTAAAAGCTTAGAAGATAGGGTGCATATTTGGGAACCTAACACTTACATCATCAACTGGTTGACCTCTCCTCTGGGCCATTTCGACTGCATCTAATCTAGAAAAAATTCCTCTCAACAACTCCATTATAGATGGGTCTACATTTCCACACGCTCCATTTCCTCTACCATTTCTTCTTCCCGACATATTTATACAAGTCCTCTGCAATTGCAGGTTGGATCCTCAATCCTCCACCCCACAAAAAATCTTCAACATGACTCCACAAATTATGGCGATCTCTCACGGGTTGAACCTAGGTCTGATACAAATCTGGTGCAACCATGGTAGGAGGGTCGTCAAAGAGAACAATCTCGACTGTACAACAAGAATTACACAATAGTAGCAACACAAAATATGGAGGAAAATGCAGATTCAAACATTCTTATTATCAAAAATTTCAATTACAAAGAATTGGCAACATTCAGGCTTACAGATTTGGCTCACAGGCCTACTACAAATGCTCAAAATACCATATTCATATATGTTCCTTAATGCGAGTGAAAATATTACACATCCAGTCTACCTTAATCTACTTAATCAACTTCTTGCTATCCTAATGATCTATTACAAGCTTTATATCATATCCGAAGATCTAGAATCTTTTGTGTTGACCAAAGATCATTACAATCTCTAATGAAAGAAAACATCACGTGCACATGAAATAGATCAGCCTCAAATTTGAATTTATCCTCAATAGGTGCATAAGATGGTGTGTACCTATAATTAAGGTAGGGGACACTCCATGGAACAATTCGAATCACACCATCAAAATCCGCAAGTTATGGGAAAGATCCACAAGCGATCAAAGTAGTCGTTAGCTTAGAAAATTATTCTTGTGCTAGTTCAAGAAACTGTTGCTTAAATTCAGAAGTGATAACTTACCGAAAAAATATCCAATCATGCTCAATTCTTTGAATAAGGAAAATGAACATGTCCATGATGTAAACATAGATGCATAGGGTCTGGTTGGAAAATATGATGAAACCGCCAACTTGAAATGAACAAGAACAAAATTGAAATGAAAATATTTGTGGTTGATGCAAGATTACCAAGAACCAAGGATGCTCATTTATCAATGTCAAATCTCCTATGTTCTATGGAAATAATTATGCTTACTAGAAATCCAAGATCGAATCCTTTCTTGTCTCTCTAGGCTTTGGAGTTCAGAAATTAGTTGAAGTGAAATATACTATGCCTACTAATGGTCCTTCACATGATGATTAGGTCAAGGATCATGAGAGTAATGACAAAGCAAGATATTCTACCTTGAGTGGTCTATCTAATTTTGAACTTGGAAAGGTGATAAGTCTAAAAAATAGTAAAGAGATTTGGATAAATTTGTAGATCATTTATGAAGGATATGATAAGGTCAACCAAGAAAAGATGTAGAATTTCAAAGAAAAATTTGAAAACCTAAGGATGTCAGAAGATGAATACATTATAGCCTACATTTTTAGAGTGGATGAATTTTTTAATGCCATCAATGTTCTTGGTGGTAAGTTGGAAGAAAGTGAAACTTTGTAGAAAAGGTATTGATAACTCTTCCTAAATCTTACAGTTCTAACGTTTTTACTATTAAGGAAGCTCATAATTTAGATCAATATTATAGAGATGAAATGTTTGGTGCTTTAATTTCTTTTGAATTGAGAGAGTTTGGTCAAGATGATACAAATAAAGTTAGAAAGATATAGAATGAATGATGATGAATCAGATCCTGATGATCTTAATGAGGTGGAAGAAAATTTTGTAAGGAGATTGAAAAAGGGCACTAGAAAATAAAAAGGTTAATTACACTTTAAGTGTTTCAATTATGGAAAGATAGGTTAGTATTCTTCTAAATGTCCAATAAAAGTTACAAATTACAAACAAAAGAATCATAAAGGGAATTCAACCAAGAAGATTTATTATGTTGAAAAAGACAATGGTGTATCTAATGATGAGGAATCAGACTATCCTAATGAAGATAGTGATGAATTCGTGTTCATGGATCTAAATGTGGGAAATTTTTCTACTAATCCTAAAAGATGTGTGAATGAAAGTGCTTTGGAAACATGCCACAATATTGAAGGAACTATGTTGAATTCTTTTCATGCAAGAGAGGAGAGAAATTACAGGATAATTTATATTGGGTGCTCAAATCATATGGCAGGTGACAAGAGCAACTTTGTTAAACTTCAAAAGTATGATGGTGGTCTTATTATGTTTGGTGATGATACATCTACTAAGATCTATGGAAAAGGTTTAATTATAGTTGATGGAAATCATAAAATAGATGATGTTATTTATCTCAAGGGTTTCTAGCATAATCTTCTCAGTATAGGACAAATGTGCAATAGAGGAAAAAATTTGGTGTTTTAGGATGATGGTTGTGAAATAAAAAAAGAAGCTCAAGAACTTTGGTTGCTACAAGAACGATGAAGAAAGAAAATTTTTATCATCTCAAAGGTGGTGGTGTTAAATTATTTATATCACAAATCAATGAAATCTTCCTATGGAATAGAAGAATGGGTCACATTAACTTTGATAACCTAGTGAAGATTAGTTCTACTAATGTTGTTAGATATCTACCAAGGATTACAAAACCTATCAATGCGATATGCAAAGAGTGTTAGTTTGGAAAGAAAACAAAGAATAGGTTCAAAACTAAATAATATTATACTACATTACCTTTTAATTTGGTGCATATAGACCTATGTGAACCCACCAAAATAAGAACCTCTCAAGGTGATAGGTATATCATGTTATTAATATATGATTACTCTAGAATGACTTAGGTGACATTTCTCAAAGAATAATAAAAAGCTCTAGATAATTTTAAAGCCTTTAAATTAATGGTTGGAAATGAAATGGATTTGAAAATAAAGTGATTGAGGTCTAACAGAGGTGGCAAGTTCACCTCCAATGAGTTTAATAGTTTTTGTGAAGATCATGGAATAAAGAGATAGTTATCAACTCCTAGGACTCCTCAATAGAATGGAGTTGTGGAGAGGAATAACATGATATTTTAGGAAGCAACAAGAAGCATGATGAAGGAACAAAATCTACCAGATGTCTATTAGAGAGAATAAATTCATAGTGAAATATACATAATTAACATACAACAAGTAAGAGTGAAAATTTCAATGACTCCTTATTAGATATGGTATGGAAAACCTCCTATTGTGAAATATTTCAAAGTGTTTGAAAGCAAATTCTATATCAATAAAGATGAAGAAAACTTGGGAAAGTTTGATGAAAGATCTTATGAAGGAATTTTCCTTGGATAATCTATAAAAAGAAACACATACAAATGCTATAAAAAAAGGTTAAAGATTATTGTTGAAAGTACAACTATCAAAGTAGATGAAAAACCACATCAAAGTTATGTGTTGATAAAAGGATATGAATATGATGAACCTTCTTACAGTGAAGATGAAAAAGAAGAAGATAAAGAAAAAGAGATCATAGTGGAAGAGGAAGAGGAAGAAGGTCTAGAAAAGATCCCTAAGATTCCTAAGTATGTGCAAAAGAATCATTCTGAAGATAAAATCATTGGAGATAAGAGGAAACGTATGTTGACAAGAAGTAAACATTTTATGATAGAGGGAGAAAAAAATTTCTATTTAATTTTAGAAGTATAACCTAAATCAGCAACTAAAGCATGCAAGGATGAGAACTAGATCAAAGCTATGGAAGAGGATTTCAGACATATATAGAAGAATTTTACTTGGCAATTGGTCCCAAGACCAAAAAACAATAATATGATAGTAACTAAATAGGTTTTCAAGAGAAAAAATGAATGGGGATGGAAAGTTTGTTAGAAATAAGACTGGACTTGTGTGAATGGCTACTCACAAGTGGAAGGAATATATTTTGAAGAGACTTTTTCTTTGGTGGCAAGAATGGAATCCATTAGAATTTTTATGAATTTTGCAACATATAAAGACTTCAAGTTGTATTAGATGGATGTCAAGTCTTCCTTCTTGAATGGTGAGTTAGAAGAAGAGGATTATATTGATCAATTAGAAGGTTTTTCATTTTTAGAGGATGTTGATATGGTCTATAGATTGAAAAAGGTATTATATGGAATCAAAAAAGTTCCTAGAGCTTGGTATGCAAGATTGGATAGATACTTGTTGCAATAGGGATTCAAAAGGGTACTATAAACAACAATGTTTACTTCAAGTTTGAGGGAGATTAGATCTTGATTGTGGTTGTGTATGTTGATTAAATAATGTTTGGAGGAAATGAAGATATGTGTAATAGATTTGTAGACTAGATTAAAAAAGATTTTGATATGTTAATGTTTGGGGAGATGAATTTCTTCTTTGAGTTACAAATCTATCAATAAAAAAAAGCAAGTTTCATTTCATAATAAAAGTATGTCAAGGAGATTTTGAAGAAGTTTGGAATATAGGATTCTAAACTAGTGTATACTCCCATGGTTACTAGTTGCAAGTTGATAAAAATGATGAATCTCCTTAGATAGATTAGAGAAAGTATAGATCAATGATTGGTGGACTACTATATCTTACTATTACTAGACTGGATATCATGCATGCAATTTTTTTTTGTGGAAATATTTCAAGAAGATCCTAGAGAATAATGTGTCAATAGTTAAAAGGATATTTAAATACTTGAAGGGCACTCCAGATGTTGGTCTATGGTATCCAAGGGATACTAATTTTTCCATAACTCAGTAGTGATTTTGTCTAATTTTCCATCTCTAGAGGCATTCTTCTTGAAAAATTTCTCATTCTTTATTCCAAGATTTTCTTCTACTTTGAATTTATCATATAAATTTGTATATGCACTAGGAGTGGAAACCTTTCCTTTTTCAAATCCTAGGCCAAATTTTATTTTGAGGGATTTTGTGAGTTAATCAACTCATCAAAATTTTTTGAGCCTCTTTTTAGCTTCAAACCTCTATCAATCTATTCTTTATCCTTTTCAAGTTCTTTTGTCAAGGCCACTATTTATGCTTCCATCTTAATGCATTCATAAAATTTAGACTATATTTCAGATTTGACTACATCTTCTATTCTCTTAGTCTCAACTTGAGGCTTCAAGTTGAATACCATTTGATCAGATTTCTTAAGACTTTTAGGTAGTTTTTCAATCTCTTTTTGTGCAAGCTTCTTTGGATTTTTTTCTCCTTTCTTAAGTTATCAATGTCATCTAGAGAATAGATGAGTTCACCCTCTAGATCAAATTATCCTTCCTTTTCTTCATTAAAAGCTTCAACTTCTCTATTTTCTTGATCTTCCATGAATAGGAATTCATTTATGTCAACCATAAAGGTACAATCATTGTCATCATCTAAGCTATCACTAACATCAGATGGACTATTTTCTTGTGTATAGACTCTTCTTCTTTAAAAAGTTCCTCTTATTTGGAGAAGTAGGGTTTCTTATTTTTACTATTCTCTTCTTGCTTAGAGTTATCCTTTTCATTATAGGTGCATTGAGCAAAAAAATGTCATATCTTACCATACTTAAAGTATTTAATGGGTAAACTTATCTTTGTATTTTCTAAAGCCTCTTCTAAATTTTCTAATAAAGTTAACTTCTTCTTCATTAGTCTCCTCAAGTATTGATGTAGTTTCTTCTACCTTTTCCCATTTGGTTGCTTTGAATGCAACTTCTCTCTTGGTAGTTTCTACATGTCTCATTCTCATATCATTAGTGGTGAAGGTGCCATGTAACTCATCAATAGTGAGTTTGTACATATCTCTTGCTTCTTCTATTATAGAGATTTTAGAATCATACCTAGATGAAAGGGATTTTAGGACATTCTTGACAATGATTTATTCTTTCATCTCTTCTCCAAGGCCTTTTATTGCATTCACAATTTTATCTACCCTTAGAAGGTAGTCCAACTTTTTCTTCATCACTCATCTTAAGGCTTTCAAATTTTCCTTTGTATGTTTCTATCTTGGCCTACTTTACTTTATCATCACCTTCATAGATGCTATTTAACTTTCTCCAAATCTCACTGGTTGTTTGACAATGCATCATTTTGAAAAACTCTGAACTAGACAACTTGCAAAGAATGTCATTCTTTACCTGAGCATCATCCTCATATGATTTCATATTTTCTTGATCAATAGGAGTGATAGGAATTGTATATCCTTTCACAACAAACATCCAAAAATCAAACCATAAAGAAGATAAATATGATTCCATTCTAATGCTCTAAAACACATAGTTTGATCTATTAAAGAGAGGTGCTTTGTTTGTGGAGGAACCTTATTGACTAGCCATCTCATGTTCACTATCCAAGATCTACCTAAGCTAATTATGCTTCTTCAAAGGAACAAAGGATCTGATACCAATTGTTCAAATATCTAATGAGATGGGGGGTGAATCGGTAGATCAATTAAAATTTAACTTTTAAGACATCTTAATGAAAATTAAAGATAATACATAGATCACAAACACATATAACACCAGATGTACATGGAAAACCTAATATGGGAAAAACCACAGTAAGAAATGTTGCTAGAATATACTATCCTAATCCAACCTCACAATAGAACCTCATTGGTTGCAAAGTTTAAGTGAACCAACCCTAAGGTGACACCAATCCCCTGATTTAGGAGCATCAACTCTTAGGAAGCATCTACTCCCTAACTGAGCACACATTCAATTTTTTCATGGCACCAACCAATTAGAATTATAATGAAATTATGGAACAACAACTCTTGATTACAAGTGATTCATAAATGAATCTATTTTTTTGTTATAGAATTATTCTACAACTACTCTAACTCCACTTTTCTTATTTTCAAGCATTCTCTCTACTACTATTATCTCAACAACTCATATTTTTGCTTTGCTCATCTCCCCTTTTTCTCTACTCTATCACACTACTCTACATAAAAATTGCATACCCTTGATGATGTTTCCTGTTACTAAGTCTAGGTCTCCTTCTCACAACATATGCATACTAAACCCATGCACGTAGTCTTTCTTTTTGATGGACTTATCTTGACTTTTATTCATCGAAAGACTCAATTTCATTGAGCCAAGCACAACCAATTAGATTTGTTGTATTTTCTATATTTAGCATATAACAAACCCTATATTTTTATTTTCATTAAATGATATGTTTTTGTGATTGATACTATCAAATATTCTAGTTGTCTATGCTTTGATGATGTTGAAAAATTATCAAATTCTCCAATCAAATTCATACAATGAATGATTACAACAATTAATTTTGTTCACCATGCTATATTCCACTTATTGAGTGCAAGTTCCACCACCTAACCATTACAGAATCAAACCTTTGAATATAGGTTGCTGGTCTATTTCATGCCATCATCTAATGATTCTTGTTTAATCTCTTAAACTTGAAAAAATGGCCATCAAATCACATTCTCTTTAAATCTACACCAATGATCTCTATTAATTTATATAAGCCTATCAAATTTATGCTTTGAGCTTGAAAATAATTTTTGTGATGTGAAGGAGCCTTGCAATGTAGTAAATGATCATGATTTATGTTTTTGGAAATGCATCATTATTTTGTGTTACCACTGAACTAAAAATTGGACCCACCATGCCTTTTGTAAAATATCAAAACTGTGTCATCTATCTAAATACATCATGTTGGACATGTGGACTCTTATCGCATATCAAAAATTTGATCTTGTTTGCGTGATTCACAAAAATGATGTGAATCAATTGTGTAATACAATCAACATTTGATACTTGTCAACATTTCATATATCAAAAGTTTAACATTGTCAGAGAGTCCTAGAAATTTGATGTTGCAACGACCACTAAAATACCTTTGAACTCGGTCCCATTGGACACATGTCATGATTTTTCTCCATTTCTATTCTCTAATTTGGACTCACCATTCCTTCTGTGAAATAACATACACTATTTGATATTAATCTCCAACATCCACTATCGGATCTTCATCCCAAGCCATAAGGCTAGTGCATTGTACTTATCACTTACCAAATAATATTTGAGATGTGAAGAACCTTGGAAATGCAATCAAGTTAGACCACTTGGCATCATTTCACACATCATATCTTTAGCCTTGTTAGATCCATCTAAAACTATAATACCATGAACATTGTTGATCTTCCTGAGATGAAGCACCCATCGTTGATCCTTTCAAGCCTCAAGCCTTAATCTTGGTCTCACCTAGACACTTGTCACATTTCCATGTTTCCATGAAAAATGCTAACATCATCTTCTAAGCAACATAGGAATGCAGGAGTTGTTCGTTTGTCAAACACAGATCTCCATTTTTTATCAAGTTTGATCAAATATCTATTGTCAGACTTAGAAAATATTAAAGTCCACATTACTCATCATGTCGATAATTCCTAGGTTGAGGGGTCAGTATCTATAGGACATCGAAGGATTAAATAATAACTTAAGCTACCAATAATTGTCAATCACCAGTCAATGATCAATTATAAATTCTATTAGGTGTCATGACTTAAACACTTAGGGTTTCTTCACTAAACCCTAATAATGGCTGAGAGTAGATAAAATTCAATTTTGAGCTCCATATTTAACATCTAATCATGTGTATCACACCACTATAATGAATACGAAAAAACCATATTAGATATTTCTCCATAGACTTATGAAAACAAACTCTGCAATAACATGTCAATATTGCATGACAACATCACAACATTTTGAGCAATTTTTCAACATTGAAAAACATTCTCTTCTCTCCATCATACTTCACCATTATTCATGAGACTGATCCATTATGATCAATTACATTCAAATTGTTATGAAATAACTTGCACAATAGAAGAATATGATATGAAATATGCTGCAAATACTTGATAATAACTGAGAATAACAAGCCACTTCAAGGGGGAAAACCTCCAAATATCTCTAATGAGAACACACTTCACACTTGATGAAGAAATAAGACTCACAACCTCCTATATATACCTATTTATGCCAAGGATATCACCTAGGCCGACTTAGACACACCTATATAAGACTTAGGCTGACCTAAACAACTAAATAACAATATACTAATGATAATATGACTTAATAGAGAGTTAAGATAGCCACAAGCCGACTATTCATAACCCGATGTACAATAATATTAAGGGTGTAGCATGCCCCCCTTCTTCAAAGAAGCATTGTCCTAAATGCTAATCAAGTTTGGAAACTTTTGAATGAACTCCTCGTCTTCCCATGTGGCATCTTCAACTGGTAACTTTTTCCATTGGATGAGATACTCAGTGATAGTTCTATTCCTTAGCTTCTTTGTGTGTTTGATGCACTCTAGTTCCAAAATGATTCTTCCTTCTTCATCCAGCTCGGAAGTGTTGATTGAGTGGGAATATTATGCCCAATTACCTTCTTCAAATAGGAAACATGAAAAACTGGATGTATCTTTGTTGTTGGTGGCAACTCAAGCTTGTAGGCAACACTACCGATCTTCTGCATGATTTGGTATGGACCATAATACTTTGGAGACAACTTATTATTCTTTCTTTGCTGCTTTAGTGAGATTTTCTTATAAGGCTGCAATCGCAAGAAGACCCAATCCCCAACTTCAAAACTTCTTTCACTACGATGTTGATCTGCCTTTTGTTTCATTCGAGTTTGTGCCATGGCTAAATTCTCCTTGAGTCCTAAAAGTACTTGTTGTTGATGAAGCAAGTGGTCTTCTATTGCCTGAAATCTTGGGGACACCTTAATTGATGATGTGATGGAAGGAGGATGATATCCATAAAGTGCCAAAAATGGAGACATTTTTGATGAGCTATGAAAAGAAGTGTTATACCACCATTCCGCAAGTGGTAGCCAATCTACCCAGAGACTGTTTCTCTGAAGTGAAACAACGTAGATATCCTTCCAAACACTTATTAACAACCTCTACTTGCCCATCTGATTGAGGGTGGTATGAAGAGCTAAGAGCCAATTGAGTACCCAAACATGAGAATAAATCTTTCCAAAAGTGATTGGTGAAGATAGGATCACGATCACTAACAATAACTTTAGGTGTACCATGTAGCTTTTGGATATTCTCCAAAAAAGCTTTAGCCACTACACTTGCTATAAAAGGATGTGCTAATGAAATGAAATGTGCATATTTAGTGAGCCGATCAACTACCACCATGATGACATTATGACCTTTAGATTTGGGAAGCCCTGTGATGAAGTCCATTGATACCTCTTCCCAATGTTGGCTAGGAATAGATAAGGGTTGCAAGAGACCTGGTGTCTTAATTGTCTCCCCTTTATGCCTTTGACACACCAAACATTCAGCCACAAATTTTTGAACATCACCCTTTAGCCCCTCCCAAAAGAAATCTTGCTTGACTCGATGATATGTCTTCAAAAATCCTGAATGACCACCCACTGGAGACTCATGCAACTTTGTGAGAATCTTGATTTTAAGGTTGGAATTCTTGCAGAGATACAAACGCTCTTTATACCAAAGAGTATCTCCCTTCCAACAAAACTTATATGAACTACTAGGATCACTTTTTAATTGCTCGATGAGATTACTTGTCACAACATCATTTTGCCACTCTGTTTTGGCTTCCTCCACCCAATTTGCTTGTAATATTGAAAGGGCACACAATAAGGCTTCATCTTTCTCATCCTTCCTTGACAGTGCATCTGCGACAATATTCTCTTTCCCTTTCTTATATACAATCTCAAAGTCATATCCTAACATCTTAGTGACCCATTTTTGTTGCTCTTCAGAAGATAGTCATTGTTCCAAAAAATATTTTAGGCTATCATGATCTGTCTTAACCTTGAAATGTCTACCCAATAGATAAGGCCGCCATTGTTTCACTGCATGGAGTATTGCTAGCATTTCCTTCTCATAAATAGGTTTTAGTTGATTCTTACCTTTTAATTGACGACTCTGAAAAGCAATTGGTCGACCTTCTTGCATGAGCATTGCTCCTATCCCATTTCAGAAGCATCACATTCCACAATGAATTCCTTGGTGAAGTCAGGAGTGGCAAGTACTGGAGTTGTACACATAGCCTCCTTCAATCTCTCAAATGTTGTATTGGCAGACTCATTCCAATGAAAAGAATCCTTCTTCAATAGAGTGGTGAGAGGTGCTGCTATACTACCATAATTCTTCACAAATCTTCTATAGTACCCTGTCAATCCCAAGAATCCTCTCAGTTTCTTAATGGTTTTTGGAATAGGCCATTCCATGATAGCCTTAATTTTGTTAGGGTCCACCTTTACTCCTTCATGTGAAACTATGTGTCCCAAATACTCCACCTCTGTAAGACCAAAAGCACACTTGGATGGCTTAGCATAGAGTTTATGATCTTCAAGTATTTGTAATGGTTGGTCCACATGTTGCAAATTTTCTTCCCAAGTCTTGCTATAAATCAATATATCATCAAAGAATACTAACACAAACTTTCTCAAGAACTTCTTAAAAATGGAATTCATCAAACTTTGGAATGTAGATGGTGCATTGGTAAGACCAAATGGCATCACCAAAAATTCATAATGACCCTCATGAGTCTGAAATGTTGTCTTACAAATATCTTCCTCCTTAATCCGAATTTGGTGATAACCAGATCTAAGATCTAACTTGGTAAAAACATAGCTCCATTTAATTCATCTAGCAAATCATCAATGACTGGAATTGGAAACTTATCTTTAATGGTGTACATGTTGAGCACTCTATAATCTGGACACATGCCAAGTATCATCCTTCTTACACCATCACCACACACTTGGCTATGCCTGATGATTCCTGCCTCTAGCATCTCTTCAACAATCTTTTCTATCTCTCTTTTGTATGTGTGGATACCTGTAAGGCCTGATGTTCGGTGGTTGGCTCCCTGGGACTAACTGTATGGCATGATCATGATCCCTCTTAGGAGGAAGTCCTTTAGGCATATCTCCAAGAACAACTAAGTGACGATCAATTATAGCTTGCAAATCTGGATGAGTAGGAGTATTAGATTGAGAGACTTCTAATGAACATAGTTGGGCCACAAATCCATCCACTCCTTTCTTAAGCAACTTTTGCATTTGATGAGAGCTTACCATTTGTGGATATTTTTCCTTCAACCCCCTTAGCTCTACTAGCCTTCCTTCCAATTGAAATCTCATGAATAGTTCTTGGAAGTTCATCTCAATTGTTCCTAATGTAGTAAGCCATTGTACTCCCAAAAAAATATCTGCTGCAGCCATGGATATCGCATACATTGGGGTATCAAGTTGATAATCTCCCATGGATAATTTAATGCTATGAAACTTCCCTAAACAACTAACTGTACCACCATCTACAATCAAAACTTGAAACTCTAGAGCTGGATATATGAAACAATTTAGATGAGTAGCTAACTTTTTGTTGATGAAATTATGAGTACTACCTGAGTCGATCAACACTGCTACCTTCTACTTCTTTAGGAACCCCACCACCTTGAGAGTTTGTGGAGCACTAAAACCTGAGAGTGCATGACAAGAAATGATTGGTTGAGAATCATGTAATTCCTCATTTGACTCCCTTTCATCTTCTAGTATGGGTTCCTCCTCTTCTTCCTCATTGGGACCTTCAATATAAAACAATTTCTTTTCACTACATTTATGTCCTCGACTGTATTTGCTATCACAATTGAAACACAAGCCTTTTCTCTTTTCTCCTCAATTTGTTGTGGAGTCAACTTAGTAGGTTGTGTTGAATATCCTTTCTCTCTTGTCACATTAGCCCCTTGCTTCTTAGGAATCAAATACTTCTCCTCTACCCTGCGTGCTAAGATAAAAGACTCATTTATGGAACTAGGGCTAAACATGCATACCTCATGTTGAATGTGATCCTTGAGACCACCCAAGAATAAGTCATTCAAGTTTTTCCTCATTGTATCCACCCTTAAGGATAGATTTTGGAATTGTTGAATATAATCCTTAACTGATCCTGTTTGTTGAAGTTTAGCTAGCTGGCTGAAGAAGTTGTCTGTGACGCTATTGCTATATTATGCTTGGAGTTCCTCTATAAAAATTGACCATGAGACGGTGAGCCCCTTTTTACTTCAATGAGTGCAAAGCCAATGATACCAAATGAATTGATCTGGTTCTAGATATAAGGAATCCATCGTGACCTTTTGTCCATTTGGGATTTGGTGTACTTCAAAAAAATTCTCCATTTGGTTTATCCATGTTAGAGGATCCTTACCATCAAACTTGCACATATCCACCTTTGGAAATAAATTCCTAGATCCCATAGGAGTACTAAAGCTTGTGTCAGTAGTAGCTAACCTAGAATTTTCACCTTGGCCGCTTGAGAACTCCTTTCTTGATTCAGCCCTGTAGGTGCTTAACATGTTTCGTATGTCTAATATATCTCCTCTTAGGTCACACATATCCATATTAATTGAGGAAATTTCTTCCTTGACCTTATTGATTTCCTCCCTCGATTGTTTCACCATCCTTATCAGGAGTCTTCCCCGGAGTGACATTCTTTTTACCCCTTGTTGAAGGCCCCAGCATGATGGAAACCACTAATGTTGAAATAAATCACACAAATGAAACTTAAATTCTCTAAATTTTTTACTGTAATCTCCTTTATGATTTCTTCAAAAACCTAATAAAAATCAGACTCTAATTCAACAAGATGTGCGAGATATGTAGATTCCAAAAAAATAGTGTAGAAACCCTAATTATACAATAATTCGCTCAATTCTGCTCCAATTCTTCTGAAATCCGGACTGTAGCTTCTTCAATATGTTATTCAAAAACCCTTTAAAAATTAGAAAAAAATTCTCCACAATATAAAGGATATGCTCTTCCCAAAATAGCCTTTAAAATTGAGAAAAACCTTGCCTCTATGGTGCCAAGATCATGCTCCGATACCACTTGTTATGAAATAACTTGCACAATAGAAGAATATGATATGAAATATGCTGAAAATACTTGATAATAACTGAGAATAACAAGCCACTTCAAGGGGGACAAACTCCAAATATCTCTAATGAGAACACACTTCACACTTGATGATGAAATAAGACTCACAACCTCCTATATATACCTATTTATGCCAAGGATATCGCCTAGGCCAACTTAGACACACCTATATAAGAATTAGGCCCACCTAAACAACTAAATAACAATATACTAATGATAATATGACTTAATAGAGAGTTAAGATAGCCACAAGCCAACTATTCATAACTCGATGTACAATAATATTAAGGGCGTAGCACAGATTGTCATTGATCTTCTCCTTTTGACATCAATCAATAATATCCTAATTTGATATCACTCAGATATCCTTTTGACATCAATAACAATCAAATTTCCAACAATTTTTTTTGAATGCTTCCTTGTCTAATAAGTTTCCTGATGTAAATACCCAGGCCTCTCTAATAGAACTCACTTCTAAGCTTTATTTCCACAACTCAGGCTTTACATTTGTGACACATTAGCCATTCAAATGTATTGTACTCTCTTTGAGGGATAACCCTAGTACTTACCATATGGATGATGGTTGGTCAACACCAAAAAATAAAACTAGGAATAATAAAATTGATGTGGGAGTGGATTCGAAAGTAGGTAGACCTTCTCAGCGCCAAACAAGATAGAAGGAAATAACAACCCAGAGATTTCTTGCAAAAGGTAGAAGACTTTGGAGTCAAACACTAATCACTGTAAATGAAGTTTCTCTCTTGGAATATGAGAAGCATAAATAGCCATAGAAAAACCACTCTCAAGAACTTTATTCTTTAGAATAATATTTATTTTCTATTAATAAAAAAGGTTAAAATGAATCATGATACTTTCCAATATATGGTGAATGTATTCTGGCCTTGGACAACTTTTTTATTAGTGAAACACATGGTGCCTCTAGAAATATTGTGAATATGTGGAATCCATTGGTGGCTATTTATTCTCTATTTTCACTCTCTATCAACAATCTAGTTGTTAAATTTAGCAACTCTTCTTGCTCCTGGGTCCTTATTGGCTTGAATGCTCCAAAATTTTACAATGCTCATAAGGTTGTTTGGGAGGATTTAGCTTGAAAAAAAATGAAAAATATAAATTACTTTTGGTTGGTTGTTGGTGAATTTAATATCCCCCCTTTTTCCCTCTAAGAAACTTGGGGGATTAAATAACATAATTGACAACATGATAGATCTAGCAAATTTCATCAACGCAACTGGCCTAATGGATATTGAGTTACAGGTGTAGTCATTTACCTGGAAAAACTTCAAGAAAGGTAAGAATATTATTCAAGTCAAGCTTGATCACTTTTTGGTATCTTCTAAGTGGGATATGGGGTGCAACTCAATTTTGATGGTTTTACCTTAGACTATCTCAGAACATAACCTTATTCTTCTCTCTTGGGCTAATAGTCCCCATAAGGGACTTATTCAATTCCACTATGAAATCATGTGTACCATACACACCGAATTTAGAAATTACATCCTTAATTGGTAGAACAAACCCTTTCAAGGTACAATGATGTATAAAGTCTCTCAAAAGATAAACTTGATAAATGAAAAAGTGAGGGGATGTAATAGGTTAACCTTTGGGAATGTTATAGAAAAAAGAAGGATCTATCTACAAAACTCATGTATTTGCAAATCCAAATGACAAATGGAGATCTCTCTGCTGACTATCATCTTATTAAAGAATTGTTATGAAAGGAATGGAATGAAATTATATGAAGAGAAAAAATTATGGGGAAGAAATAATCAAGGGTTCAAAGGCTGAAAGAGGGGGACAAAAAATCTGCTTTCTTCCACAAGTCTACCATAATACATAGGAAAAGGAACACTATCTCTACCCTCATTAATGATCACGGTGAAAAGGTTACTGATGATACCCTTATTGGGAAAATGGCCTTAAACTACTTCTACAAGGCTTACTTTGATTATTCCCCTCCTTATAACATTGAGCTTGTGGATTAGCTGTTAAACTACTTACCAACTACACTATCCCCTAAATATAATGCACACATTATGGCTTCCATTTTTGAAGATGAAGTTAGGCTTGCTACCTTTCCTATGGGAGCTTATAAAGCCTTGGACCTAGATGGATTACCTTTGACATTATTTCAAGAATTCTGGGACATTTTAGGTCTTGATATAGTTAGGGAAACCAAGGATTTCTTCTACTCTGGTAAAATCTTGAAAAAAATCAATAACTCTTTGTATAGGAGTGAATTTGCACCCCTTGTGAAAATTATCCTTTTGCATACCCTCACCTTAGAAAATAAAATCCAAAGGTGAAATTCCACATCACTTTCCTGCCTTCCATCCACTTGGTGCTTGTTTTTTGCATCAATGAGGGAATTTTTGTTAGGGATGCGAGCGCGGCATGCAAACATTTGCACAACATGTTGTTATCCTTGATACATTCCTACCTTTGGAGTCCATAGGGATGTTACACACCTGGATGGGTTGAAATTGTAATGCCTCTATGTGACCAACCAACCTGAAAGACTCCTTTTGGCCTTCAAATACATTATATTCACTATGACTTCAACCTTTTTCCATTCATGTTTGATCTCTCAAGAATTTTTCATTCAATCTCTTCAGCATTCTAGCACTCCATTTTCACAACTCAACATGAGAATTGTAATATTTGGTCATTCCATCAATTCCACTTTTGTACATGTGAGGTAGCCATAGAAGTTGTAAGCTTGGAGTCTTGCGAGACCTCCCTTCATCACTACTGAGGTTGTGGTGACTTTTCCAAGTTTGTTTCTTGTATTCTCCCTTCATTGGCCTTGAGAGCCTTTGGGTGAAGGTGGTAAAACTTCACTCCTCTCTTTTGTGATTTGATAGAGTAACTTGAATTTTTTGTAGTGTTCAGTGCATTTCCTTCCATTTATTTATCATATTTTTCTACTATGTTGATTTTCTAGCTATTCGTGGAGGTGGAAATACCAAAGCAAAGGTTTGACTGAGGAAAACCCCTATACAACCCCAAAAATTTCCCCCTTCTATCATTTTGTTCTTTTTGTTAAAATTATTTAGCTAGGCTATCAGTAGGTTTCTAGTCCTTTCCTTACTGTATTTCTTGTTTTCTAAGCATACAGATGCCAACACACTAGCGTGATACTAGTATGCCATGTTGTCATCCCAGATCCACATTGTCATCCTCAGATAGAGAGATATCTGAGGTGTAATTTAGACTCCAAAAACCAGCTCACCTAGCCTCAACTATATTTTCGGGTTTGTAGAGTGACAAAAGAACTTGAGAGTGCTCTTCAATCTTGATCCTTCTCCCAAAACATCTATTAGAGTGAGGTAAGTTAGGGTAGCACTCCACTCTCAACTCTCTGTGACCTGGAGCCTTGGTGTGGTTGGTCCCCCTCTCTTACATTTTTGGTGAACCCAACTTGAACAATGTCTATCCATTTGTCTATGTTGAGACATTTGCTCTGCACCTAGTGGTTGTTCTAAACCTTAGTGTTGTGAAGGTTTATAAGCATTACAACCTAGTCCATGAATTCTTGGTAAATTTTTAGGAGAAGCGTGTGACGCTTACCGATGAAAAATATGAGGGTCACTTCTAGTTTCACCTCTAGTTTTTCCATTGGTAGACCTACTGACTGTACCATTGGTTTTACCACAATTTATGTTGATGAAATGGGTTTTACAGAAGAAACCACTTGTGTTCCTACCCCTTCAGTATCTCTTAGGGATTTTCCCATAAATGAGGATGATGTTGTGCATATTCCTATGGAAAACCTTATGATATTAGATAATAGATTGTTGAACCTTGTAAATCATTTAGAGTAAGTACCAAGCATGACAAGAGCTGCTAGGATTACTGGCAAGGTGAGGCATTTTTTGGGGAAGGATCGAATAGGAATATAATTTCTATGAGGCCTTTCCGATCTAACTGAAGCATATATCCCTTCATATAAGCCTAGATTGGGTACTACTCGAGGAGAAGTGCTCAATGCCTATGAAAGAAAAATAGGCATTTCAGTGCCTACCATGTCCATGTACATGATTGAAATAGGGCCCTCGATCAGTGTCTCTTCTTCTCCCTAAAGGATTGACACTCTCAAGGTGAGTAAAATTCCCCTTGGGTTTAGTATCACCCCTCCTACAACCCCTAGCAATGGAGGATTTGATGGAATACATGGTGGTGGCTTTGGTAGCAGAGGTGGTATTGGCGGAGGAGGCTTTTGTGGAGGTCATGGTGGTAGTTTCAGTAGTGGAGGTGGCTTCATTGGAGGCCCTACCAGTGGTGGTGGCTTTGGTGGTGGTTAGAACGGTGGTTCCAGAGGCAGATTTAGAGGTGGTTTTGGTGGCGATGGTTCTAGAGGATCCACTAGTCCTTTGTCATCTTCTAACCCTATTTTTAACTCCCTTCTTCAGAACATGGGTTGAATGAAAAACTAGTTGGAAATCCTTTCCTAGGCCTTTGCCCAGCCTATCTTTTAGCCATTCTTCTGACACACCCCATTGTTGATAGCAATCTTGAGTACTCCCTTCCCACAAGGAATCGAGATTTCCAAATTGGAGAAGTATGGCGACAAAGGGGACCCACAAACACATGTGTCTACCTTTAATGCCATGTGTACAAACTTCTTTGATCACACCGTTCTGATGGAAAAATTATTTCCCCAGTCTCTCAAGGATACAATACTCAAGTGGTATTGTTCCTTGCCCAAAAATTCCATATTTTCATTTGATCAACTTGTAAATCATTTTCTCTGATAGTTCCAAGCTAACATCGATGCGAAGATGACCTTCTCGGATCTCATCCAATGCAAGCAAGGGGATAATGAGAAGATAACTGATTTCATAGCATGATATCAAGCACTCTTTTCACATATCTCATACTCACCACCCAATTCCGATGCATAGACAGTGTTCATAGGTAACCTACAAGGACCTTGGTAGGAAAAATTTTCCCTTATAAAATACCCTTCTTTCGTGCATTTGTGTGCTGCTTTGTGAGAATATCAACAAATGGTAGTCTAGTTTGTGGGTTCTTCCTTGCACTCCCATTCATAAGGAAAGTTTATTGTATCTATCTTAGAAAAGGGTAAGGTAGTTGTGAATGTAGTCACCATGACAAATGATAATGGAATCAGATGCAACAAAATATTTACAAAGTTATCAGAATCCTATTCTTCCATCTTGCAAAAGTTGTTGAAGGATAAGATCATAACCTTAGAAAACCCTTGACCTCTCAAGGAACCTTATCCTGATTGGTACAATGTGAATTATTTCTCAGTACCATTGGGTTAACGAACATGATACCAAGCATTATATGCGCCTACATCATGAGATATAGGGTCACATCCATGATGGTACTATTCATCTCGATGGGATGAAACAAAATATGAATAAATTGGTAGCAAAGGCCAATAGTGAGTTGCAGATCTACATGAACCTATTTCTGTCTCACTCTACTAATCTGATTATTGACCCCTCTGAT
This sequence comes from Sequoia sempervirens, assembly GCA_007258455.2. Taxonomy (NCBI): domain Eukaryota; kingdom Viridiplantae; phylum Streptophyta; class Pinopsida; order Cupressales; family Cupressaceae; genus Sequoia; species Sequoia sempervirens. The sequence goes on along the minus strand of VDFB02047397.1, from coordinate 42,335,605 downwards.
TCTTCCATTCATCCCTCAGAGTACATTAACATGGTCACAATCACTCCTTCCTTGAAACCTATGACTAGTTTTCCAGATGTGGCATTCACCTCGTAGGATGTGCCATTAAACAACAATTCCTCTGCCCTCTACATTCCTCCTCGCCTCAATGGGAACATTTTGACGAGGGTCTTAGTTGACCCCATGAGCTGATTAAATGTTATTATAGAGGAAACATTGTGGTTCAATTCATTGCAGAGTGAGGAGTATGAAGAAACAAAGTCTACCATTCATACACACGATAGCCTCTCTCTCAAGCTGTATGGCTCAATAAATCTTTCCATCCTAGTTGGACCTCGGGCCATGAATACAACCTTTGATGTTATTATGGAATTTTATTTATTCAAAGTGAAGCTAGGCATCCCATGGCTAGCTTCCATGAATGAAATCTCTTTCATCTATCATAAATTTTTAAAATTTTCCCATGAAGGTATTGTGCATGTCATGCATGACACTAGGTATCAGCTGTTAGTATGCCATGGGGGCTATTCATTAGATCATTTTTGGCCCATCCTATTCAATTCACTTCCCTTGAGAACAAACCTACTTTACCGAAACTAGTGAAGTATAAGACTAAGGGTAAGGGACAATTGAAAGTGACTCATTTGGTAGTGCAATAGCAAGTTGCCTCCTCTTCTTGAAAGGGAAAGGAGAGGCCTCCTCATCCTCAGTGTGCCTCTTCTTCTCCCTTTTCTAAAGAAGAGTTTTGGATATCTACTCTTGGATTCCACATAAGAAGTCTAATCATGCCTACTTGGTGTAAATCCAAGATAAGGATATTGGACCTTCCTATTGTGCAACCTAGACCTTGTCCATACCTTTATATTAGAAAGAAGAGTCCTCATGGGGAATCATCTATGTCCTAGCCTCCAAAGCCTCCTACCACTCCTACCACTAAAACAGTTAATGGGAAGAGGCCCACCACCGAAGCACTAGAGCTGACTCCCCTCACTGTCTCTCAATCTCTTCCTCCTCTTGTCGAGGAGTTTGTCCCTCCACTGGAGATGGCTATGATGAGAACTCCTATGGTTGAGTAGGAGCCTTCTATCCCTTCTTAGCTCCTAGCCTCTAGCTCCAAGATTCATAGAAACCACCTTGCGCATGAATCCAAAAATCGGTGAAAGGCTCTAGTGGCTGAGCATGCCACTTTGTAAAGGAAAAAAGGGGAGTCGACTTCCCCTATTTCAAAGCCTCCTACTATTTCCTCCTATCCTATCCCATCTTCCTCAATTTAATCAAAATTGGTTCTAATTCTAGCTCTTATTATGAGCATAAACACCCCCGACCCTAAAAGGGTGTAGGTGTTTATTGCTCCTTTGGTCAAGCCACCACTTTTGATGTCCCTTCTAGAAACCCTACCATTCCCTAAACCCATGGACATGTTTAACACCTCAGTGGTGTTCACCATAGTTTTCTCATCCTCCTATATTCCTTTTTCTTTGTTTGTGGGGAATTCACATCCTTCAACAAAGCAGAAGGTGGAGGTTGGCCCTTCCAACAATGGGGGGCATAAGAGGAGTCCACCCTCTTCAAAGGAGGGTCCTACATTATCATGCACCATCCTTGCTACAGAGCCAATTTCGGCTTTCCCTGAGTTTTTCATTGCTCCCAAGTCACTCGATGATATATGTAGTGAATCTCAAACATTTCCTTGTTCGATGAGGTAACACATGGCACTCTTGTAAAGTTCATGCTTAACTCTTTGGATGAGGTCTCGGCCTTGTGAGTGATCTTCGCAAAATTGCTAACTTTGGCTCGATAGAAACTGAGTGGAGGAGACCTCGAAGAGTCTCCTTCCTTGACTCTTGTTGTGGGAGGGTCAGATGGTTCTTCCCTTAATATTCCACCACTACAAGCTCGTCTTCCTTCCCTATACAATGATCTAGATTGGGAAGCAAAAAAACTCTTGGTCTATGAGTGTTAGAGAGCACCTCTTCTTTACCTTTAGATTATGTGTGTGTTTCTTATGATGTGTTCCCCTGTGCTAGTGTTATGTGTTCTTTGATGACCTTTGTCACACTTGTAGGTGTTGGGATACAAGAGTGATTATCTATCATAAAACTTCCTCTATTTGTTCCATCATTCTTCCTCTATTATGTGTATTGATTTTTGGAAAATTAGGGATGATGCAAAGTGTTGAGGGAATTAAGGCTTCTCTTCCATGTTGAACCAATTTTTTCATTTTTACTTTTTCTTCTCATACATTCTTCACATGGTCTGATATAGTAGGGGGTTGATGATAGTTCATCTATATACTATTACTATACTTATATATATTCATGAGTAACTCTAACCCTGAAATACCAGATCACCCCTGTGCCCTTTGTTCATATATCTTTGTCTCCTTTTGCATCTCTCTTCTTTTCTTGAGTTGTAACATTGTGGTTTTCATATGTTGTCCCTTGTGTGTGTGACAAAACCACCACCATGTCAACATTAATTTTTCAAAAACATATTCGTTGCCAATGAATATTTTCTTGAAAATCCTTGCAACCTTTTTTAAAGATCACATTCTCAACTCAGACACCTAATATAATATGTTTCCTTTTTCATGGGTTCACAAAGAAAGAACTTGAGAACCTCCCTTCGAGGTGGGAAATTTTTTTCCTATGGGAGAAGCCTTGACCTTCCCCTCATGAGGGTGAATTTTATTCCTTTCGAATTCCTTGATGTTGAATTGATTTATGAAAAATTCTCTTTCACTTTCAAACAATGCATCCCTTGAGTGGACCCCTTTGAAATCCTTTCAACTTGTTGACTATCTATGCAATCATCTACTTGTCTGCTTGCATGGATAATTTTTTTTTTCTAGCATGTTTTATCTATGGATTAACATGTTGCTTTGGAGGTACGCCTGTGAAGCCGCCTTCTAGTCCAACTCTGCAGAGTCCCCTTACACTGGGATTCCTTCATGAGAGAGTACTTGGGGGAATTCCTTCTTGTAGGTCTACGGGCCTGTGAGGAACTTACATCCTATCGAATTTTTCCATTGTTGGTATGAGGGCCTTTGGTGTACTTTGTGCAGCTTCATTGTTTTCAAAGCTATGAAGTCCTTTTGTTTCAACCTCCTCAAGAGAGAGTACTTGTGGAGTCCTTTGCCTACCCTACGCTTTCAAGTTCACCAAATCGCATTCTTCTTCGTTGACAGTTCAGTTATATGTGTCTAACTAATCAATCTACTTTATGAACACTCATCGATACTCGTGCCCACTAAAGTGGGGGAAAAAAATGTAATGGCATAAAATTTCACCCTTTATAATTTCACATACATTCTTGTTTCCACTTTAGTGTCCACTCCCTTAGCACTTGTGTAGGCTCATTTTAGCCCTTGCATTAGCCTTTTCCCCTCTCACGATGCTCAAGACCCCTTTTCAGTAGCCACCTTTATGTGTCAGATTTGCGAGAAACCTTGTACTTTTCTTGTTCATGTTATTTTGTAGTGTGATGTGTCTAGACACTAGCGCATTGTGTGAATGTTTGCACACCACACTAGCATCTTGTGACATTTCAACGTTCAAATGACCATTTCCAAGCATGTTTTCCACTTGTCTCTTACCTTTGTTGGTGGTAATAGCCTAAGACACCTTGTAACCACCTAAGAAGCTTCTTTTCCCTCTTATTCTCTCTTTATATGTTATCTTTTCAATCTATTTTTCTCTCTGAATCTTTCTAGCTTTTTCTCTTGCCTTTTCCTCCTCTACTACTCTTGTTATTTTTCTTGTACAACTCTATAAAGCTTGCTACAACAACACTCTCAAGCTCCTACAATAATCTTTTCATTATTCTTAAGCTCTTACAATTCCCTCTACAATAATCTTTGCTCTTGCAGCTATCTTGCTCCCCCTCTTTGGCTTCCTTAAGCCTGGCAGTTGATATCTCCCTTACCTTTTGCTTGTGAGCATCCCGAGATTTCACATATCCCCTATCAATTGCATCTCTATTTAGTGATACAGGCTCTCATCCTGGAGAGGGGATTGCTTTTATCACTTCATATTTTCTTACTTTACTCACTCACTCTATCTATTTGGTTGTTCATGGAGGTGGGAACACCAAAATGAGGGTTTGATTGAAGACAACATTTTCTCTAGATCATACACATGTAGGTATTGAAGATATCTACTAGCTGGAGGCTTCATTACTTGGTTTTTTTTGACAAGTTTCTATCTCTTATACTCTTTATTTCTAACATTCACTTTACTTTATTTCAATTCTATTACTTTATGTCATTTCCCTACATTTTGGAAGTTCTCAATAATTAGATTGCTAGTAGTCGCTTTGTTGTTTTCTCGGATATTCTCACTTTTTGGTTTGTATGAGATTCCAATGCACCACTGGGATGCCAATGTGTTACGTTGTCATTCTTATTCTATTCTATCATCCTTTGGCTAAGAGCCTACCAATTTTTCCAAAAAATCTTTGTCACCTGCTCTTTCTAGTTCTAAAACTCTCACGTTGTTCCTTGAGGTAGTTTAGGGAAGTTTTCCCCTTGAGAATCTCTTAAGAATAAAGAGACTCATGAGTAGTGAATCCCCCTTCTCTACATTTTGGTGAGCCCAACATGAATCACATCTATTTTTAAAAAAACTAGGAATTTATTTACCCCAACTTGGTGGGGTCATAACTTTTGACTCGGTGTTGAAAGTTCAAGAAAGTTTGCACCATTGGAAAGGTCTCCAAGAGGAATAATTCAATCCCAAAAATGCAGTTCCTTTGGCAGCTAAATTTTAGGGATTGACACAAGTTTCGACCCCAAATTCTATTCTAAAGACCTTCAAAAATGCAAATTAATAGAAATTAGAAAATTATACTAAAAAAATCATAAAATATGGATTTATGTTTTTTCTCAAATTTGTCACTCCTAGATTACTCTAGATTAGCTAACTTGTTTATTCATTTTTTATTATGTTTAGTTTACTATTTTTAAAATGAATTTAATATGCTCTTTTATGAGTTTAGTATCTAATTATATTCAAAATGATAATGATGTTCCATTTCATGCATGTGATGGTGACTTGGCTTTTCCCATGTCACTTTGCACCTTTGATCATTCTCATAAGATTCCTCTTGCTTTGAAGGATATCTTTTTGAAAGAAGATGAAATTGTTGAATAGTATGGATAACTAAGAGGGGGGGTGAATCAGTTATCATAAAAAAAAATTCTTGACTTTAATTAATATGGAGCAGACTTAAATCAATCAGATAATAATTAAAACAAATATGAACATGAAAGCACATAACAACACCATGCACAATTAACACCATAATTTATGTGGAAACCCAAAATGGGAAAAACCAAAGAGAATGATAATTTTCAATTATAGAACACTAGTTAAGGTGACACCGGTTAAGGTGATTTTTACAAAGGGAAAAACCAAGAGAATGCTCAATTTTCAGGTATAGGAACATTGTTGAGGGCTCACCAGTTAAGGTGATTTTTACAAAGGGCTCACTGCCAAAATGCTCAATGTAGGTAAGGATCATTGTTGAGTGGCTCACTACCATAGGCTCATTGCCCAAGATACAAAAAGTATCTATTATAATTGAGAGATGGCTTACTATCAGAGTATATGTTACAAAACTGAACTACTATAATTGCATCTGCATATGCATGAATACAATTCTCACTAAAGCACAATAACTAGCTATAGCAGATTCAGCCAAGAAGCTTATTCCCACCTTCCTTGTACAACCTCTACACTATTGATTACTTCTTCCTGACACTTTCCTTCCACTTCCTTCTTTGTTTCTTGTTGCATAATCCTTTGAACCTTTTTTCTCTATTCATAGACACCACACTTCTTGTTTAGAACCAAAGAGATGATCAATATATATATGTACCCATAGAATAAAAAAGTCACCCTAGAAAAACATGTCAACTTGAAGAAAAATCTTGAAATATTCAATAAGGTTTGGCATTCTAGCACTGAACCCAAAAGATAGGTTGCACATGAATATCTCCTTGTCATGTTACCATGGGACGCATAAATAGGTCATACATAAGATAAGTTCATCACATAGCATAATTATCAAAAGATAACGAAATTTAAATTTCATGAGATATATTCTGGAGCCGATGGGAATGCCACAAGTAAGACCAAGTCTTGATCTTCATCAATTTCAATACCAATCGAAGGAATGCAAAAAAAAACTTGTAACATGCTACATGAATGTTCGAATAGCAAGGATACCTGGAATAAGCTTTGAGCACAACAACCAACATGAAAATAGTAGTCTTCATTATTTTGCATTAACTAAATTTCATGGGTGTCCCAAGAAGGAGTGTTTCCATATCCGGATCAAGGATAATATCCACACTACACAACATCATAGGATAGATCATTTCTATATATTATGCAGAGCACAACCTTTCGAATCCTAGGTTTTGACATCAATGGCAACAATGCCAAATCTTCTCAAGAACTCAACAAAAATCATTGATACCTTTCTTAACATTACTCTACCTTCTCTTCATTCTAATGCACTCTCTTTTGGACACGATGCTTTGGTGAATGATGAACCTCCTTCCAAATATGATTCTCCCCGGGTCGATGTTGAGAATATTTTTCAAATAATTATTCCACTAGTTGTGATGATTTTTTAAATGTAATCTATGTATTTGCTGCCCCTCAAAGGCTGAAGGGATTGGTCATTTATCTGACTCTATCTAGTCCTTCTCCTAAAGGAATTTATTCTATTGATGGTTTTCCACTTGATAGTGATTCTATTGATATTTCTAAAGCTCCCTCTTGTAGATTTGTAACCCATACATATAAGAATAGAATGAACAAAAAACCAAGCCTTCTTCAAGCTCGTAAACCTATGACCAAAGCACCCAGTGATTACGATCTTGTCGAACAACTTCGAGTTACTCCAACTAAGATCTCACTGTGGTACTTGCTTTAGTCTACCCCAATTTACCAAGGTATGCTTCAAGAAGCCTTACAAAAGATCCTCTTTCCTTCTTCTTCTAGGCTAATGGATGCTAATATGTTGATAGCTCATATTCATGTAGATTCACCAAATATTACGTTCTATCCACAAGAACTCTCGCCTTTGGAAGTATAAAAGCAAGCAAATCCTCTAATGATTATAGTTAACATTAATAATATTGTCATTAGACGTACTCTCATTGACACTGGTTTGAAGCTTAATGTATGTAGCATTGATCTATTGCCTAATATTAATATTGATTCATCTTCTACTAATGCTTCTTCTATTGACATTCATTGGTTTGATAATGTCAGTCAATAGGACCTAGGCATGATAGTCTTACCTTTGAGGTTGGGAGCCATTATCGTACCCACCCATAACCTTCTTCTTGGTAGACCATGGATTCATGCTATGGGTGTAGTCATGTTTACCTTGCACAAATCTATTAAGCTCATTTGTAACAATCAAGTAGTCATAGTCAGGGATGACCTTGAGACTATGCACTTATGTGAGATGGCAGATGTCGGCCATGTTTTGGTTGTTCCTACTCTTATCCCTTTAGTGACTTCCAATGTGTTGATGTCTACTCCAGAAATACCTGCAAAGGATACTCTTGAGGCAGATGTCCCTGAAGAAGATCCTTTTGAAGCAAGAAAATTTAAGTCTACTCCTTCTACATCTTTTGAAAAGAATGCATGTCTTGGTGATGATTTGGGTTCTCTAGACTTTACAGAATCCTTCAGTGGAGAATATAAAGTCACCTCAATCCACTTAAACCTTCTAATAACATCATCCAAACCCGCTATCAAAGATTATCATTCTTTTGCATCTTGGGATAATGTGAACATAAATTGTAATGTCCTTAATGCTGGTCCTCCTCCTTTTGAGGAAGATGATCACACTCCTATTAAAGAGGCTAATGTTGGTAGTACTTTCAAGAAGGATGATGGTGATCCCATAGAAGAATGTGATCCCCATTGGTTGAACAATGCTCTCTATGAAGATCCTCCTCCTTAATATTTTCAAACACATTATGGCCTTGGATAGCTTATCTCTAAGTATGGATGTGGGCGTAAAGGTTGTGGTCATAATGAACAAGGAATTCATGTCCCTGTATAATGTGTACCTCATAAGTGTAATTTGGGGCTTGGTTTCTTGAATGAACAATCTAAATGGAAGCTATGATTGAATGGCATGAAATTTGTTGAAGCTTTCTCTCTTAGATTCATTCATCCTCCATTGTCTTACATCTTCTTGTGAGTAGTCAAGTATTTCTCCACAAGAGAAAGGTTTGCTTCCTGATCCTCATTCTTTATCTGAGTAAGAGCCTACTTCGTTGAGGATTCTTAAAGCCCACTTGATTACTCTTCCCTCTCCTACACGTAAGAAATTTCATAAGTATGATAAAGAAAATCATTCTTTCTATGCATACCATCGAGTGCCTGGCCATTCCACTAGTGAATGTAAGGCCTTGAAGGGTAAAATACAAAAAATTCTTGATTCAAGTGCTATCACTCATTTATTTGTTGATGCACCCGCCTCTTCTTCAAATAACAAGTGATATAGAGGTCTACCTCTATCCCATATGTTCTAAGTATCTTGGGGGTAGTGATAACTTGTATTGGACATGTGTGTCCTTCTTAAGGACCCCCTCTCTTCTCTATGTATTTCAAATGAAGCATCCCATGAGTGCACCCCTTTTCTTTCAAAGTGTTCCCGAGGGACCCCCTTTTGAAAGATTTTCTCTGAAATGAATTCATTGGCATCTAGCTTGGGGGAACCCGGACTAGACCCTTCTTTTCTGTGACTATCTTGTAACACATCTTGCAATAGCCATAGGTTCTTCTAATTAGTCTTGCTCTGCAAGACCAAGAACCTATAGATCTCCTTTGCATCAAGCTTGACTAACATGTTTATTCTATGGATTAACATGTTGCTTTGCAGATGCACCTATGAAGCCTCTTTCCAGTATGACTTTACGGAGTCCCCTTTCATTGGGATTCCTTCATGAGAAAGTACTTACACAAATGCCTTCTTTGCAAGTCTGAGGACCTATAAAGCACTTTCATCCTACATGATCTATTCATCATTTTTCTGTGGGCCTCTAGTGTAGTTTGTTCAACTTTGTAGGAGTATATATAAAGCCTTTTTTTCACCTTCCATAGGTTTTTAGATCCATGGTGCATTTTTTCAACTCTCCTTAGGTCCAAGGACCTGTGGAGCCATATCTCTTGTAATTTTTATTCCTTTCTAGCTTCTCCATTTCTCTTTTAAATTCTCTTTCTTCTCAATTATATATACCGGATCGAAGATCTGCATCATCTTCATCCTATGTATATTCTCTTTCTCTCTTCGATATTGGTTGCTTCCCTAACTTTTGAGTGAATTCTCCTCTTGAAGTGATCAATCCTTACCTTCTTCTCTTTGTTTAATAATTCTTCTATGTGTTATTGTTTTGGGTATGACGCATAGTACTTAGACAACCTTTTACATTGAGGTCTCTTTCACTTTTTTGACTCAAATCCTTTAGTTTGTTGTGTGCCAATGTGTGTGTTGTTAAAAGGAGCAGGACAACTGAGAGGGGGGGTGAATCAGTTGTCACAAAATTCAAACTTAAAACTTGAACACTTATCAATTCCACAACCACACTATTTTGTTATTAAGTATGAACATGAAACACAAATAATAGAAACTAAAATCAACACAATGAACACCATATTTTTACGTGGAAGTCCCAATAAGGGAAAAAGCATGGTGAGGATTAACTCACAATATAAATAGATAGAAAAACTAATTACAAAGGCTCATTGCCAAGGGCTCATTGCCCAGAAGAGGACTCACTATCCAAATACAAAGGGTCACTGCCTATAGAAAGGACTCATTGTCCAACAGGGAGGTTCATTACCTACTAATACAAAAGAAAACAAAAGATCCACCACAACAATTAACACACATCTGCAACCTTGGTCAAAAGATTACAGAAACCCCTAGCTCACTACCTTCAGGAATCTAACACTATGAACTACTGCTACCTCAACTCACTTTCACACACTTCTACTCTTTTAATTTGTGGCTTACTTTGTCACTTTTCATTGCCATCCAATTATTCACAATTCAAATTACATTTATACCATATTCAACCTTAGAAACTTTCTCCAAGGTAAAACAAAAAAGCTAAATTTCATAAATTCAAATTAGGTTGGAAACTCAACATTCCCGTGGTGGAAAAGAATGAGAGTGGACCAATAAAAGTACTCAACCAAGACTAAAAATAATGTCTCGGATCAACAACACACTTCCATAATTAAATTTAATTCTTCAAATGAAGTGTAAACACTAGGTCATCCAAACCTAATGAAAACACAAATGAACATTGATGTGCATGCTTTCCAACAAGAAGATAACACATGGATGATGCAACAGACTTCATTATGCATGAGAACACATCTCAGGTTCCTTTAGATGCATCCACAGTAAATGCAACAATATTTGAACACTGAACTCCTTCCAATAGTCCATCCAGACTGTGCAAACACATACAACTTTGAAACTTGACTTCCAGGTCACCAAACCATACACATATTTTTCAGAACCAAAAGAACACCATTATAAGGCATTCTAGATCCACAAGATGTAAAATAGAATTGCAGAGGACTCCGGAGCAGAAAAATTTATCCTAGTCCACAAAAAGCTAACTTTTCTGGAACAATTCACACACC